>MCJB01024493.1:365894-416523 GCA_002018475.1 Nicotiana obtusifolia
TATATATATATATACATACCTGCACAGTAAGTGCAAAAGTGTAGCATGAGTACATAAATCAATGCGTACCTAGTAAGTATCTAGCCTAACCCTGGAGAAGTAGTGACGAGGGGTCGACATTGACACTTATTAGTAGTCCAATAAATCAAGTACAATAGAAAGTAAACAAGTATGAGGCATGGTAAATAAATAGTGTAAACAAATATGGGTACATGGTCTGATCCTCCTCTGAACAGTAAACACATTCGGAGTATATATATAATGGTTCCCACCAGATAGATCGTCACAATTCAAATAAAGAAAACTCACTGATTCACTAGCTTCTTGTCAAATATTACGCACGATTCTGCCGAGGCAAACAACTTGATCCCATAGGAGTGTTTCATGAAATTGCCGAGGCGAACGACCTGATCCCATAAGAGTGTTTCATAAAAATGCCGAGGCGAACTGCTAGATCCCATAAAAATATGATACTGTCGAGGCGAACGGCCCGATCCCATAAGAATATGATACTACCGAGGCGAACGGCCCGATCCCATAAGAATATGATACTGCCTAGGCAAATGGGCTGATCCTATAAGAATATGATACTACTGAGGCGAACGGCCCAATCCCATAAGAATAAGATACTACTGATGCGAACGGCAGGATCCTATAAGAATATAATACTGTCGTGGCGAACGGCCCGATCTCATAAGAGTATAATACTGTCGAGGTGAACGGCCCGATCCCATTAGAATAAGAAGCCTTAACAGGTCCTTGACCATACTCACGAATATACGTGTTGAGTTATGGAATTTAAGGAAGCCTCTTTAGATGAAAACGCACAACGCGGCAGAAATTCATAGGGGAAGACACAATTATTCGGCAGCTAATCAAGTAGCTCGTCAAATCTCTACAATAGCGAGTCCGTCATTCTATGGAAGCCTAGTCTCAGGTCGTAACGCAAAATAAAGGAATTAAATAGGCAAAGATAACTCAATTAGTACAATTAAAGCATGGCGTGAACCTAAGTCTACCGGAACATAATCAGGAATTCTAGCATACGCACAGACACTCGTCACCTCATACGTGTACAGCTCCCATAACATGTAGCATATAACAAGAATAACACCTACGGGGTAAATTTCCCATAACAGGGTTAGACAAGAGACTTACCTCACTCCGAAATTTCATAACCGGCTCCAACGTCTCTCAAACTCCTCAAACCGATGGCCAACAATCCGAAACTAGTCAAACAATGTGCAAAAAAAAAAAAATACACTCTATAATCATAATTAATCAATTTATAAAAATTCTCAACTCCGCTTGAAAAGTCAACAAAGTCAAGCTTCGGGCCCACATGTCCGGATTTTGAAAACTTTTGAAGATACACATTACCCATAATGTAACGAACTCAAATATATGATTTATTCCAAATTCCACATCTAATTTCATGGTAAAAATCCAAAAATACCAATTTCTAGATTTTCTCTTAAAATCCCACAATTTTCATAATTTTTCGTTTTAAAATACATATGTAATTCATGTATTTAACTCACAACGGTAGGAATCACTTACCACATGAAGGATGATAAAAATGGCACTCAAAAATCGCCCCCAAGGCCGGCTCCAATGAGAGAAATGAGGTGAAATGAGCCAAAACCGGATTTGGCTAACATAAAATTGCCCAGGCGATCTTCGCATCTGCGAAGCCAATGGCCGCTTCTGCGGCATTGCTTTTGCGCCAAAAAGTCTGCTTCTGCAGAAAGTACTAGAGGCCGTCCCTTTGCACCTGTGGACAAGGTCCCGCTCCTGCGACGCAAGTGCGACAATCGACCTCGCTTCTGCGTTCCCCTTCGCTTTTGCACTCCAAGAAGCCGCATCTGCGCCTTGGCAGATGCGGTCCAAACGTCGCTTCTGTGATCCTTCACCACCCAGCCTTTTCCCACTGCCGTGATGAGCAGTCCGCTTCTGCGAAGTCGCATCTGTGACCAAAATTTCACAAAAGCGGTTGCACCAGCACCAGACCCCTTCAGTAGAGAAATCATGCGACGAAATGATCTGTACCACGTCCGTAACTCACCCGAGCCACTCGGGACCCTCGTCCGAATATACCCACAAGTTTCATATCATAATGCGGACTTGCTCGAGGCCTCAAATCACGTCAAACAACGTCAAAACTAGGAATCGATGATCGAAACATTTCATTAAACTTTCAAAATGCCAACTTTCCATAATAAGCGCCTAAAGGCTCCCGGACAACCCGATATTCGACTCGAACATACGTCCAAGTCCGAAATCATCATACGAAACTATCGGAACCCTCAAATCCCGATTCTGTGGTCGTTTACTTAAAAGTCAAACCTTCCAACTTGAAGCTTCCGAATTGAGAATTTTTCATCCGAATAAATTTCGAACTTCCTGAAATTCAATTCCAACCAGACGTACAAGTCGTAATACGTGAAGTGAAGCTACTCAAGGATTTTAAACCGGCAAACGATGCGCTAGAGGTCAAAAGGACCGATCGGATCATTACAATAACAACTCCCCATAATTTTAGACTAGCAAGGGTTCTTGTTTCCTTCTATATATATATATATATATATATATATATATGAAGTTTAAAACTAGATCTGGCAGTACCACATAACAGTATGTTAAAAATAAGAATCACATCCTTACTTCCCCACTGGCTTTGATACCAAAGGGAGGCGGAAGCTAGACCCCACGGGAGTAGAGGGGACTGGAAAAAATGAGGAATGTAAGGAACAGGAAGCAATAAATAAAGAATGTCTCATGCGGCAAGGCCGACCATATGCAAACGTATGCTAAATAAAATGCAAGTATGTTAACACAAGATTAAAACATAAAATCTGGCGGCAGAGCCGACCAGAAGTATTATTGATAACAAGGAATTAAAATACAGATATTAAAAAATTGAATCTTAGCTTCTAAACTTTTAATTTTAGAAGAAACTACATAATCGGTTAACTGCTTCTGTGTTCTTTGGAAAGCTACATCTTCTTTTAAAAATATAATTTATTTTGCAAAGAATGTATAACTTCATAAGTTGGAGACTTATGGAAAGGAAGAAGGACATTGCTTATGGGATAATCCACATGAATGCCTTTATTTGTAACCAGGTAAGGTTTGCAAAGTTGAATGAAAGGAATACCTAGGATTACTGCATTGCAAAGGTCTTTTGCCAAGAGAAATGGAGTTTGGGTGAACCAGTTTGGTTCCTCTGGGGAGGTCGTGACCTTTACAGAAGGAATTTTGTATGTGATTATGAGTTTTTCACCAATGGCGGCCCGTAGGCGTTCCTTGGTTTTTACGAAAAACTTAGTTGGAATGACACCTTCTTGGATGCAGCTTCTGTCTGCTCCAATGTCAAATAAAGCTATGGCAGTCCAAACAAAATATTTACTGACGATGAGAGTTACCCTAACATGGTATTTCTTAATCCTTATAGAGGAAAGATGTCCTAAGAAGGATTCTGTTCCATCATCGTCTTGGTCAAAGGTTGCAACTGCCTGTACAACCTCTTTGAGCTTTTGTGGCTCATTAGACAATTGTTGGAGGACAAGTCTATCAAGCTCTTGTCTTGCTTTTATTTCCCTAATTTCTTCTTTCAGGTGTGCTATCTCAGATTGAAGGTCTGAGATGGTCACCTTTGAGACATTAGGATTATCAGAGGGAAGCCTCTTCAAAATATCATTAATGTTGTAGGTATTAGCTACTTGGGGATGATTTTGAAGAGTTGATGATGAGGGTGTTGAAGGCTTATTAAGGACCGTCTTACATTTTCCTAAATAATTCTTTTTTAAGTTCAGGATCTTGAAGATCACCAATTACTTCAAGGAGAAGATCTTGTTCTTTCGTGAGAACATTGATCTGAGGGAGTTTATCTTGGTCAGACTCCCCAGAAGATGTAGTGGATGAATTTAAGTCATCTTCTAGGATGTTGTTAAATTGTTCGTCGTCGGACATTAATCTATAATATCCGAAGATTCACTTAATTTAACAAGTAATTTCTCTATTTTGTTTAGAGTAGGTTCGTCAAGTTGTAGGCTCTTGATCTTCTGAGAGACTTTGCAAAACTTGGCGACGTGGCCTGGCTTTCCACACTTGAAACATTTGCCAGTAGAAGTAGAAGTCTTGTTGGAAGACTTATTTTTTGTGTAGGAAAGTTTCCTTTTCCTATTGGAATTGTATTTTCTAATATTGGAAGAATCAGGTTTTGAACTTTTCTTCCTATGAGGTTACTTCCGCACGAAGGAAGACCAAATTGTTAGCAGCCTAAGTCCCTATTTCTTCGTGCCCTATCTTTGGCAAGTTGCCTAAGCATTTTGTCTTGCCTACAGATTTTAAGAGCAACTTGTTGAATTTGGCTAATTATCTGGCCATAGGTGATTTGATCGTAAGGAACAATATCACCGGAATATTGTTTTTGAAATTCTTCTTTGAGTAAATCTCTAAGGGACTTAGGCAAGCCATCTAGGAATTTCTCTTTCCAATAAGGGAGATTCCCATCTGGTCTTTCGTGGATCCTGGTCAAGAAGGAATCCTTGTACCACCTAAAATCTGAAAGAGTTTTGCGCTTGAGGTTATTAAGTATTTCAGAGGATTTTTCTTTAAAGATACCTGGGCAACCTACGAATGTTTTGATGATTGTGTAAATCAACGTGTTGATAGAATCAGGAATTATTTCACCATCTTTTAGGATTCCTAATTCATCTAATTTCACGGCTTGGAAAATTTGTTGTTTTTCCTTATCACTTAAGTGGGTATCCCACCATCCCTTAAGTTGGTGTGTAAAACCAGCGACTAAGACATGGGTAGTACTTTGGTCGAAAAAGTTGTGGGAGGTTTTGTAAGCAGTTGCTACCATGGTCATCTGCTGTAATTTGGCAAGAATATTATATTCGGAACATCTATCGATATTCCACTCATAGATATTATGAGCATTATAATTATTCTGCTTGGTGTTGGGTCTTTTTTCTAATACTACATCTGGATGTGTAGCTCTAGGGTAATAGAGTTTTTGAGGCTGCCAGATCTAGTTTTTGAGGAAGTAAGGATGTGATTCTTGTTTTTAACATACTGTTATATGGTATTGCCAGATCTAGTATCAAACTCACGGATCTCTTTATTTATGGTTATGTTTGAGAGTTGTTCTTTTTTTATCTTGTTATAGTGTAAAGATGTTAGATCTGATGATAGATCTGCAGATCTACTGATTCTTTTCCATAAAATGGTTAAATATATGCTTGTATTACGAAGAATCTTTGAAATGGCACTGGGATCCTTTCAGATCTGCACTGTAAGCGTGATTCTCAGGGATTATGGCGAGATGATGCCTGTAAATGTACCTGGTAGGCTTGCAGATGGTTTAAAAAACCTTTGGGTCATTTAGAAGTCATTCTTTGTAGAACAATCATAAACATTAGCCCTTTTAAGTAAAAGAATTAGTATACTTACAGATCTACCCTCCATATCTAACACTAAGCACTATAGTAAGATAAAATTTGAACAGACCTCTTACAAGGCCTTAAAAGCTATAAATCTATGAAGTTCAACGCCAGATATGACAATTTCACATACAGTAGCGTTAAGAACTTGAATAACTTCTTTATGAAATCACTTGGTCTCTCGAGCCAAGGATAGGAAGATTTTTAATCATTCAAATGCCTTACTTTTACTCACTTTCATCTAGATCTATGAGAGTTTTTCTTCTTCCTCCTCTTCTTCTAATTTTAAGCTCAAAGAAGAGATTAGTTTCTCTGATTTGCAGCAATCAATTGACGACTGGAAAATCCCCAAACATCCCTAGTCAACAATTTACAAGTCTCAAAAATGGAGCTTGACAAGTGATTATCACATGTCTACCATTAAGCAAACTATTCCTCTGGAATCAGACCATGAGGAAATAAAACTTCTCAATATCAAATCTATTGAAAAATATAGGAAGAAATATAATTACATCCATTTTGGTTTAGTACAAATAGCCGCTAAGCCTTTATCCAAAGAAGGACTGGACACATCACTCCTACTCTGTGTTAGAGATTCTAGATTCCTAGAATTCAATGATTCGTTGCTAGGAATGGTGGAAACCAGTCTTTATAATGGACCAATTTATTTCGACTGTTTCCCTAACTTTACAGTCTCCCTTAAGGATAAAAATATTTTAGATGCCTTGACCCTAAATGTTAAGACTTCTAATTATAAGACTAAGGCTGGCTCTCTTCCAGTAGCAATTATTTACAGAATCCAATATAAGGCAATGAGTTCTGCCTTTAACACTAGAGCTATGAGAACTACTCACAAAGGAGAAACGGTTCTCTTCCAGACAGACCTGCAATGGTCTCATTTGTCTATCCCAAGACCAATCTCTTGGAATCAGGTTTCCCTCCAGAAAAACTGGCTTCTGCAGGATTGCCACTCCTGCTCAAAAGCCACAAAACACGATGATATACCAGATCCAACAACTCCCTTCCGGATCTGTGCTAGTTTCCTTTCAAAGGTCCCTTAGCCAAAGAGTAAGTTCCTCTGCCTCTTCGTAATCTGAAATTCTACCAATTCATTCTGCTAGACATTCATTGTCTTCATATCCTACTAGAATCGAGACAGTAGACTTCGAATCTAGAGTTCCACAAGCTAGGTATAAGGTAGAAAAATCAAAAACGGTTCCCTCTACCGACACTACCTACAACCGACCAGATTCTCCTACCTATACGTCACTAGGTGCCGAATTAGGAGATGACAACGTCGTTGGTGCTTTGGAGATAGAATTTGAAATTGATAAAAAAGGTCTCCAAAAAGAATTTTACTCTCCTGAAAATCTTTTCAAAAGAACTTGGTTTTTAGAAAAATACAAAGGAGAAGAAAGAAAGAAAATTCAAACAATTTTTTATGATAGTCTAAATGTCATTAAACAACAAATTAATTTCTTTGAATGTTTTGAAATTTATGCTGATTATAACCAGATCGATTTTCCTTTTTCAAACACAATTAATGTTTTAAAAATATGGAAAACCAACACTAGCGAAGAAGTTATTTCCGAACTTCCTCCGTCACAGGGATTTTCGACAAGCTCTGCTAGCAGCTCCGTTACAGCTTCACCTTTCAAAAAGAGAGCTGACACTGAGCCGATCACTAACAAAGATATTAAAAATATTTTTTGAACAAAATAATTACACTAACAAGTACTTACAAATACTTGGAGAATACTTGGTTTCAAATTCATCTTCAGCTTCTTTGAAGAAACCAACAGTAGGAACCTCTGCTCCTACAACTCCTTTATTTAAACCGTATGAGATCCCTAGAACCCATACTAGAGATCTTGTTATGCACCGCTCTAAAGATTCTCCCAAACTCTCTGAACTACAACAGAGAATTGCGAAAATAGAAAAATCCTTAACAATCTAGGACACTCCAGTCCGACAGACGGAAGATTCTTCTTCTAAAATCGTAGGAGCTCTAGGAGATACCGATTCAGATAATGAATCTGAACAATTTTCACAAATTTCTCTAGAAGACAAGCCTCCTCTAGAAAATGGCACCTATTAAGTCTGAATTTTCCAATTGGCGAAAGCCTCAAAAACTCTATTACCCTAGAGCTACACATCCAGATGTAGTCTTAGAAGAAAGACCCAACACCATGCAGAATAATTATAATGCTCATAATATCTATGAGTGGAATATCGATAGATGTTCCGAATATAATATTCTTGCCAAATTACAGCAAAATGACCATGGTAGCAACTGCTTACAAAACCTCTCACAACTGTTCCGACCAAAGTACTACCCATGTCTTAGTCGCTGGTTTTACACGCCAACTTAAGGGATGGTGGGATACCCACTTAAGTGACGTGGAAAAATAACAAGTTTTTCAAGCCATGAAATTAGATGAATTAGGACAACCAATTCTAAAAGATGGTAAAACAATTCCTGATTCTATCAACACGTTGATTTACACAATCATCAAAACATTCGTAGGTTGCCCAAGTATCTTTAGAGAAAAATCCTCTGAAATACTTAACAACCTCAAGAGCAAAAATCTTTCAGATTTTAGGTGGTATAAGGATTCCTTCTTGACCAGGATCTACGAAAGACCAGATGAGAATCTCCCTTATTGGAAAGAGAAATTCCTAGATGGCTTGCCTAAGTCCCTTAGAGATTTAGTCAAAGAAGAATTTCATAATCAATATTCCGGTGATATTGTTCCTTACGATCAAATCACCTATGGCCAGATAGTTAGCCAAATTCAACAAGTTGCTCTTAAAATCTGTAGGCAAGACAAAATGCTTAGGCAACTTGCCAAAGATAGGGCACGAAGACATAGGGACTTAGGCTGCTAACAATTTGGTCTTCCTTCGTGCGGAAGTAAACCTCATAGGAAGAAAAGTTCAAAACCTAATTCTTCCAATATTAGAAAATACAATTCCAATAGGAAAAGGAAACTTTCCTACACAAAAAATAAGTCTTCCAAATCCTTTACTAAAGATGGCAACACTTCTACTTCCACTCGCAAATATTTCAAGTGTGGAAAGCCAGGCCACATCGCCAAGTTTTGCAAAGTCTCTCAATAGATCAAGAGCCTACAACTTGATGAACCTACTCTAAACAAAATAGAAAAATTGCTTGTTGAATTAAGTGAATCTTCGGATATTACAGATAATGAAATGTCCGACGACGAACAATTTAACAACATCCTAGAAGATGACTTAAATTCATCCACTACATCTTCAAGGGAGTCTGACTAAGATGACCTCCCTCAGATTAATGTTCTCACGAAAGAACAAGATCTTCTCCTTGAAGTAATTGGTGATCTTCAAGATCCTGAACTTAAAAAGGATTATTTAGGAAAACTTAAGACGGTCCTTAATAAGCCTTCAACATCCTTATCATCAACTCTTCAAAATCATCCCCAGGTAGCTAATACCTACAACATTATTGATATTTTGAAGAGGTTTCCCTCTGATAATTCTAAGGTCTCAAAGGTGACCATCTCAGACCTTCAATTTGAGATAGCACACTTGAAAGAAGAAATTAGGGAAATAAATGCAAGACAAGAGCTTGGTAGACTTTTTCTCCGACAATTGTCTAATGAGCCACAAAAGCTCAAAGAGGTTGTACAGGCAGTTGCAACCTCTGACCAAGACGATGATGGAACAAAATGCTTCTTAGGACATCTTTCCTCTATAAGGATTCAGAAATACCATGTTAGGGTAACTCTCATCGTCATTAAATCTTTTGTTTGGACTGCTATATATATATATATATATATATCTGTTTATTCTTTTGTTTGATTTTTATTTTTAGGCAAAGTTAAACTCACGATAAAATCTCGTGCAACTTGTTTATTCTTTTTCTTGATTTTTTTCTTTCTGAAAAGTTCAAGTTTTAGTGTCGGCTTTATATAGTTCCATTTGTATGTGCATTGCAGATATATCCTGTATCAATTATTGCAAATATTATACAAGATTTTAAAAATAATAATAATAAATTATAATGTTATTCAGTAGTATCTCATCAATCTTTATAGTTCTTTTCTATTAACAAATATATATTATTTATAATTACATAAATATTCTAAATATATTATTGATAGACGTAAAATTACATGCACGAAGCACGTACACTAAGACTAGTATATATAAAAGTAAGTGAATAAACATTAAAATTTTATGTGCTTAGATCTTTACTAAAGATTACGTCAATCGCATATTAACTAATCACTATTTATATTATAAAAGCTTAAATAAAAAGAATATCGGCATGCTTCCCGAGTCCTATGGTGATTCTTTTTTTGTTTGCTAATGCTAACCACTTACTTCCGATCTCTCTTTTTTCTTGTTCATTATTAAATATTTTAAGAGAATAAATGTAGAGAAATATAAAATTAAAAAAACTCAATAATAGATTATGAATTTATCTAATGGATCTTTTCAGCGTTAGAGTCCACTGAATTACTTGACTTTTTCAAAATCAAAACACTTCTTTTTTGACGCCACGTCGTTAAAATAAACAATTATTATTTCTTAAACCCTTGTAAGATTGGAGAGCAGCAACTTCATTCTAACACAATCGGACAACTACTCCCCATAATTTTGGACTAGCAAGGGTTCTTGTTTCCTTCTTTCCTCCATCTGGGAATTTATCTTCTACTTTCCCCCTTTTATTTATCACAATTACAAAACTACAAATTATCCATATTTTCTAAGATAAACTAAAATAACAATTCTCTTGAAATTACAACATTTTGATTTGTCTTACACACGCTCTATATCTTGACTTTTCGCCCCTTATACCTCCCAAAGAGGATCTCGTCTCGTGTATATTTTACGCCTTGGGGTTGGCCGCGATTCATGCCATATATTTTACGTGATGCTTTTCGTTTTTCGTGATTTTAAATTTTCAATTTTAACCATGTGTTTGAATTAAAATTTTTAAATATTTTAAAATAAAATTTATATATTTAAAACTATCCAAAAATTATTGTAAATTACAATAATTAATAATTTAAAAATTTTAAAAGGCATATAAGTATATTGCGGATCTAAGATTTTTATATTATGGGTCCGCCACTAAAGAAAGGAGAAAAATAATAGTATCAAGTGGGGATTAATCCCTGCTTCTCTAGAAAAATAACTCAACATTAAACTAAATGCAGCACTTAGCCTCTTTGGAGCATGGGTACCAACAGATAATATTAGATCAACTCTAAAAAGTATGTACATAAAATACTTAGTTTTATAGAGAGACCATAGCTTCACGTACCCCATATACTAGACTATACATCTGCCTGTGGGACGAAGGTGTCACGACCCTTATATCCCTTCATAGGATGTCGTGATGGCACCTAGTCTCTACGACTAGGTAAGCCTAACATTTAATAACAACTTGACAGAAATAATTAACAAAAGTACTAAAACAAGCTGATAAACTGATATAATCTTCAGAAATAGAATCTCAACAATAAATTCCCCAAGACCGGTGGAACTTAGTCATAAGCTCTATAGAGTAAGCTAAAATGTCTACTACATCACTGTCTGAATGAAAAATACAACAGGAGTAAAGGTAAGGGAAGGTGACTCCGAGGCCTGCGGACGTGGAGCAAGTATATCTTGAAGTCTCCAAAGCAGCAACTTAAACCAACTCTAGCGTCCGGCACGGGCAAACGTACCTGGATCTGCACAAAGGAATGTACAAAAGCGTAGTATGAGTACACAACAACCGTGTCCAGTAAGTATCAAGCCTAACCTCGGTAGAATAGTGACGAGGCCAGGTCAAGACATCTACTAGGATAAAAATAAACAGAACGAAAACATAAGAACGAATAATAATGGAAGGCGGAGAAATAACTAAAACGAAACAAGTTAATAGCATGAACTAATACTGAAATTTGAAGCATGGAAATAACATAAAGGAAGCAATTTAAGAGAACCACAATAATCATATACGGACAACAACGGATAGAACAAGGAAGAACAAAATAACAAGAATTGTTCCTACTAAAGCTCTTTGCAATATGAAATAAACAATAAGAATCACAACAAAGTACCGCCTCATGTACAATAAGAATCACAACCGAGGTACCGCCTCGTGTATATATCAAGAATCACAACTGAGGTACCACCTCGTATTCACAATTCACAATCTCATCTCAATCTTTCTTTATACCGCCGCGTGAGCCTTACATTTGAAATAGGTCTTGAAAATATTTTTTTCGAAATAGCTACATGCACTTTAGCCCGTATTATGATGCTCTTCATGTAATTCCCTTACAAGCAACACACACATAAGTCCCACTTTATATCGCTGCATGCACATTAACCCCTAGCCTTATACCACCGCATGCACGTCAAATATCACATCACAATAACAACTTGCACCACGAGTTCTCATATATCACAACTTGCCAACAATCAACAATATCAATGTTTTCACTATAATAGCCCATGGCTCTGTCACGACCTCAATTTTCGACCATAGGATGTCGTGATGGAACCTAGTCTCTACGACTGGGTAAGCCTAACAGTTAATAATAGCAGTTAATAATAACGGAAATAATTAACAGAATACTAAAAGAAGGTTGAATAACTGACATAAACTTCCGACAAACAGAATTAAAAATTATACACTCCCCAAGACCGGTGAACTGAGTCATAAGCTCTACAGAGTAAAATTAGAGTAACTAATACATCACAGTCTGAAAGAAAATACAACAGTAACTAAGAATAAGAAGATGACTCCGAGGCCTGCGGACGCCGAGCAAGCGTACCTTGAAGTCTCCATAAAGCAGCGAACAGATGATCTCTAACGTCCGGCACGAGCAGACGTACCTGGATCTGCACAAAATGTGCAGAAGTGCAGTATGAGTACACCACAATGGTACCCAGTAAGTATCAAGCCTAATCTCGATAGAGTAGTGACAAGGCCAGGTCAAGACACCTACTAGGATATAAATAAACAATATAAAAACATAATAAGGTTAAATAATGGAAAGTGGAGAAATAACTGATGTGCAACAGTTAACAACATGAACTAATACCGGAATTGTACGCACGAAATAACATAAGGAAATCAGTTAAGTAGAACCACAAGGATCACATACGGACAATAACTGACAAAAACAAGGAAGAAGTACACAACAAGAATCATAACAAGGTATTGCCTCGTATTCACAATTCGCAATATCAATCACAATATTTTCTTATGCCGCCGCGTGACCCTTACATTTGAAATAGGTTTTGAAATTAGTTTTTCCGAAATAGCTACACGCATTTTAGCCCACCTTATGACACCGCGTGGCTTCACATAGTTCCTCCACAAGCAACACACACATAAGTCCCACCTTATACCACTGTGTGCACATTAATTCCAAGCCTTATACCGCCACATGTGTGTCAATATCACATCACAATAACTACTCGCACCACAAGTGCCCATATATCACAACGTGCCAACGATAAAAAATATCAATGTAACCACGATAATAGCCCACGGCTCCACCATAACGTATACAAGAATATCAACAATAATAATGAATTTAAAATTCTCAACAAGAAAGATGTTTCAACAATAACAATTTCGCCTCAACGTGATAATGACTTTCACAACTTCAACACCAATAACTTAACAGTGAGAAAATGCATAACCACGATATTAAACAAGAATAACTCAATGGAAGAGATAACGTATAACAATGACTTCAAATAATGGAAATCAACAAGGAAAGGGATAACATGAACAATAACTTCAAGTAATGATAAACACTTAGGAATGAGATAACACGAACAATAACTTTAAATAATAATAACTAACAATGAAGAGATAGCATGTAAAGATAAAAGAAGCAACAAGTTCAACTAAAGCATGAGAGCAATTTATCAAGTAGGATGTACAACAAGTGTTAAACAAGTCATTGAAGGCATGTGAGGGTAGGCTAACACAAATAAGGATAGATTGTCTAAGTGGCCTAAATCGATCAAATACCACGTACAAACCGTGTATCCAAAAGTCACCTTGCATACACGGCTTTCACATAGCACAAAAGACACAATCAATACCAAATCTTAAGGGGTAGTTTCCCACACAAAGTTAGGCAAGACACTTACCTCAACTAGGTCAATTCTACTCTCAAAAATAGCTTTTCCCTTAAAATTCACCTTCACACAGCTCAAATCTAACCAAAATCAACTTAATATCAACAAATAATGCTAGGGAAATCAATTGCGACAGATAAAGTTAAGATCTTTGTACTTTTCCCAAAAAGTCAACAAAGGTCAACACGGGCCCACTCGGTTAAAAACGGGTCCAATTGTAGATTTCGACTACCCATGACCCCACAAGTTGATATATGTGAATAATTTCAAAATCCGAGTCCAAATCGACTCTCAAAACTTAATTTCTTATTTTTTTCCAAAAACATGACAAGGTTTCATAAATTTTCACTTTGATTGACATAATTTTGTTGTTAAAATCTAAGATATATTGATGAAATATGATTAGAAATGAATTAGATCACTTACCCAAAGCTTTGGAGATGAAAATCCCCTCTCCAAATCGTCTCCTACCGAGTCTAGGGTTCAAAATGAGAGAAAGAGAGATGAAATCTTGCCTTCCAGCCCTTATGTTCAGTTACAGTTATCACAATTGCGATACGGGTTCGCAATTGCAAAGAAAATCTTGCAATTGTGGCACTGACAGACCTGGAAGCTCTTCGCAAATGCGAAGATGGGTTCGCAATTGCTTGCGAACCCTGCTGCCCTCGCAACGATGAAGACCATGGCAAATGCGAACCTAGCCCAGCCTAGAAATTCTTCGCAAATGTGAACAAGGCACCACAATTGCGATACCTGAGATTCCGTGCTAAGTTCACAAATGCGACCCTGGTGTTTACAATTGCGACACTAGAGGCACCAGACACCAGATTTTGCAGATTTAAGTCCAAAATACCTTGGAACATGTCCGCAACTCATCTGAGCCCTTGGGGCTCCAAACCAAACATCCACACAAGTCTAATAACATCATACGAACTCGCTCGTGCGACCAAAACACAGAAAATAACATCTAAAACTACAAATTGAACTCTAAAACGCATGAATTTTGAAGTAAAGTTCAAGAATTTCTAAAACTACAACTAAACGTCCGAATTCTATTAAATCATCTCCAAACGACACCAAATTTTGCAGGAAAGTTCTAAATACCATAATGGACCTATGCCAAATCCCAAAATCAAATCTCGAGGTCGATATCTAAAAGTCGATCTACGGCCAAACCTTTTAACTTCAAATTGTCAAATTTTGGCAAATCATCACAATTCAACCTACGGACTTCCAAAATCAATTTCAGGCATACGCCTAAGTCCGAAATCATGATGCGAAGCTATCAGAGCCATAAAAACACAATTCTAGGATCCTTTTCACAAAAGTCAAAGTTTGGTCTATGACACCATCTGGAGAACGAGATCGTCTCTCAGATAGAGCCTCATAAGGAGCCATCTGGATACTCGACTGGTAGCTGTTGTTTTAGGCAAACTCTGCAAGCGGTAAGAACTAATCCCAAGAACCCCCGAAATCCATAACACAAGCACGAAGCATATCCTCTAATATCTGAATGGTGCACTCGGAGTGTCCGTCCGTTTGGGGGTAAAATGTTGTACTCAACTCAACCCGTGTGCCTAGCTCATGTTGTACAGCTCTCAAGAAACGTGATGTGAACTGCATACCCCGATTAGAGATGATGGATACTGGCACGCCATGAAGTTGGACAATCTCACAGATATAGATCTGAGCCAGCTGCTCTGAAGAATAGGTAGTCACTACAAGAATGAAATGAGCCGACTTGGTCAACCTGTCCACAATCACCCATATCGCGTCAAATTTATTCTGGGTCCGTGGGAGCCCAACAATGAAATTCATGGTGACACGCTCCTATTTTCACTCGGTAATCTCAAGTCCTTGAAACAAACCACTCGGCCTATGATGCTCACACTTCACCTGCTGACAATTTAGGCACTGAGCTACATACTCCGCTATGTCTTTCTTCATTCTCCTCCACCAATAGTGCTGTCTCAAATCCTGATACATCTTAGCTGCACCCGGATGAAGGGAGTACCGCGAACTGTGGGCCTCCTGAAGAATCAACTCACACAAACCATCCACATTGGGCACACATAACCGGCCATGCATCCGCAACACACTGTCATCTCCGACAGAAACCTCCTTGGCATCGTCGTGCTGAATCGTGTCCTTGAGGACAATCAAATGGGGGTTGTCATACTGACGCTCTCTGATATGATTATATAGAGAAGACCGAGAAACCATGCAGGCAAGAACTCGATTGGGCTCCGAAACATCCAATCTAACAAACTGGTTGGCTAAGGCTTGAACATCCATTGCTAATGGCCTATCCGCTGCCGGTAGATATGATAAATGACCCAAACTCTCTGCCTTTCGACTCAAGGCATCGGCCACCACATTGGCCTTCTCGGGATGATATAGAATGGTGATATCATAGTACTTAAGCAACTCTAACCTCCTCTGCTGCCGCAAGTTAAAATCTTTCTTTTTGAACAAATGTTGTAAACTCCGGTGGTTGGTAAAGACCTCACAAGGGACACCGTACAAAATAATGCCGCTAGATCTTTAATGCAAGAGCAATGGCTGCCAACTCCAAGTCGTGTACTGGATAATTCTTGTCGTATTCAGCTGTCGAGACACATAGGCAATCACTCTAGCGTCTTGCATCAACACCGCGCCAAGGACAACACGTGACGCATCACAATACACAGTATAAGACCCCGAGCTCGTAGGCAACACCAACACTGGGGTTGTAGTCAAAGTAGTCGTGAGCTTTTGAAAGCTCACCTCACACTCCTCAGACCATCTAAAAGAAGCACCCTTCTGGGTCAATCTGGTCATAGGTGCAGCAATAAATGAGAAACCCTCTGCGAAACGATGATAATACCCGGCCAAACCAAGGAAACTCCAAATCTCAGTGGTTGAAGATGGTCTGGGCCAACTCTGCACAGCTTCAATCTTCTTCAGATCAACCTTGATCCCCTCACTCGACACCACATGAACCAAAAACGCCACTAAAACAAGCCAGAATTCAAACTTTGAGAATTTTGCATACAACTTCTTCTCTCCCAAGGTCTGGAACACGATCCTCAAGTGCTGCTCATGATCTTCCCGGCTGCGGGAGTACACTAAGATGTACTCAATAAACACCATGATGAAAGAATCAAGATATGGTTGGAATAGATGGTTCATCATATGCATAAATGTTGCTGGGGCGTTGGTCAGCCCAAATGACATCAGAAAGAACTTGTAGTGACCATACTGAGTCCTAAAGGCAGTCTTCGTTAGATCCGGATCCTGAATCTTCAGTAGATGATAAACTAACCACAAATCAACCTTTGAGAACACTCCGGCACCCTGTAGCTAATCAAATAAGCCATCAATGCGTGGCAATGGATACATGTTCTTCACTGTAACCTTGTTTAATTGCAAATAATTAATACACATGCGCGTAGAACCATCCTTCTTCTTCACAAACAAGACCGGTGCACCCCAAGGCGACATACTAGGCCGAATGAATCCCTTATCAAGCAACTCTTGCCCCTGCTCCTTTAACTCCTTCAGCTTTGCTGGGGCTAAACGATATGGTGGAATAGAAATGGGCTGAGTGCTCGGCGACAATACCAAAATCGATATCCCTATCAGGCGGCGTGCCCGAAAGATTTGCTGGAAATACATCTGGAAAGTCTCTCACTACTGAAATTGACTCAACGGTAGGAGTATCAGCAACGACATCTCTCACAAAGGCTAGATAAGCATCACACCCCTTCTCAACCATCCGCTAAGCCTTTAGAAATGATACAACCCTACTAGGAACATAATCCAATGCACCCCTCCACTCTAACCGTGGTAAACCTGGCATAGCCAGCGTCACAGTCTTGGCATGACAGTCCAAAATAGCATGATAGGGCGACAACTAATCTATGCCCAAGATAACATCAAAGTCTACCGTACTAAGTAACAATAGATCAAATCTTGTCTTATAACCACCAATAATAACTTACACGACCGATACACACGGTCCACAACAATAGAATCTCCAACGGGCGTGGACATATAAAAAGGAGAACTCAAAGAATCACCAGATATATCTAAATACGGAGCAAAGTAAGATGACACATATGAATAAGTGGATTCTGGATCAAATAAGACTGATGCATCTCTATGAAAAATTGGAACTGTACCTGTAACGACTGCGTCTGAAGCAACTACCTCCATCCTACCCAGATCAACATAGAATCTGGCCTGGTCTCCCCTCTATGGCGACCTCTACCCCCCCCCGGTCCTCCACCCCTAGCTAGCTATGTGGGTGGTGTGGCATCTAGGGCAGTAACCATGGCTTGAGAAGTTTAAGGGCCTAAGTGAATCCGTGGAGCCTAAGTAGCCTATAGAGGTGCACCCCTCCTAAGTCTGGGGCAGTCTCTAACCATACGCGTAGACAATCACCTTATTGTCTTGCTTAAACACCATGTCAAGGCCAACACATAATGCATAACAATACACGGTGTAATACCTCGAGCCCGTAGGCAACAGCAACACTGAGGTTATAGTCAAAGCTATCTTGAGCTTTTGGAAGCTCGCCTTACACTCCTCAGACTATCTGAAAGGAGCACCCTTCTAGGTCAATCTGGTCATAGATGCTACAATAGATAAGAAACCCTATATGAAACAACGATAATATCCGGCCAAACCAAGGAAACTCCGAATCTCAGTAGCTGAGGACGGTCTGGGCCAACTCTAAACTGCTTCAATTTTCTTCGGATCTATTTTGATCCCATCACTCGACACCACATGACCCAAAAACACCACTGAATCAAGTAGGAATTCACACTTTGAGAATTTTGCAACAACTTCTTCTCTCTTAAGGTCTGGAGCACGATCCTTAAGTGCTGCTCATGATCTTCCCTGCTGTGGGAGTACACCAAGATGTCGTCAATAAACACAATGATGAATGAATCACGATCGAGCTGGAATACACTGTTCATCAGGTGCATAAATGTTGCTGGGACGTTGGTCAGCCCAAATGACTTCATAAGAAACTCGTACTGACCCTGCTGAGTCCTAAAGGTAGTCTCCGGAATGTCTGGATCTTGAATCTTTAGCTGATGATAACTTGACCGCAAATCAATCTTTGAGAACACTCTAGCACCCTGTAGTTGATCAAATAAGTCATCAATGCGTGGCAATGGATACATGTTCTTCATTGTAACCTTGTTGAATTGCCGATAATCAATACACATGCGCATAAAACCATCCTTCTTCTTCATAAACAAAACTAGAGCACCCCACGGTGACACACTAGGCTGAATTAAACCCTTATCAAGAAACTCTTGCAACTGCTCTTTCAAATCCTTCAACTCCACTGGGGCCATAAGATATAGTGGAATAGAAATGGGCTGAGTGTACCAAAATCAATATCCTTATGGGGTGACATACCTGGAAGATCTACTGGAAATATATCTGGGAAGTCTCTCACTACCGAATTGACTCAACGGTAGGAGTATCAACACTAACATCTCTCATAAAGGTTAGATAAGCATCATACCCCTTCTCAACCATCCGTTGAGCCTTTAGAAATGACATAACCTTGTTAGGAACATAATCTAATGCACCCACCACCCTAACCGTGTAAAACTTGGCATAGCCAACATCACAGTCTTGGCGTGACAATCTAGAATATCGTGATAGGACAACAACCAGTCCATGACCAAGATAACATCAAAGTCTATCATAATAAGAAATATTAGATCAACTCTGGTCTTAAAACCACCAATAACAACTAAACACGACTGGTACACACGGTCCACAACAATAGACTCTCCCACAGGCGTGGACACATAAACAAGAGAACTCAAAGAATCACGAGATATATCCAAATATGGAGCAAAGTAAGATGACAAATACGAATTAGTGGATCCTGTATCAAATAAGACTGATGCATCTCTATGTATTACCATACCTGTAATGACTGCGTCTGAAGCATTTGCCTCTGTATTACCCTAAAAAGCATAAAATTTGGCATG
Organism: Nicotiana obtusifolia; assembly: GCA_002018475.1. Classification (NCBI taxonomy): domain Eukaryota; kingdom Viridiplantae; phylum Streptophyta; class Magnoliopsida; order Solanales; family Solanaceae; genus Nicotiana; species Nicotiana obtusifolia. Next base: position 385,489 of record MCJB01024493.1, read on the forward strand.
GCCTCCCCCTCTAAGGCGACCTCTAACCGCCCGTCCCCCACCCCTAGCTGGCTATGGGGGTAGAGTGGCAACTGGGGCAGCAACCATGGCCTGAGAAGTCTGTGGGCCTGACTGAATTCGTGGAGCCTGAGTGGTCTGTAGAGGTGCATCCCTCCTGAGTCTAGGGTAGTCTCTAACCACATGACAAGTATCACCACGCTAAAAACAAGCTCTCGGTGGGCGTGGCTGCTGGGACTGGCTCGGGCCTGGTCCGCTGGACTGACCGCTGAAGGCACCCCGTGCACGAGGTGCACTAGAAAGTGGCTGAGCAAAGTGTGCAACCCGAGACCTCGGAACAACCGGAGCAACACTAAAAGCTTGAAGTATTGAGTGAACTGGATGGCTCACATAGCCTTTGCCATGACGGGCTGTAGCTGCTGCCTGGACACCATTAATTCCTCCCGTACCTTGAGACCTCTTGGCCTCCCTGTCCTCTCTCTCACGGCCTCGCATACCCTCCAACCTCTGTGCAATCTCTACCACGTGCTGATATGGGGTATCTATCTCCAACTCTCGAGCCATGCTGGATTTAATTCCATAGTTGAGCCCCTCGATAAATCGGTGGACTCGCTCTTTGACTGTAGAAACCAAGGCTCTGGACAAATCACCGAATAGAACAACATACTTTGACACTGTCATGGTACCCTGGCGCAGCTGCTCAAACTCCGCACCCCATGCATCCCTAAGGGTTCTCAGGAAAAAACTCTCTCAAGGATAACTCTGAAAATCGAGTCCGTGTAAGTGAAAGTGCATCGGCTGGGCTACCCTCATCGTACACTCGCCACCACTAATACACTGCTCTCGACAGCTAGAATGTAGTAAAAGCAACCCCACTCCGTGTAAGTGAAGGTGCATCGGCTGGGCTACCCTCATCGTACACTCGCCACCACTAATACACTGCTCTCGATAGCTGGAATATAGTAAAAGCAACCCCACTCGTCTCCAAAATACCCATGGTACGGAGAATACAGTGGCATTCGTCTAGAAAACCATATGCATCCTCTGAAGCAAAACCAATGAAAGTAGGAAGGTGATACTTCTTGAATCTCTCAAGTCAAAGTTGCTCCTCCTCAGATGCTGCCGCCCTAACCGCGGGCTGAACAAGAACAACATGTTCTTGTTTACAGTCAATTTTGACCTTCCGTATTTAAAAAAATAAATTCTGCAGGCTTCCTTGTCAAAAAAATAATAAAATATAGTATTTTGCATATTTTTAACTACAATGCAATTTATTGATAATTATTCTCATTTTTACAAAATACAAGAATTTTTGTCATTTATTGCAATTGGTTAAATATTGCTATTTTTGTGTAAATTTCAAATAATTTTTGATAATTATCCTATTTTTCAAACATTAGGATATTCTATCAATTTATTGTCTTTTCAAAAAATAATAATAATAACTAATATAATTGTAGTATTTGACATTTTAAATAAATATTATAAGTCATATTTTATATTCAATAATCCTTTTTTAATTCGTGGCACAGTCTATCTGTTACATAGAAGCCGGTAGAATTTATCTCAAATACGAATCAAATACAGTCAAACCCAGTGTCTCATCAACATCCGAGGTGACAACACACTCGATGTTACGAGACATCTTGATAAGTCACATGATGTGAGTTGATGGGACATTGATGTGACATAGCTCCATATTATTTTGACTACACATTTTTTACTTTTGTATTTTCCTTTATTTTCAATAAAACAAAGACCACATCCCTTATCTTATATCCCACCGTAAATATATAATACACTACACACACAACACTTATAATCCCATCAGATTTTTATAGGGGAAAACCCTAAACATTTTCATTCTCTCATTCTCCAAAATGGAGAACGGTAGCCTCTCTCATTTTTGAGGCTGTTGTCGTTGGAATCCGGAAGGCCACCACGGCCACGGCTGCTGCAACACCACTGCTCCCCTCTCCTTCACTCCCCCTCTCGTTCCTGTCTCCCCCCCCTCAGCCGTTGCTCGCACTGCCGCCATCGGGTTTGACCACCGACAGGTTTGGCAGTCACCATGACGACGGAGACGAGCGAATTGTGGTTGGATCTTATCATCTTAATAGACCTGGGCCTAGAACCTTCAGATCTGACGGGTTTTCTTTGGATTTGGCTGGAAAAGCTTAACTCTAGTGACTCTATTTCCTCTTGTCTTGTACTCGTTTTGTGGGTATGCTTCAAGGTCGGTTTGGCTGCTGTTGGTGCTCGTCTTCTCTTTGATTTTCCGGTCTTGTTCGGAATTTCGATTCTTGCTGCCACTATTAACTTTTCTTGTCTCGAATTTTAGGTGTTTGGTTGATTATTTACTTCTGCTGTGTTTGGCGCTGCCAAATGGAGCCCTTATGCTATATTGTCCGCAACTACTGTTCTTGAAAAAATGTTATCATTTTGATATGTGGTGTCTGGCTAATGTTGTTACCACTCCCTTTGCCATTATAGCTCAAACGGGATGTTACATAAGGCCATTGTGGCTCACTGAATGCGACTGTCTCTTAGTTGGATTCTTAACTGTTGGTATAGCTGATTTTGATACAGATTTTATGCACGTTAAATGTCACTGGTTTGAACATGGTACTACCCGGGTCAATGAGAATAATTATTTTTGAGGCCACGACGCCCCGAATGATCCTCCGGATTGGGCGCACGATGATGATAAACATCGAAGAAGGAAAAAGACGATGGCTACCGGAGTCGCTACCGAGGCGGTTCCCATTCTCATGTCTAGACGGATATTACGAAATACATGTTTGAGCCTCCTATATTATTTTTAAACTATTTTTCAAAACAATATTCCAAAAAAGAATTTCCCGAAAAAACACTTTCAAACCACTTTCAATTTATGTTACCTTATGTTATTTTACTAACAATTTTATTTCTCTTATCTTGCCAGGAGGTACTATCACAAGGAGTCGCTTTTGGAAGACGATACTCGAAGATGAAAAGACAAATCCCCACCAAGCTTCCCCCTTCGTAACTTCCCTTCTTGGATGTACAAAACGCAAGTATAGTGAAATCGTAGATAGATATCATGTTTGTTTGTTTACTTGATATTTGCATATTTGCCAACACTTAGGATGAGCCGAATCTAGTTAATACTCTAGTTAACTTGTAATATTGTGCATTATATAATTTGTTAAGTTTACATATGTGTATTTAGGATGTCAAATATTTTTTTTACTTGGTTGATTAATTAGGATTGGTTGGTTTACATACTTATGATAAAAATATGGCATCTTCTTCCGTAAACATAAAAATAAATCACTTTTCTTAAAGTTTTACTTGCATGCTTTTAACCTCTTTGTATGTGAGTTATTCTTCTATTAATGCGCTTCTGATAGACATAATTAGTAATGACATTATAATTGAATTGTTGTGCTTTTCTTTGAGAGACTTGGGCCTTGTAGCCATCTGGGCTTGGTTCACATAATTTGTGTTTCAAGACCATAACTCGAGAGATGGTTTTTAGTTACTGTTTGAATGATAACTCATTTTTTTAGCGCGAATATTTCTTGCATTGATGGAATAACTTTTTATGTCATAAACATTTTGATACATTTTTGCTATATCATACTCATTCCATTCATTAGATTAATTCTTTTAGTTTATCTGTAGCGATTCGATCGGTCGTTTTGAGCTCTAGCGTGTCGTTCAGCAGTTTGAGGCCTCGAGTAGCTTCATTTAATATTTTATGACTTGTATGTGTGGTTGGAATTGAATTTCGGGAAGTTCTGAGTGGTTTCGGAAGGAAATTTTAAATTCGGAAGCTTTAAGTTGGAAGAGTTAACTAAGGTTTGACTGTTAAGTAAACGACTTCGGAATCGGGATTTGAAGGTTCTAATGGGTTTGTATGATGATTTCGGACTTGGACGTATGTTCGGGTAGTGCGACAAATTTGTCCGTAGGTGCGCAAATCGCTGGGCAGTGGGGTGCTTTTAATTCGAGACTTAGCCCATTTCTCTCACATTTTTCATTTGGTTGGGCGATTCTTGGAGCTCTTAGAGGGGAGATTTTCATCATTTATTGTGAGGTAAGTTATTCCCACCTTTTGTAAGTTAAATACATGGATTCTATAAGGATTTAAATATGAAAAGTAGTAGATAATTGTGAAATTTTGATAGAAAATCTAGAATTTAGTATTTTTGGATTTTGACCGCGAAGTTGGACATGGAATTTGGAATAAATCATATATTTTAGTTCGTGGCATCATGGGTAAAGTTTATCTTCAAAATTATTCAGAATCCGGACACATGGGCTCGAATGTTGACTTTATTGACTTTTCGAACAAAGTTGAGAATTGTTATAAATTGATTAATTATAAGCATTGGAGCATATTTTGATTAAATTGCACATTATTTGAATACTTTTCGGATCGTTTGGCTTTGAGTTGAGAAGATTAAGAGGCATTAGAGCCGGTTATGGAACTTCAAAGCGAGGTTAATCTCCTGTCTAACCTTGTGAGGGGAAAATTACCCCTAGGTGATGTAATTGTTATGTGCTACTAGTTGTGGGTGCTACATATGCACGGGGGTGACGAGAGTCCGTACGTGACTAGAGCATGTTTATGTTTGGGTAGACTTAGGACTTTACAATGTAATATTTGAATTATTTGAACTCATTTTACTGGATTAATTAATTGAAATTATAATTGAACTTGATTTAGAAATTACATATATATTAGGCCGAGCCTTATCACCTTGAGTTGTTAGCAAGTTATTTGAGAGGTAAAGGTTATACTCACATTGTGTTCATATACTGTATCGTAAGCACGTACCTCGTAATTCAAAAATTCCTTTCTTTTCTTGTGGAGCGAGCGGAACGCCTCAGCAGGATCATGTATCACACTCTTATGGGAGTGGAATGTTCGCCTCGGCAGTATAATAGATGCATCAATGGTTCGTGTCGCTCGACCCTCGGTAGTGTACACATTACGATGGGATCGGGCCGTTCGCCTTGGCAGTATCATATTCCTTTTAAGATTGGGCCGTACGACCTCAGTATAGTCGTGCGTTATATCTCTAGCAGTCAAAATGTTCACGAGATTATTCTTCCGTTGATGCCCAACACTTTATATGGTAGCTCCTTATCCGTTTGATATTGGCACTTGATATTTCTGAGCAGTTGAGATAGAATACGAGATTGAGAAATTGATATCATTTAAAGAAAAAGATTGTGTTAGTTATAGATTTACCTCGCTACTACTATTGTGCTTCTTATTTGTTTATGATTTGCCTTATTGATTTATTGGACCACTAATAAGTGTCGATGTCGACCCCTCGTCACTACCTCTTCGGGGTTAGGCTAGATACTTACTGGGTACACGTTGATTTATGTACTTATGCTGCACTTTTGCATTAAATGTGCAGGATCTGACAGGTTTATTTAGTGATCATCTTGGCGCGTAGGTGCAGATGTTGAGGAGACTTTATGTGAGCTGCATTCCGGGCTACGCATCGTAGTCCACATAGTTTCCATCGTACTATTTATTTTATCTTGTTTCATTTACATTCTAGACAGATGTTATATTATTATGGTACTCTTTAGTAAATGCTCATGCACTTGCAACATCGGATTTTGGGATATGCTAGTTGATGCATATGGAGCTATATATTATTATCGCCTTTCATTTCTTTTATAAACTACTAATTATATATGTTCCTGTGGATTTAAAAGCGTATATTTTCTTCCTTAATAAAATTTATGATTTCGAAAGTAACAAAATGAACAATTAATGTGATAGTTCACCGTTGGCTTGTCTGATTGTGACGTTAGGCGCCATCACTACATATCGTGGATTTTGGGTTGTGAAATTATCCATTATCTACTAAGATTGTTCAAAAATTATTCTTTTCCACTCTTACCAATCATTTAGAGTAAATTTCTATTTCTAGCTTTTCACTTAAATAGTTAATCTTTGCACATAAATGAAAATCCTCCAAAGTGTATCCTTTAATTAATATTCATTCAGTTTATTTATAAACATTCCACATATCACTACATAATATCTTATATTTTCATTTCTTTAGCACTTATTCATTCATGTTATTATTTTCACACTTTGTTTCTTTGGCCAAATTACTCATATGCAAATAATCATTCTTTTCTTTTCACTTTACTCCTTAATACATGTTCTCTCATACTTTAATCACATCTTCAAAGTTTTTGATCGTAAGTAGACTCATTTAATCTTATTCTTGTGAAATTCAAATATTTGTTTAAATATTTTTAGCCAATATGTATTCTTAAGCACAATTCTTTTATATTATTCAACTCACACTACACTACGAGTTTTTAATATATTTTTAATACTTTTCATACTCCATTCCTGTTGCATATTTTGTTATATATTTAATCATCTTTGTCTAAATTAATTTTCACACTTAGTCTATTCTTTCAAAATATAATCTTTGTACACTTCATATATTCTATACGATTCAATATACCTTGATCATTTCGTTTTCAAAACACAAAGTCAATGGCATACTTTATTTGCTCATGATCTATTATGTATTTAATTATTCATTTGGGTACATGTTAATCACCCTCTTATTTGAATTCTTTGTGAATAGTAGTGAGTATTCATTTGAACCTCCCTCTTATTTGATCGAGTCCACCGGAACCATATTTTTGTGGATCTTGAGGGATGCTTAAGACCTCCCCCTCGAGATAACTTGAACCCTTACCTAGAACCCCAATGGTTTCGTAGACCATAATCAAATGTACATTACATAGTGTAGGATGCCTAAGACCTCCCCCCTCGAGATAACTTGAACCCTTACCTAGAATCCCAATGGTTTCGTAGACCATAATCATATGTACATTACATAGTGTAGTATAGGTGTCCTAGTATACTTTAAATACTAGGTGGCGACTCTAAACTTGAAATAACCTTGTAGGGTACTATAAGTTGTAGTTTGCTTTGTCTTGTGCAAAATAGGGTGCAACAACATGGCGACTCTGCTGGGGATGTTTCAGGTTCTAACCAGTGGATTTGATCAATTACTTGAGGGATTACAGGTTCTCCGATACTCCAACTGCTATTCCTTCTGTCACATGTTTCAGGTCGTATATTCTCTACTTCAAGTTGTATACTCTTTGCTTCAAGTTGCATATATTTTGCTTTGAATCATACATTCTCTACTACAAGTCACATATTCTTTATCGCATGCTTCAATTTGGTCTATTCTTTGTCATGCGCTTCAAGCGATATATTCTTTGTCATATGCTTTAAGTGGTATATTCTTTGTCACACGCTTCATGTGGCGTATTCTCTATCATGCTCATGTTGTATATTATTTCCACATGTCTATATTGTATATTCTGTTACATATGAATGTGTTGTACATTCTATGTCACATGCTTTTTGTGCTACCTTATCAAATTGTTATCACTTTCCTATCGACTCTTGTCGTACACAATCACACATAAGTCACGCGAGGGTTGTCTTTTCATCCCTCCAAACCTTCTTTAAAAACTCTTTAGCTTCAGAGATTGGCATACGAGGATAACTACGTACCATCTCACAGTTGTCCTTAACTCATATCCGAATCTAGATAAATCTACTCTTAGAATTCTTAGGTCACTGTACACACAATCTTACAACTTGCTTTAGATGAATAAATCCTTGTATATCCTTTACTTACTACGTATTCTTTGTATATTTGGTATATATTCTTAGCCTGCCATTGTCATGTATCCTTAATCTGTTACAGGTACACTCTATTTGTTATCCACTGTTACATTCTCTTCGTCTGATTAAACTTTGGTTGACTTGTGTTAAACCTTGGCCTTTCAAGTACACATGTCCATTTTGGTCTTCATGACCATTCCCGTAATCATACCTTCATTCGGACTCCAACATCCTTTTCAGAGATATGTCAATCCAGCTTGGTACATGTTCCACTGATTTGACATATTCTTCTCAATTATACCTCACACTTTCACCGACTTCCATCATTTGAGACAGATCCATGCGCTATGCTACCATCTATCTCTCGTTCAGAAGCTACCAGTCTCCACCCACCCATCCAGGAACTTTCATTCATAATTACACTCTTTCTCAGGAGATAGTCACTCATTCATGACAACCATACAAATTCCATAATTCCAGTAGTTGGCCCGAACTACATTTTGACCTGATTCTTGCTTCGACAGGATACGTAAGCAACCCTGCATAAGGGTTCGGTCTTCCCACTATTTCGAATTAATTTCCTCAGTACTGGAAAATGGGGCAGTTTATTTGGAACAATGCAATGATGCTCTCAACCTAGAAATATTTGAGAGTGTCAATTAACTTTCACCAAAATCCGAACATAAAATACCATTCCAACTTTACTCTGACCCTCACTCGACTTAAATCCCAACGTACGGTATGCAAGTCCTTTCGTCAAACATCTGGCTATGGAGTCATGGTGTTCACTCTCACTTTCTAAATTCAGAGATTCAATGCAAGTCAACCCACTTTTGTTGCAGGGGAAAATTGTTAGTAAACCTTCGAGAAATGTCATGCTCGAACGACTCGGACAAACAAAGAAGGACACGAAAAGTCTTAAGTAACCATGAATCAATTTCCCACGCTAGAAATAAGAATTTTTCTTTGGACGCAGGAGGGACAACACAATTTTTATAACCATCATGAAATGCCGATGTCGCATTTTCGATCACGATCGGATATACCACTAGCTGCACGACCTAATTCTGCACCCTCTTGGTTTTATAACTTCACCTAAGAGGGACTCTAACATTTTCTCCGCTAAGTTTTGCAGGTTCTTCATCCTGGGCACTTCACGGGAGATAACATCTGTTCTCGGACTTGGTGGAGCATCAGTTAGATAATCAGGGGAGTAGTAGTTTTACAATCAACTCCATCATTTTTCATGACTTAGCTGCTCTCATCTCTTTTCTATATTCGGATCATAACCTCATCCCGGCTGTCACAAATGGTTTCTGTGGACAACCGAAAGGTGCATCATCCTGGGACTGCACGGGAAATAACACACGACATTGGACATTGTGGAACATCAACCGAACAATCAGGGGAGTGTTAGTTAGAATTCTTAATTTTGTTATTTTATGACAGCACTATTCTCACGATATTTTTCTTTATCTTGATCAAATAATCGCCCCGGCTAATAGCCGGGAACGATCACCAGTAGGTTCCTGTGGACAATTGGAAGGTCGCAACAAAATTTTCCTGTAGTCAATTAGGAGACAACCACAACAATTGTCTCGCAAATAGTTAGGGGCATCGAGGCAACTGTTTGAAGGAGCAGCTGGGGCACATCTTCTGGAGGGAGACTCTTTAACTCCAGAGATATCACACCCAATCACAGGTACAACGAGGCATCGCTCCGAGTTTGTCTATACCTTTACATTTCATACATATCTTTGATGCAATTAATATAGTTAGTTGCAATTCCTTGAAATAGGAGAGTAAAAGAATTGTCAAAACTCATACATATCATACTCTCCAATCTTCACGAACTACGCGTACCTGATTCTTGGCCTTGTGTCAAGATACGTAGGTAACGCGTCATAGGTCCGGTCTTTCTCGTCCTTAATTGGATGAGTTGGTCAAGTCTGGCCACTTGGGTCACAGTTGACTGAAGATCCTTGCGAAAGGTTCATCTTCGAAAAAATAAAAAAAAATGTATATATCTTCCCCTGTTGCTTCAAAGTCTTTCTGTAGACATCAAAGGAAAATCAAATTCCAAATGCATATTCCTCCTTGAGGATATTCAAAAATCCGAAACATCTTCCTCTATCCCTAATCTTCCCGAACTACGCCTAACCTGATTCTCGCTTCGATGAGATATGTAGGAAACCTACGGGTTCGGTCACATTTTTCAAAAAAGAACAAAAAAAAAAATCATCATTCAAGGACCCTTCCCGGGTTCGATCACATTTTTCAAAAAAAAAAAATTATCAATCAAGGACCCTTCTTGAGTTCGGGCACATTTATTCCAAAAAAACAATAAATCAAAAAGAAATCATCGATCAAGGACCCTTCCCAGGTTTGATCTCATTTATTCAAAAATCAAAAAAAAAAAAAATCAATCAAGGACCCTTCCCAGGTTTGATCTCATTTCTTCAAAAAATCAAAAAAACATCAATCAAGGACCCTTCTCGGGTTCGATCTCATATACCAAAATACTCCCATCATGCGGAGATTTTACATTATTGTCAATGCTCCTATACGGAATGGTACACAGCCAGTCAAAAATTCAGCAGCTCCTATATGGAACGGTACTCAGCCCCGTCTAACATTCAATGTTCCTATACGGAACGGTACACAACCCATTATTTTATTTTCCTTTCAGCGCCCCTAAATGGAACGGTTCCCAGCCCCGTCTAACATTACATTCTTGCAAATGGAATGGTGCACAGCCCATCATTTTACTTTCCTGTCAGCACTCCTAAATAGAATAGTACCCAGCCCCGTCTAACATTCAACGCTCATATACGGAATGATACACAGCCCGTTATTTTACTTTCCTGTCAATGCTCCTAAACAGAACGGTACCCAGCCCCGTCTAATATTTAATGCTCCTATAGGAACAGTACACAACCCGTTATTTTAGTTTCCTGCCAGCGCTTCTAAACGGAACAGTACCCAGCCCCGTCTAACATTCAATGCTCCTATACGGAACGGTAACTACAAAGCTCGTTTAACATTCAATGCTCCGGTATCACTTCGGAATGGTAACAAAGCCCATCTAACTTTCAGTTCTCCATTATCGCTTCGAAATGATAACCGCAAAGCCCGTTTTACATTCAATTCTCTTTATCAAAAACCACAAAAATTGATTAAGTCAAAAAAAAAAGAAATGAAAAATCTAAAAATATTTTCTTTCCACCTTTCCTGAACTACGCTTGACCTAATTCTCATTTTAATGAGATACGTAGGTAACACACATAGGGTCCGGTCCCATTCCTATAATAGTAAACAAAAAATTATTTCTATATACTCGTAACTACGCCGCGACATGATTTCCTTTAGTAGGAATACATAGACAATCCACATCGGATTCAGTAATCTTTTGCAATCGAATTACGTTTTGGTCTGATTCAATTTGGATACGTAGGCAGTCTGAAACCGATTTAGCCATATCATTTCAAAATTATATCATTTTGCATCCATTGGCTGCTTGAGTCATTAATAACAGAACCCTTTTCATCAACTTTTTGTACATAGAGATAATAGCTTCTTGCTTTTCCAAGCGCCCTCCTAAACAATGGGAATTTCCTTTCAACGCCAAACTTCCCAAGCGCCCTCCTGAACAATGGGCATTTTATTTCTGGTTCATATTTTATAGGCGCCGACCTTCTAATACGGATATTTTAGATTTAAATGCTCTGATATCACTTCAGAATCATAACTACTAGAAGGTAGTACATTCAAGTGCTCCGATCACTTCGGACCGATACCTAGTACGAATTTCCATCAAAAATCAAAGTTATCCGATCACTTCGGATTGGTACCCAATCCGGTTTCAATCAAAAATCAAAGTGCTTCGATCACTTTGGATTGGTACAATGTCCGAATTCCCTTAAAAAAATAAAAGTGCTCCGATCACTTCGGACCAGTATCTAGCCCGGATCTCTTTCGAATTATAGTTCTAGCTTGGGACCCTATCTTGGTCAAAAATTACATATCCATCCTTCTCAAACAGAAGCATAGTCCATACTTCGTCAACTCCACTGATCAAGGAGGCGACACGACGTGGAATTATCTTCTAGCAAATAAACTGGGGCAGATTTTGAGAACGGACGTCAAGCTTTTCAACAACAATCGACGACATGTCCCAAGTATCTTCTTACGTCCCACTGACATGGGGAGTGTAGGCAATCCGAATAGTCATAATGACACCCAGTATCATCACAACTTGATGTTGGGGCAACTTTCAAAATCAAAAATCAATTCATCCCATCGCCTTCTCGAACTACAATTTCCCTGATTCTCGTTACATCCGAGATATGTAGGAAAACTCAACCCTGAGCCCGGCTGCATTCATATCCAAATCCATCCATCCATCATCCAACATTCATGTCCCGGTGTCACCATTGTCCGACACTGGGGCAATCTTGGAAGCAATGTCGAAATCACACGAACCTTTTCATCGTCGAACATTTGCTTCCACCCCATGAGACTACGATCAATGAGTAGTTCTCAGTTGCATTCTAGAACTACACGCGACTTGATTCTTGTGCAATCCGAGATATGTAGGCAACTCAGAGACCAGAGTTCGGTCACAACCTTCAAAACGTCATCCCCCCACTTTGTCATATCGGGTCAAAATTGAGTATGGTGTCAATTTCTTTATCTAAAGACTCTTACATCATCTCCGGTCAAAGAGGGACAGTTGTTGCCAGTCAATTTTGACCCTCCGTATTTAAAAAAAATAAATTCTGTAGGTTTCCTTGTCAAAAATAATAAAATGTAGCATTTTGCACATTTTTAACCACAATGCATATTGTTGATAATTATTCTCATTTTTACAAAATACAGAATTTTTATCATTTTATTGCAATTGGTTAAATACTGCCATTTTTGTGCATTTTTATAAATTTCAAATAAATTTATTGATAATTGTCCTATTTTTCAAATATTAGGATATTCTATCAATTTATTGTCTTTTTGAAAAAAAATAATTACTTATATAATTGTAGTATTTGACATTTGAAATAAATATTACAAGTTATATTTTAAATTAAATTATCGTCTTTTAATTCGTGGCACAGTCTATCTATCACATGGAGGCCGGTAGAATTTATCTCAAATGCGGTTTAAATACAGTCAAACCTAGTGTCGCATCATCATTCGAGGTTACAACACACTCGATGTGACGAGACATCTTGATGAGTCACAAGATGTGACTTGATGTGACACAGCTCCGTATAATTTTGACCACACATTTTTTACTTTGTATTTTCCTTTATTTTCAATAAAATAAAGACCACATCTTTTATCTTATACCCACCATAAATATACAATACACTACACACACAACATGTAACGACTAAATCTGTCATTTTGCTTTCTAGATCCCTGTTTCCCTAATAAAACTCTCCGTATGTGCTTTTACTGTTTTATGACTTGCGGGAATGGTTAGTTGGGGATTTGAAAGGGTTCGGGTTGAAATCGGAACACTTAGTTCCTTAATATTGGCTTTAAAGGGGTAAATTTGACTTTGATCAACATTCTAGTAAACGACCTCGGAATCAGGGTTCGATAGTCCCAATAGGTTTGTTTGATGATTTTGGACTTGTGCGTGTGTTTAGATCGGGTTTTGGATGGCCCGGGAGCGTTTCGGTGCCTAAAGTTGAAGGTTGGCTTATTGAAAGTTTAAAAGTTCTTTAAATTTGGTTTGGAGTAGGTTTTGGTCTTATCGAGGTCCGCTTGGGATTCCGAGCCCGGGAATAGTTCCTTATGGTGATTTAAGACTTGCACCCAAAATTTGGTGTCATTCTAAGTATCTTAACTATGATTCGGCGCACTCTGAGTAAGTTGGAAGAATTTGAAGTTCATAAGTTAATTCTATTGGTTTTGGATTGGGATTGTTAGTTTTAATGTTGTTTTCCGCGTTCCGAGGATGCGAGCGAGTCCGTTTTATGTCTAAAAACTTTTTGGAGTATTCGGGAGAGGCCTCGGGGGTCTTGAGTGTTAATCAGACGATGTGCAAACCAAGTTTGCACTTGGAGAAGCTGCTTAAGCAGTAGGGCTTCTGGTGCGTTCGCACCTGCGAAGGGTTGGCCGCTGGTGCAGCATCGCAGAAGCGGCTTGTTGGCTGCAGGTGCGAATTTGGGCTTCGTGGGCTGAGTCCACAGATGCGGACATGGAGGGCGCAGATGCGTGACCGCAAAAGCGATCTGCGGTCCGCAAAAGCGGGCATGGTCGTAGGTGCGGCTCGTACACCGCACGAGCGGGCTCGCAGAAGCGAGCCATTTTCTGCATATGCGGATTTAGGCCAGCTTAGAGAGAACCGTATTTGCAAAGAACCTTCCGCAGATGCGGAGCCACAAATGCGGCCAATGAACCGTAGAAGTGGAAAAACCGCTGGGCAGAAGGGTTGCATTTAAGTGAAGATTTAGGCTCATTTCTTCATTTCTCTGACTTGTTGGTCGAATATAGAGCTCTTTGAAGAGGGATTTTAACCTAGCACTTTGGGGTAAGTGATTTCTATAAAATATGAGTTTAAAACATAGATTATGGGGATTTTAACATGTAAAATTGTGAAAAATTATGGGTTTAGTTGAAAAACTTAGGTTTTGATAAAAATAGGATGTAACCACGACAATAGTTATAGATTTGGGTAAAAATTATATATCTGAGGTTATGGGTAACAATTATTTTCGAAAAGTTTTTGAATCCGGGCACGTGGGTCCTTGGGTGAATTTTTGGAATATTCCCATTTGAGTTCGGTAATTACTCTAATAGTTAAATTGTGAACATTTGAACATGTATTGATTAATTTACATAACATTTGACTAGTTTCGGGTCGTTTGGCACCGGGTTGAGGATTTAAAGCATATTTGTGGATCGGAAGTGAGCTTGAGAACGAGGTAAGTATCTTGCCTAACCTTGTAAGAGGGAACTCATCCCCTTAGCTATATTTGTTTTGAATTTCTTGAGTGGGGAGCTACTTATGCACTAGGTGACGAGAGTCCGTGTGCATCTAAATTCCATGTGATGTCTGGGTAGTATTAGATTTACATCATGCTTTGTTTGCACTGTTATGTTGATTATGCATATTAATTGTCTTAAATAGAGCTGAGATTAAGGATTTTAAGATTTAAAATCTCCAGTTTGGATTTCTTATGTTTTGGAAGAATTGAAGAATTTTATAATAACTCTGAGAAATTCATGTTCACTTGCGTCGCAAGTATTTGCGTGAGCGAGGTAAATTCCTCTACTTTCATGGGAGCAGGCCGTTCGCCTCGGTAGGTTAATAGATGCATCTATGGATCGTGCTGTTCGAGTCTCGGTAGTGCACACAGTATATATATTTTTGATCGGGCCGTACGACCTCGGCATAAATCGTGCGTAATAATACTCAAAGCCTAATTATACTTGATATTGTTTTATAGTTTGAGAGGTCACAATTATTTAATAACGGAAATTGACTTGAGATTTACTATTTGTGAAAGAATTATTTATTCACTGCTTGTTATTGAGTTTCATTATTATTTACATAACCCATGCTTATTTAGAATTTCGGTATTTTATTGTAAGCCCATAGTAAGTGTCGAAGTCAACCCCTCGTTACTATTTCTTCGAGGTTAGACTAGATACTTGCTAGGTACATGCTGTTTATGTACCCATGCTACACTTCTGCACTAACCGTGCAAGATCTGAGGTTGGTGCATCTGTTAGTCATCCCGCCGCGCATTCCTGATATTTCGAGACTTAGCGATGAGCTGCCTTCCGAGTCCGTTCTGCAGCACCCAGAGTCTCTCTTTTGTATTTACTTTCTGTCTACTTTATTTTAGACCATAGTTTACTATTTTGTATATCCTACTAGTAGCTCATACACTTGTGATACTAGGTCTTAGAATTTTGCTAGTAGACATTTGATGATTTTGAGTATTTATTTCACCATACTTGTTCTTATAATTGTTTAGACTTTTTTTAATTAAATTTCTCACCTCTTACTTATTTAATAATTAAAAATCAACTATTTCTAAAATGTTAAAAGAATAGATACATGGCTAGTTCACCGTTGGCTTGCCTAGCAGCAACGTTGGGCGCCATCACGGCCTATAGGAAAATTGGGTCGTGACAACATGGTATCAGAGCACTAGGTTCACGTAGGTCTCACAATTTATGAGCAGGCCTAACAGAGTCTTGCGAATCAGTGCGAAGACGTCCGCACTTATCTTCGAGAGGCTATAGGGTGTTAGGAAACTACTTTTTCTTCATCTCCTATCGTGCAGTTGAGGTTGTGCTTGGTATCTTTCTCTTATTCTCACAGAGATGGTGAGAACGTGCGCGGTAGATGTGCCCGATCATGGAGGAGCTGCTCCCCCTGTTGCTAGAGGCCGAGGGAGGGCTCCAACTCGTGGTAGAGGATAAGGGTGTCCTAGAGTTGCCCTAGCTATGCTACCAGTGGAACCAGTGGAGGATCCTATTATTGAGGAGCAGGGCGAGGTGCCTCCAGCAGCACTAGGCCCAGCGTATTTCATGTCCGCGCCAGGATTCCAGGAGCTCATGGGCCGTATGCTACGATTCATCGATTCTTGACTAAGGCTGGTTTATTTCCAACAGACCCAGCCACATCTCAGGCGGGAGGGGAAGCACAGATCCCTACCGCTCAGGCTCCAGGGCATGCAATTGCGTGTATTAGACCCCGGGTGCACTACCCGTGGGCGGAGCTCTGCCAATTGCAGCAGCTATACCTAAGCCCAGTCCAACTGCGGCCGGCGATCCGCAGAAGCTATTGGACAGGTTGACTAGGCTACATCTTCCTCCTATCTTTGGAGGTGAACGACATGAGGACCCCCAGGACTTTATTGATCGGTGCAGGGACAGACTGCACAACATAAGGATATTGGAGTCCCACGGGGTGGACTTTACCACCTTTCAGCTGGAGGGCAGGGCCCATAGATGGCGACAGTCTTATCTTCTCGGCAGACCAACAGGTTCTCCTCTCATGACTTGGGACCAGTTCACACGCCTCTTCCTGGACAAATATATTCCACTCAAAGGGAAGAGTTGCAATTTAAATTCGAGCAGCTCCAGTAGGACCAGATGCCGGTGACCAACTATGAGGCGAGATTCTCTGAGTTGTCTCGCCATGCACTTATGATACTTTTGACCGATGCAGAGAGAGTGCGACTGTTTGTTGCAGGTTTGCACTCTAGTATCCAGGCCACTATGGCCTGAGAGGTTGAGATAGGGACTTCTTACGAGCTAGTTGTGGAGATAGCTCGGAGGATCGAGGGTGTCTGTCAGCGGAGCCGAGAGCAGGCGACAAGGGATAAGCAATTTCGATATTCTTGAGAGTTTTGTGAGTGGTCAGTCTAGAAGGCCCACATATCCAGCACCGCAGCCTTCTCGAGGTGCTCTAGTGTGGCCCTATTTTAGCACCATGCCAGAGAGTTCCTATTGGCCACAACTATTCAGAAATCCTCCAGTGGGTATTCATGCTATCAGGTTCAGACTTCCGGTCAACAGTTCGCCGTTCTGAGAGGTTGTTACGAGTGCGGGGATCCTAGCCACATGAAGAGGTTTTGTCCTAGACTTTGGGACAAGGCAGTACAACAAGGTTATCAGCCTATGCTTACAGCACCAGCTGCCGTACCATCCGTCCAGCTGCCCAGAGGCAGAGGGCAGGTGGGTAGGGGTCTTCCTAGAGGTGGAGGTTAGGCAGGTGGAGGCCAGTCACGTGGCGCTCCAGCTAGATTCTATGCATTTCCGGCCAGACTAGATGCAATGGCCTTAGATGCCTTGATCACATGTATTATTTTTGTCTGCGGTAGAGATGCTTCGGTACTATTTGATCCAGGGTCTACCTATTCGTATGTTTCTTCTCTGTTTGCTCATTTCTTGGTGTTACTCGAGAGTCCTTGGGTTCTCCTATTTATGTGTCCACTCTAGTGGGCGATTCTGTTGTTGTGGATCGGATCTACCGCTCCTGCATTGTTACTTTCTGTGGTTATGAGACTCGAGCAGATCTTCTGTTGCTTGATATGACCGACTTTGAGGTCATCCTAGGCATGGATTGGTTGTCTCCATATGCCGCAATCCTTGATTGCCATGCCAAGACTGTTACCTTGGCGATGCTAGAGTTTCCTAGATTGGAGTGGAAGGGTTCATTTGTCAGTGCATCTAGTCGGGTTATCTCTTTTCTGAAGGCTCGACACATGGTCGAGAATGGGTGTTTGGATTATCTAGCTTATGTTCGGGATACTACTACAGAGACTTAGGTGATTGATTCAGTGTCGTGGTCCGGGAGTTCTCCGATGTGTTTCCTTCTGATCTTCCAGGCATGCCACCAGATCGTGATATTGATTTCTGTATTGATTGGCTCTACCTAGCCTATCTCTATTCCACCGTACCGCATGGCTTCGAAAGAGTTGAAGGAGTTGAAGGAACAACTTGAGGAGTTGCTAGCAAAGGAGTTCGTCAGACCAAGTGTATCGCCTTAGGGTGCACCAGTGTTATTCGTGAAGAAGAATGATGGGACTATGCGGATGTGCATTGATTACCGCCAGTTAATCAATGTTACCATTAGGAAGAAGTACCGTTGTCGCGAATTGATGATTTATTTGACCAGTTGCAGGGTGCTAGGGTGTTCTCTAAGATCGACTTGAGATTGTGCTACCATTAATTGAGGATTCAGGATTCAGATGTTCTGGAGACGGCTTTCCAGACTAGATATGGCCATTATGAGTTTATAGTGATGTCCTTCGGTTTGACTAACGCCCCGGCGGCGTTTATGGATTTGATGAACCGAGTGTTCAGGCCATATATTGATTCGTTTGTCATTGTCTTCATTGATGATATTTTGATCTACTCACGTAGCATGGAGGAGCATGAGCAGCATTTGAGAGTGGTGCTTCAGACCTTGCGGGAATAGAAGCTATATGCTAAGTTCTCCAAGTGTGAGTTCTAGTTAGATTATGTGGCATTCTTGGGACATGTTGTATCAGGTGAGGGTATTAAGGTAGATACCAAGAAGATCGAGGCAGTTTAGAGTTGGCTATTATCGCCGGTTTGTGGAGAGCTTCTCATCTATTGCAGCACCTTTGACTAGATTGACCTAGAAGGGTGCTCTGTTTCGATGGTTCGATGATTGTGAGGCGAGCTTTTAGAAGCTCAAGACCGCATTGACTTCAGCACCAATGTTAGTGTTGCCTTCCGGTTTAGGGATGTATACTATATATTGCGACGCTTCACGCATTGGTTTGGGTTGTGTGTTCATGCAGGAGGGGCGAGTTATTACATATGCTTTATGTCAGCTGAAGCCCCATGAGAAGAATTACCTTGTTCATGATTTGGAGTTGGCCGCAATTGTTCATGCTCTCAAGATCTGAAGGCATTATCTTTATGGGGTGTCCTGTGAGGTTTACACTGACCATCGCACCTTGCAGCATTTGTTCAAGCAGAGGGATCTCAATTTGAGACAACACAGGTGGCTTGAGTTACTAAAATATTATGATATTACCATCCTTTATCATCTGGGCAAGGCGAATGTGGTTGCGGATACCTTGAGCAGAAAGGCGGAGAATATTGGTAGTTTGGCATTCATTTCAGCAGAGGAGAGGCCGCTAGCATTGGACATTCAGTCCTTAGCTAACAGATTTGTGAGGTTGGATATTTCAGAGTCCAGCCGAGTTCTTGCATGCATCGTCACGCAGTCTTCACTACTTGAGCAGATCAAGGCTTGCCAGTACGACGATCCGCACTTGTTGGTTCTTAGAGAGACGGTAGTACAAGGTGGTGCCAAGGAGATTACTACCGGTGAGGATGGTGTTATGCGACTCTAGGCTCGTCTATGTGTCCCTAATGTTGATGGGTTAAGGGAAAAGATTCTAGAGGAGGCATACAGTTCTTGGTATTCTATTCATCCAGGTGCTATGAATATGTATCGCGACCTGAGGTAGCATTGTTGGTGGCGGCGGATGAAGAAGGACATAGCTGAGTATGTAGCGAAGTGCCTTAATTGCCAGCAGCTTAAATACAAACATCAGAGGCCAGGTGGCCTACTCTAGCAGATGGTTATACCTGAGTGAAAATGGGAGCGCATTACTATGGATTTCGTAGTTAGGTTGCCGCGGACCTTGCTGAAGTTTGATGCAGTTTGGGTCATTATCGACAGGTTGACCAAGTCGCCACACTTCATTCCGGTGGTGACCACATATTCTGCAAAGAGATTGGCCCAGATTTACATTCATGAGATTGTTCGATTGCACGGTGTGCTTGTCTCCATTATATTAGATATAGGCCCTTAATTTACTTCGCATTTCTGGAGGGCAGTACAGAGTGAGTTAGGGACCGGGTAGAGCTCAGCACTACCTTTCATCCGCAAATCGACGGGCAGTAGAAGCGGACAGTTTAGATCTTGGAGGATATGCTCAGAGCATGTGTGATTGACTTTGGAGGATAGTGGGATTGATTCTTGCCTTTGGCCGAGTTTGCTTACAACAACAGTTATCAGTCCAGCATCGAGATAGCTCCATTTGAGGCTTTATATGGTCGGCGATGTCGTTTGCCCATCGGATGGTTTGAGCTCGGTGAAGCTAAGTTTTTATGGTACTGATTTAGTGAATGATGCCTTAGAAAAGGTAAAGTTGATTCAGGAGCGACTTCGCACAGCACAATCAGACAGAAGAGCTACGCGGATAAGAAGGCGCGTGATTTATTATTTATGGTGGGCGAGAAGCTTCTCTTGAAAGTCTCGCCGATGAAGGGGATCATGAGGTTCGGGAAGAAGGGCAAGTTGATTCCAAGGTTCATATGTCCATTTGAGGTGTTGAGACGATTTGGTGAGGTTTCTTATGAGCTTGCTTTGCCTCCTAGTCTATCTGGAGTTCATCCGGTTTTCCACGTGTCTATGCTCTGGAGGTATCATGCCGAGAGGTCGCATGTGTAAGACTTCAGCACGGTTCAGCTAGATGAGAGCCTGGGTTATGAGGAGGAGCCAGTTGCCATTGTTGACAGGCAAGTTTGCCAGTTGAGGTCCAAGAAGATTTATGCGATAAAAGTTCAGTGGAGGGGTCAACCAGTCGAGGAGGCGACTTGGGAGGCCGAGGAGCACATGCGGAGCAGATATCCACACTTATTCGGCACTCCAATGATGAACGTTTGTTTAAGAGGTGGAGAATGTAACGACTCGACCAGTTGTTTTGCTTTCTAGATCCTCGTTTCCCTAAATAAGACTCCCTATATGTGCATTTACTATTTAATGACTTTCGGGGATGGTTAGTTCAGGATTTGGAAGGGTTCGGGCTGAAATCGGGACACTTAGTTCCTTAATATTATCCTTAAAGGGGTAAGTTTGGCTTTGGTCAGTATTTCTAGTAAACGACATCGGAATCAGGATTCGAGGGTCCCAATAGGTTCGTATGATAATTTTTGGCTTGAGCATATGTCCGGATCGGGTTTTGGATGACCTGGGAGCATTTCGGTGCCTAAAGTTGAAGGTTGGCTTATTGAAAGTTTAAAAGTTTGTTAAATTTAGTTTGGAGTATGTTTTTGTGTTATCAAGGCCCGTTTGGGATTTCGAGCCCGGAAATAGTTTCGTATAGTGATTTAAGATTTGCATGTAAAATTTGGTGTCAAATCAGAGTAGTTTAAGAATGATTCGGCGCGCTTGGAGTATGTTGGAAGAATTTGATGTTCATAAGTTAATTCTATTGGTTTTGGATTGTGATTCTTAGTTTTAACGTTATTTTTCGCGTTTCGAGGGCGAGCGAGTCCCTTTTATGTTTACAAACTTGTTGAAGTGTTCGGGCGAGGCCCCGGGGGGCCTTGGGTGTTAATCGGACAATGTGCGAATCAAGTTTGGACTTGGAGAAGCTGCTGAAGCAGCAGGGCTTCTGGTGGGTTCGCACCTGCGAAGGGTTTTGCCGCAGGTGCGGCACCACAGAAGCGGCTCGTTGGCCGTAGGTGCGCATTTGGGGTGCGTGGGCTGAGTCCGCAGATGCAGACATGGAGGGCGCAGATGCGCGACTGCAAAAGCGGTCAGCGGTCCGCAGAAGCGGGCATGGTCGCAAGTGCGGCTCGTATGCCCTTAAAGTTTTACTACCATGCTTTTCCGAACCTCATTGTATGTGATTTATTCTTCCATTAATGCACTTCGGATATACATAATTTGTAAAGACATTATAATTGAATTGTTGTGCTTTTCTTTGAGACACTTGGGCCATGTAGTCATCTTGGCTTGGTTCACATAATTTGTGTTTCAAGACCATGACTTGAGAGATGGTCTTAGTTACTCATTGAATGATAACTCTTTTTTTAGCGGGAATATTTCTTGTATTGATGGGATAATTTTCTATGTCATAAATATTTTGATACATTTTTCATATATCATACTCATTCCATTCATTAAATTAATTCTTTTAGTTTATCCATTATCTACTAAGATTGTTCAAAGATTATTCTTATCCACTCTTACCAATCATTTAGAGTAAATTTCTACTTTTAGCTTTTCACTTAAATAGTTAATCTTTGCACATAAATCAAAATCTTCCTAAGTGTATCCTTTAATCAATATTCATTTTGTTAATTTATAAGTATTCCACAAATCACTACATCATATCTTATATTTTCATTTTTTTAGCACTTATTCATTCATGTTAATATTTTCAAACTTTCTTTCTTTGATCAAATTACTCATATGCAAATAATCATTCTTTTCTTTTCACTTTACTCCTTAATACATGTTCTCTCATACTTTAATCACTCATTCAAAGTTTTTGTCTTCATATAGTAAGGCGATTCATTAATTTTATTCTTGTGAAATTCAAATCTTTGTTTACATACTTTGAGTCAATATGTATTCTTTAAGCACAATTCTTTTATATTATTCAACTCACACTACGATACGATTCTTTAATATATTCTTATTTCATACTCCATTCTTGTTGCATATTTTTTACATATTTAATCATCTTTGTCTAAATTAATTTTCACACTTAGTCTATTCTTTCAAAACATAATTCTTTGTACACTTCATATATTCTATACGATCCGATATACCTTGATCATTTCGTTTTCAAAACACAAAGTCAATGACATACTTTATTTGCACATGATCTATTATGTATTTAATTATTCATTTGGGTACATGTTAATCATCTTCTTATTTGAATTCTTTGTGAATAGTAGTGAGTATTCACTTGAACCTCCCTCTTATTTGATCGCGTCACGACCCCAATTTTTCCTCCGTAGGATGTTGTGATGGCACCTAGTCTCTACGACTAGGTAAGTCTAACAAATAGTAATAACTAGGCAGAAACAATTATCAAAATGCTGAAACAAGACTAGATAACTGATAAAAAAAACCTTCCAATACAAAACATATTCTCAACAATTCACTCCCAAAATCGGTGGGACCGAGTCATAAGCTCTATAGAGTAACTATAGAATATCTAATATATAACTGTCTGAAGGAAATACAACAAGAAATAAAAAAAGGTGACTCCGAGGCCTGCAGACACGGAGCATGTATGCCTTGAAGTCTTCCAAGCAGTAGCTACAACAACGTCCAACGACCGGCATGAGCAGACGTACCTGGATCTGCACAACAAAATGTGCAAAAGTCGTAGTATGAGTACAACACAATGGTACCCAGTAAGTATCAAGCCTAACCTCAGTAGAGTAGTGACGAGGCCAGGTCAAGACACCTATTAGGATATAAATAAAAAGTATGAATATGAAATACGGATATAAAATAGAAAGTGAAGAAACAACTGACACGAAATAGAATAATAGCATGAACTAGTATCGGAAATCAACAATTGAAATAACATAAAAGAAGCAACTAAAGGCTACAATGATCATGTATGTACAACAACTGATAGTACAATAAAGAATGAAACAACAAGATATATAATTCCCACCAAAATACTTTGCAACATGAAAACAACGAGAATCACCTCGAGGTATCACCTCGTGTATAATCAAATCAAAACCGAGGTACTGCCTCGTATTCACATCTCTCAATTCAATCACAATCTTTCCTTATATCGCCGCGTGAGCCTTATATTTGAAAATAGGTTTTGAAAACAGTTTTCCCGAAATAGCTATACGCACTTTAGTCCACCTTATGACGCCGCATGGCTTCACGTAGTTCCTCTATAAGAAACACGCACATAAGTCCTACCTTATATCGCTACATGCACATCAACCCCAAGCCTTATACCGCCAGATGCGCGTAAATATCATATCACAATAACAATTCGCACCACAAGTGCCCATATATCACAACGTGCCAACGAAAACAAAATCAATGTTTCCACGACAATAGCCCACCGCTCCACCACAACGTATACAAGAATATCAACAACAACATTGAAGGTAAAATGCTCAAAAGGAAGGTGTTTCAACAATAACAATTTCGCCTCAGCGTGACATCGGCTTTCACAACTTCAACACCAAATAACTCAACAATGAGAGAAACAATGTATAACCACAATATTGGATAAGACTAAATCACAATAAAAAGGATAATATTTAACAATGAGTCTCAATTAATGAATATCAACAAGTAAGGGGATAACATGAACGATTACTTCAAGTAATGAAAATCCAATAAGAAAGGGACAACACAGACAAAAACTTCAAATAATGATAATTATCAATGAAGAGATAGCATGTCACAATCAAAAGAGAAAACAAGTTCAACTAAAGCATGGGAGCAATTTAGCAAGTAGGTTGTAAATAAAGTACTAGGCGAGTCAATTAAGGTTTCTAAGGATCGTCTAATACAATTAAGGATAAATTGACTATGAGAATTATTAGAACATGATATGGCATTTCAATTAAAGCATGGAAATGGACAAAGTAGCCTAAAACGGTCAAATACCACGTACAACCCGTGTACCCACTCATCACCTTGCGTACACGGATTTCACTTAGCACAATTGAATCAAACAATACCAATCCTAAGGGGTAGTTCCCCCACACGAAGCTACGCAAGACACTTACCTCAACTAGGCCAACTCAACCCTCAAAAATCTCTTTTCCCTTAAAATGCTCCTCCACACGACTCAAATCCAAGGTTTGTAGGTGAAAATCCCCTCTCCAAATTGTCTCCTACTGAGTCTAGGGTTCAAAAATGTGAGAATGAGTTCAAAAATCCTGTCTCTCAGCCCTTTAACCAGTTGCAGATGTCTCATTTGTGACACAGGGTTCACATTTGCGAACCCTTACAACCTAAGTCAACATCGCAATTGCGATGATAGCTTTGAACTTGCAAACTGGGGAACCTCGCAAAAGCGAGAAATTGTTCGCAAATAAATGCAAACTGTGCTGGAATCCTGTGGACTTCGCAAATGCGAATGGGAGGTCTCAAATGCGAAAATTTCCCCTCCTCTGTCACCTTCGCAAATGCGAGCCTGGTGTTCGCATTTGTGACACCAGAGCACAGACACATATTTTTGCCAACTTCAGTCCAAAACACTCCGAAACATGTCCGAAACTCATCCGAGCCCTTGGGGCACCAAACAAAACATCCACACAGGTCTAAAAACACCATACGAACTCGCTCGCATGATTAAAACACAAAAATAACATCTAAAACTATGAATTGAACTTTAAAACGCATGATTTTCAAAGAAATTTTCAAGAACTTCTATAATTACAACTAAGCGTCCGAATCCTATCAAATCAAATCTGAATGATGCCAAATTTTGCATACAAGTTCTAAATGCTATAACGGACCTATTTCAAGTCCCAAAATCAAACTCCGAGCTCAATAGCTAAAAGTCAACCAAACTTTCAAACTTTTAATTGCCTCACTTCGGCAAATCAACACGAATCAATCTACGGACTTTCAAATTCAATTCCGGGCATACGCCCAAGTCCAAAATCATGATACGAAGCTATTGGAGTCATAAAAACACAATTCCAGGGTCGTTTCACAAAAGACAAAGTTTTGGTCAACATTTTAAATTTAGACTTCTAAGTCAAGACTCAAGGGTCCAAATCAACCCGAAAGCTTCCCGGAACGAAACTAACCAACCCCGCAAGTGATAAATGCATAATCACACATGTGTGAAGCATGAAATGGGAAACAGGGCGCAATTCAACAAACAACCGATCAGGTCATTACATTCTCGCTCTCTTAGAACAAACGTTCATCCTCGAACGTGCATAAGGACATACCTGAAGTGGTGAATACATGAGGATAATGACTACGCATGTCGTGCTCGGTCTTCAAGGTCGCCTCTTTACGGATGACCCCTCCATTAAACCTTCATTGAAGTAATGTTCTTTGATCTCAACTTCCGGACCTGTCTGTCCAACATAGCCACAGGCTCTTCAATGTAAGTCCAATCCTCATCCAACAACACTATGCTGAAGTCTAGAACATGAGACAGATCATCACAATACTTCCGGAGCATAGACATATGGAACACCGGATGAACTGCAGATAAACTAGGTGGCAAGGCAAGCTTGTAGGCCACCTCCCCAATCCTCTCAAGGATCTCAAAAGGTCTGATATACCTAGGGCTCAACTAGCCCTTCTTCCCGAACCTCATCACACCCTTCATGGGTGAAACCTGGAGCAAGACTTACTCTCTAACTATGAATGCAACATCGCGAACCTTTCGATCGGCATAACTCTCCTATCTAGATTGGGTTGTGCAAAGTCGATCCTGGATCATCTTGACCTTCTCTAAAGCATCTCGAACCAGATCCGTGCCTAACAACTTAGGCTCTCCCGGATCAAACCACTCAATTGGAAAACGACAATGTCTCCCATAAAAGGCCTCATATGGAGCCATCTCGATGCTTGCTGGTAGCTGTTGTTGTAGGCAAACTCTGCAAGTGGCATGAACTGATCCCAAGCACCCTCTGAAATCCATAACATAGGCGTGAAGCATATCTTCCAATATTTGAATATTACGCTCGGACTGTTCATTTGGCTAAGGGTGAAATGTTGTATTTAACTCACTCCGTGTGCCTAGCTCATGCTGTGCATCTCTTTAGAAGTGCGATGTGAACTATGTACCCGGTCAGAGATGATGGATACTGACATGCTATGAAGTCGGACAATCTCGTGGATATAGATCCGAGCTAGCTGCTCTGAAGAATAGGTAGTCATTACCGGAATAAAATGAGCTGACTTGGTCAATTTGTCTACAATCACCCATACCGCGTAAAATTTCTTCTGGGTCCGTGGAAGCCAAACAATAAAATTCATGGTGACACGCTCCCATTTCCAATTGGGAATCTCAAGTCTCTGAAGCTAATCGCCCGACCTCTAATGCTCACACTTCTCCTGCTGACAATTTAGGCACCGAGCTACATACTCCACTATGTCTTTCTTTATTCTCATCCACAAGTAGTGTTGTCTCAAATCCTGATACATCTTAGCAGCACCTGAATGAATGGAGTACCATGAACCATGGGCCTCCTAAAGAATCAACTCACTCAAACCATCCACATTGGGCACACATAATCGGCCCTGCATTCATAACACACCGCCATCCCCAATAGTAACTTCCTTAGCATCGCATGTTGAACCATGTCCTTGAGGACAAGAAAATGGGGGTCGTCACACTAACACTCTCTAATATGGTCATATACAGAAGACTGAGAAACCACGCAGGCAAGAACTCGACTAGGCTCTAAAACATCTAATATAACAAGCTGGTTGGCTAAAGCCTGAACCTCTAATGCTAATGGCCTCTCAGCTACCGGTAGATGTGCTAAACTAGCCAAAATCTCCGCCTTTCGACTCAAGGCATCACCCACCACATTGGCCTTCATGGGATGATATAGAATGGTGATATCATAGTCCATAAATAACTCTAACCACCTCCTTTGCCGCAAGTTAAGATCTTTTGGTTTGAACAGATGCTGTAGACTCCAATGGTCGGTAAAGATCTCACAAGGAACACCATAAAAATAATGTCGCCAGATCTTCAAGGCATGGATAATAGCTTCCAACTCCAAGTCGTGGACTCTAGCATTTTCTTCGCTGAGTTTTGTAGGTATGTAATCCCTGGCACTTCACGAGAGATAACATCAGGTCTCGAATTTGGTGGGACATCAGTCAGATAATCAGGGGAGTAGTAGTTTTACAATCAACTCCATCATTTTTCATGACTTTTCTATATACAGATCATAACCTCATCCCGACTGTCAATTGAGGACGATCATTAAATGGTTCCTATGGACAACTGAAAGGTGCATTATCCTTGGACTGCACGAGAAAAGCACCCGACATTAGACATTATGGAAAATCAACCGAACAATCAGGGGAGTATTAGTTACAATTCTTAATTCCTTTATTTTATGACGACACTACTCTCAAAATATTTCTATATCTTGATCAGAAAATCATCACGACTAATAGGCGGGGATGATCACCAGTAGGTTTTTGTCGACAGTTGGAAGGTCGCAACAAAATATCCCTATAGTCAATTAGGAGACAACCGCAAAACCTGTCTCGCAAACAGTCAGGGGCATAGAGGCAACTATTAGAAGGAGCAGTTGGGGCACATCTTCTGGAGGGAGACACTCTTCAACTGCAAAGATACCACAACCAATCACGGGTACAACGAGGCATCGTGATAGCATCCTAAGAAGCTTCAAGGACAAGGATGAAGCTTTGGAATCTCAAAGTGGGCCTTTAACAAGATGTCAAGCTAAAGAGTTGCAAAATAAGGTCATTAGACTTCAAGTGCAAATAAAGAACTTGTTAACTGGGATGAAGAGCTCAAGGATACGAGATATGAATTTGGTCGGTATTACAATTGTTTTATGACCTAAATTTATATCCAAGAAGAGGAGGATTGGACCCCAAAATACATCCTTTGAAAAAGGTCCTAGTCAGTCCATTTTTGAACTAATTTGGCACCTAAAATGCGTCCAAACTTGCAGCCCATGAAGTCCTACGTAAAGACACGTTTTTATAAAAAAAAAGGACTTACTTGATGTCCAAGAATGGTATACAAGCGTGCTAGATGTCGAGTGCAAGTTGGTGTCAGGTTGCTTGTAAATTTCCAAGATTTTCAAGATTCTATCCAAGATTGGTGTGGGACTTACATTCATATATGTTGGGACTATATTTATTGCTTTCCTAGTTATTTAAGTGTATTGGGTCGGGTATAATCGAGCGCACAAGGAAGGTCGGGTTCATGCTCAATGCAAGACCGAACTACTTCAAAATCGGGACTAGCATTTCAGGAAGGAACGCCCGAAGTCGGGCGCTATTGGGTTCGGAACTGAGGCGACCGAGATAAGGCAATCGACGCCGGTCAAGGAAGGTGACTCATGACAAAAGGATCAGTTCTGTATAATGGAAAAATCGGATATTGCGTGGGTTCCTGATATCTCGGCGGGAGTCACGGCCTCAACCGTCACAAACGTTAGGCCATTATTTTAGGGATATTCCATCCCATAATTAGAGGGATTTTTATCTTGTAATAAGGTTTTTACCATACGTAGGGCTCTTCCCTTACCTATAAGAGGGGCATTTTATCTTCATTGTAACACACAACATACACGATTGAAATATTGATTACTATTCCTATCTCTTATCAAGATTGTTCACTTCTTATTGTGTTTCATCCCATTACCGGCAATCTATTCAACTCCAACGGTTTGATCATTCTTCATTTATTTAATTCAATCATTTGCCATTGTATTTTTCATTAAATTGAATTGTTTCACGTATCCTTAACGCCGCGAATAAATTCAATTGTTGCTCGAATTTTAGAGCAAACAGTTTGGCGCCCACCGTGGGGCTAAGGATAATAATGAACGTTTGATACAAATTCTCTGCCACACACTATTTTACGCTTGCTCTTTTTAGAACTTTCTGTTTTCAGATTACAACATAATCATGTCGCACTCACTTCCCATCAGCAACGAGCTTAACCACCAAGGCGAAAACGAGGTTCTGTTTGACGCCAACTCTCAGGTGGCAGTCGACGCCGATCAGACCTCTGATCCATCGAACAACATTCGGGGGGAACACCATTCAGAAACTCAACGTAATGGAGGAGACGAAATTAGCCTCAAAGTGATATTTGACATGCTGCAAGCCCAGCAAGCGGCCATAGCTCAATTGCAAAGTCGCGGTCAAATACCAGACAGAGTCGAAGCCATTCCTTCTCGAGGGATAGCTCCACAAAATGAGCCGATCGCTGCGCAACCGGATGAAAGCGGTTCGGGAGTAAACTCCGGAATCATGAAAATGCTCGAGGAGCTGATTAAACGGGTCGAGACGGGAGAAAAAAGGATCTAGGCCAACGATAAGAAGGTGGAGACGTACAATTCTAGGGTAGACCAGATTCCGGGGGCACCCCCAGTGCTGAAAGGTTTGGACTCAAAAAAGTTCGTACAAAAACCTTTCCTATCCAGTGCTGCTCCAAAGCCGATTCCAAAAACGTTCCGCATGCTGGAAATCCCCAAATACAATGGGACTTCGGATCCAAATGAGCATGTAACGACGTACACTTGCGCTATAAAAGGGAATGATCTCGACGACGACGAAATCGAGTCCGTCCTTTTGAAGAAATTCGGAAAAACACTGTCCAAGGGAACGATGACGTGGTATCATAAATTACCATCGAATTCCATCGATTCCTTTGCCATGCTCGCCGATACCTTCGTCAAAGCCCATGCGAACGCTATCAAGGTCGAGACAAGGAAATCAGATTTGTTGAAGGTCAGACAATGGGACAAAGAAATGTTAAGAGAGTTCATATCGCGCTTTTAGATGGAGAGGATGGATCTGCCACCGGTCATCGATGATTGGACCGTACAAGCCTTCACTCAAGGGCTCAATGCCCGAAGTTCAACGGCATCTCAACAACTCAAACAGAGTTTGATTGAATACCCGGCTGTCACTTGGGCGGACATTCACAAACGGTACCAATCGAAGATCAGGGTAGAAGACGATCAGATCGGAGTCCCCTCGAGCTCCTCTTATCCTGTTAGAACTTATGACCGACCTTTTTTTTTTTTTGGTTGAAATGAGTTATTTATTTATAGCTTAGCAAAATTTACAAGGAGGGGGACATAAACCTTACCTCACCAAAAAAGTACATGTATCTAGTCTTACTAAATTGTTGACTATAGATACCATGATAGTAAGATGTTAATCCTATACAAGGATAATGTAAGGGTTCTAGGTACTCTATACATAGAACATGAATGATGTTGGTTCCCTGTTCCTTTGGCAGATTTGGATTAGTTCTGGCATGGAAGGGAGTGATGTGATTTTCCTGGGTGTAAATTATGCTAAGCCTGTGGGGGATTATGCTATTATAGGTAGAAGGTGATTGGAGCAATTGTAATAG
>MCJB01024494.1:0-15747 GCA_002018475.1 Nicotiana obtusifolia
ATATATATATATATATATATATATATATATATATATATATATATATATATATATATATATATATATCTATAGATATAGATATGAATATACATTATATACAATACTTATATAAAACAATATATTTATATAATACATATACATAGTTTATATGTATATTTATATACAATATATACAACATATATATATATAAAAGGCTTATTAACAGAAATTTCCGTTGTTTTAAAAAAAAAAAACTGTTAGGCCCGTTGGGCCCGCGGGCCTAGGCCCGTGGTGGGCCGGTCCCTACCCACGAGCCCGCCAGGCCCGGGACCGTCAGGCCCAAGCCCGCCAGGCCCGTTAGGCCCAGGCCCGTGGTGGGCCACACCCTTAAATCAAAGGTGTTGTTTGCTTACGGGGATTAGGATATAAAATTTGGAATTACATATCTTCCGTGTTTAGGTATTGGTATGAGCTAATAGGGTATAAAATCTATACCAAATCCTTGATAATAACAGTACTTTGACTAGAAAATATTTAACCTCAAGGTAATTAATTTTGTTTATTGTCGTGTGCTTATTTCTTTCACTTTTAAAGAACTTTCTTTACACAGTGCTTTGATTAGAGAGAGAAAATACGTAACATGTGTGGAGAATCTCTTAATAGTCAAACAAGTGAGGTAATCATTTTGTCACTTTCTTAAACAAAAGATCATTTTGTCCACGGGATTGTTTAATGGCCAATGTTCATATCAATGGTTAAATAATGATATTTTTACCAAACTAGGGCGATTAAGAAAAAAACAGTGATCATACAATCAAATTACTGTATAAAAAAATTACAGGTAAATTTCTGTGCCAAACATTTATTGAAAACGTAGTAAAAATTTTACTGCTTTGTATAAAATGTTATTTTCTCTCTTTTTCTCTTTTACACAAAAAAAAAAAGAAGGAACTCTTGAGTTTTCAACCCAATTAGAATTCTCTTACTCTGAATGTGAGTATGTAACACAATTACAAACTGTTTTTTTTTTCAAACCTTAAGGATTAGATTAGTAATCTTTATTTTTTTAGGTTAATTTTTTGGAAGGTATAGTAGTGTGTACGCAAATATTATCTCTACCTTATGCAGATAGAGAAATTATTTCCAAGAGTCTGTCGGTTCAGCCAAACACAATTCTTTTGGACAATATTGAGATACAAATTTCATCCAGTGTCACATTTTGATCTTCATCCTTTAAAAAGTCAAGAAAACCTTATAAATTATTATATCTGCGCCTAAATTATGAAAGAAAATGTTATTTTTCAATCTTATTTCGCCTCTCTTTGTTACTTTTGAGGTTCAATCAATAGCATTTATACTGATTATCAAAGAAAAAGCAAAGGCACACAATAGTCAGCAGACAGCAAAAGACACTACCCTCCCAAATTCACAATCATTCAAAACTATAAAAAATTTAACTTCTAAACACTAATATAAAACTTTTTTACATTTTTCTATCGGTGAATAACCTATTACAAGTAACATTTAATAACACATGATATAATGATCTGCAAAGTATATATATATATATAAAACTTGTTATAATATGCTACTAGCTTATATAATTTAAATCCAAAAATGAATATAATATATATTCTATCGAGTAGTCAGGGGCGGAACTAGGTGATGGAAGAGGTTAATCGAATTCCCCGCACAAAAATCATATTATATATATATAATTAATTTTTTTAATATACATATATTATATGTTTAACTCCCTTTGCTTGTTTATGTGTGTACTTTTTTTTTTTTTCTTGAATCAACCTTCTTAAAAATCTTGCTTCCCATTTGCTAGTAGCATAGAGGACCTCATCATTTCAATTATTTCCTTTCACCCTCCAAAACTGGGCCAAAGTCTCTTCTCCAATCCCACAATCACCATCCTATATACCACCTCTAAAATCTTTTTTCTTGTTCACATCCCAAAACCCTTAAACAAATAAGTCTCTCAACCTCCATCACCTCCCAAGATTTAAACAAACAAGAAATGTTTGTCCCCTTACAACAAATACTAGTTTTGCTAATTGTGGTCATTTTCTCTGCTGCCACCAATACAACAACTGCAAGTGGAATCAAGAACTCAACTACTGCCCATGCACTATTCCCATATCCCACTCATGAAAATTTCAATGTTCAAGAAACCATTTCCCAATTAGCTACAAAAATCCAAACCCCACATGAAAAACAAGAAGACTTTCAAGTAGATGAGGAAAATGGAGAAAAGAGAAATTTGAAACTCAAGCTAATTCACAGAGATAAATTACACTTTTCCACTTATTTCTCTAACCATAGCAAAATGTTTGAAGCTCGCATGAAAAGAGATGTGAAAAGGGTGTCTAGTCTCATTCACAGAATCACTGGTGGTGGAAATGGGTATCGGGTCGAGGAATTCGGGTCGGATGTAGTTTCGGGTATGGACCAAGGAAGCGGTGAATATTTTGTTAGGATTGGTGTAGGTAGTCCAGCTAGGAACCAATACATGGTTATTGATTCTGGCAGTGATATTGTTTGGGTACAGTGTCAGCCCTGTACCCAATGCTATCACCAATCCGACCCGGTATTCGACCCGTCTCTTTCCGGATCATTTGCAGAGGTGTCTTGTGGTTCGTCGGTCTGCAATCGGGTCGAAAATTCGGGTTGTCATGCGGGTCGGTGCAAGTATGAGGTTCTATATGGTGATGGTTCATACACTAGAGGTACAATTGCTATTGAAACACTAACTTTTGGTCATAATATGGTTAAAAATGTGGCTATTGGGTGTGGACATAGCAATAGTGGCATGTTTACTGCAGCCGCTGGTTTGTTGGGCCTTGGTGGTGGGTCCATGTCACTTGTGGGCCAACTTGGTGGGCAAACGGGTGGGGCATTTAGTTATTGTTTAGTGAGTCGGGGCACCGAATCAACCGGGTCGCTAGAGTTCGGTCGCGGAGTATTACCCGTGGGTGCAGCATGGGTACCATTGATCCGAAATCCACTAGCCCCGAGTTTTTATTATATCGGGTTGACAGGTGTTGGAATCGGAGGTGCTCGAGTACCGATATCAGAGGACGTATTTAAAATAACCGAGCTCGGAGATGGTGGAGTGGTCATGGACACTGGGACGGCCGTGACACGGTTTCCCGCAGCAGTGTATGCGGCGTTTCGAGATGCATTCATAGCCGAAATCGCCAGCCTTCCTCGGGCACCCGCAGTCTCAATATTCGACACGTGTTACGATCTAAACGGGTTCGTGACGGTTCGGGTACCAACCGTTTCATTTTTCCTCATGGGTGGGCAAATACTAACCCTTCCAGCTAGAAACTTTCTAATTCCAGTGAATGATAAGGGTACATTCTGCTTTGCATTTGCTCCATCAGTATCAGGACTTTCCATAATAGGAAATATCCAACAAGAAGGCATCCAAATTTCTTTTGATGGAGCGAATGGTTTTGTGGGATTTGGTCCCAATATTTGCTAGCTTATAATTAAATTTATGTAAAGGAAATGTTTTTTATTTTTTATTTTGAAAGAAATGATAAGGACTATGGAGAAGGAGAAGTAGGAAGAGGAAGGAATCCTCGTGAGATTATCGAGTGAAGTTTTGTTAGTATAATGTAACAATATTAAATATTAGTTCCTTTAAATACTATGATTGAAGATATGAAGTAAAGAATGTAACCATATATTGCTATTAATTATGTACTTTTTAATTAAGTAAACTTATGTGGCTAGTCTTCGCAGCGCCTAATGATTAAAATCGCAAAGGTATCTTCTTTACTTGTTTTAGGGAGTAAGAGATTCTAGCTAGTAAACATTATTTTATAGTCATTGATCAGCTTTCCTCGATAAAGATATCTTTCGGGAGAATTTTGTAGTATGGTTATACTTGCTACTCATTAAAATGGTGCAAACAGAACTACAAAGAAGGGAGTGTTGAAGTAATTGTAAAGTTATTTTCGTCTAACCTATAGGTTATGGGTTTGAGCTGTGAAATTAATCGTTGATGTTTGCATTAGGATTGGCTTTCGTACATCATATCCCTTGGAGTACGGTCCTTCTCTGGATCTTGCGTGAACGCAAGACTGCGTGGGCTGCCCTTTGAACAGAACTACGGAAGTGTGAAACAAAGACGATGGTATTAGCAGCGGCGGAGCCACCTTTGTCCAAAGGCTGTCAATTGACATTTTTTTGCGAAATATGATATTGTATAGCTAGGTAACTTTTTTTATGTTCTATATATTGACTCTCTTTGACTTTTTTATATATTTATTTTTGTTATATTTTAATTTTTTTTAATCAAAATTTTGACTCCGCAACTGAAAATTAAAAAAGGTGTTAAACATAACCTAGAGTTAAATAATGATAGTCAAAACATTGCTGAGGGACACATGCATGGAGTCAAAAGCAGGTAAGAAAAAAGGTCATTTACTTGGGTATTAGAGGACCTTTTTGCAAAACAAGAGGATCCAAGAGAACCCTTTTTCTTCTTCCCAACCCCTCTCTCTTTTCTTTCTTTTTCTCATTAATTGAGAAGAAATAATTCAAAGTCCCCAAAGGTAACATGATATGCATCCTGACAAAACAACAGCGCTTCTCATTGCATTGTCCAACACTGACTTTTTCGCTCTTCTATTTTTTTCAAATTTGTTAGATATTCCTTTTCTACTTTCTTCACGAGTGTATGACTATAAATTATCTTTGAACTATGGATCAAATTTTTGTGTCTTAGGCACATCCAAAAAAAATTGAATGTATAATATAACATCAGTAAAAGATTTGTTACAGGGATTTGGTCCATAGTTTAGAAGATAACTTATATATTTTGCCATTTTCTTATTATAGCATTGGCTGCATGCATATTACATTAGTTTTCGAGGTTGAGCAAGCCAATGACATGTACAAAATTTTGTATAAATGGTATCCAAATATTGTACGATGTAGCTTCGCTTATGCACGGATTTGAGTCTAGGACGGTGAGTTTTTAGACTTTACTTCATATCCTATATTGGTGTTTGCTTATTATTTTCAAGTGTGTATATATATATATATATATATATATATTATATATATATATATATGAGGAGCCACCACCTTTGGTGGACATGTGAAATGATCACTATGAGTTTTGGTCTACCTTTGGTACAGCCGAAGCTGGAAATTTATTCAACCAGTCACTTTTTGTAAAGGTGTTTGCTTTTTCACTCTTTTCATGAATTCAGAATATTGCAATGCTTACATACATATGTGTATCAATACGAGTTTTTGTAAAGGTGTTTTGCAAATTCTTTTCTAATCATAATAACAAGATGAAATTTTTTTTGTTACAAACCAAAATAGAGAAACATTAACTTATATGGAGGTGATAAAAGATCGTATTGATACACTTATGTATTTCTTTCACTATCGATTGACTCCTATTTAGAATATGAGTCTGAGGCTGAGCCAGAAGTTTATAAAAAAAGAGTTAGATAAATAATTATACATGTGATCTAAATTAATTTTTGAATCGCTTTGCCACTTCGCATAACATTTTCCTTATATAAATGGATTTAATAGGTTATATATACACAAAATAGTCGTTGTTGCATTATTTGTACGATATAATTTTTCAATAAAGGGGATTCAATTTAATTCCCCTCACTCCACTTAGCTTAGCTCCGCCAGTGGTTGTGGCCTAGTGATCCATGTGAGATAAAGATCATAGAAAACCACGACTACATTCCCCGGAGACAAACTCGCTTGTGATTTCTTTCTATATATCTATTTAACATTGATGGCTAAATTATCCGATAATAAAAACTTACTCATGCCGAGTATTTATACTGAACCATACTAATATATCATATGGTTAAGTGATAACGTATGGTGAAGTATGTGTTAATTAATAATAGTTCAGTGATAATTATGTTTGTAAAGACATGTGTTATGTATTTAATGAATTAATGCAAACACTTAGTGCGAGCGAGTATATACTACTTATGTCATATTGATAAATAAAAAAGTAGTAGATATATGATGAAATAGACGATGCACACACAGGTAAACATACATGAGGATTAGATATAAGGTCAATTGAAGAGGGATCTTCTATATGTAAATATTACTGTTGGATCACATGAACTCTACCTACCTACTCTGACGTAGCCAAGGATTTTGAAATTAAGCTTTGATGCTACCACACAAAACTCAACATAATTTGTTCATGAAATTGGTGAAAGGAAAGGAATCAATTAAAGGCAAAGTCTTTCTTTGCTCAGAGATGGATCGATGAGAGGATATACACTTTACTACAGTGAAAGTGAAAGTATATTTCTGTACTCCTGCCTACCGGCAAGGATGGAACTAGCCTTTTGATTGTGTGATCAGGCGAATTTGTAATTTTGGTCCGAACTCTAAATTCTTTATTTATTTTAAAAAATTTATTGAAATTCCAAACTCCTAACTCCGACTTTGCCTACTGAACCTTAATTTGTTTAGGAATACAAACTATTAGCAGTATGCAGTACTTATGTGTAAAGAACGAATTTTTCAAGAATTGCAAAGGGCCAAAGTGAAAGACGAAATTCTAAGATTTTTTGTGTAAGAGCAGCTTTGTTTCTCTTCTTTTACTTTTTCCTTTGTTTTTAAAATATACTTCATTTCTTTCCTGATTTAGAGTAAAGCTTCTGACTGCTGCACCCTTCAAGACTAAAAAGAAAAAGAAAAAAAAAAGTGGAATATAATACCAGCGAATTAGTGAGGTAATTGATAAGTTAATTTGCAGCATATGTAGATTTGAAAAATTAAAGTTTGAAAACATATTGCTCAATTTTTACTTATTCTTGACAAATTTTAGAAAAGAGCAAATTATAATTTATATTTGTTTTCCATGGTATTACTGCATATGCATCAAATAAATATTATGTGGAAACTATTTGTTAAATGGTTTTCACTTTTCACCTTCCTAATTCCATCGACTCGAATTAATTTCTCCTCTCTTATTTATTATCAGGTCTTCATTATATAACAATTATTTGATATTACTTTTGTGTTTGTAATTGAAAGGAACATTTTATATACATATAGACCATAACGGAGTACTTTGTTTTCCATTTCGTTCTAAATTTATACTACTAAACTTAGAAATAAAATATAAAATGAAATAAAAATTTCATGAACAGATAATGTCAACGGTAAGATAAACAATGTTGATAATTATCTTCATAGGTTGAGCAATTTAAATTTTACTATAAAATTTGTGATTGAATACTGCACCAGACCACCTCGAATGTTGTGATACGCTTGTAGGAAACAGACATACATTTGGAGATTTCGTAGAAAAATGGGCCGACGCCCCTCTCGATTTGATGGGCCGAGAAATTAAATAAGATCAAAACTTATTTTAGTAGAACTTGAAATTTTTATGAAGTTGTGTAGATTTCTTCTTGAGATGTTCCCACTTCAAATAGTACCAAGGTATTCCACATTATGAAAAGGTAATATCAATGAGTAGAACCTGCATTTGGCGCAGGTTTTGATCTAAAGTTAAGTCGAATTTGATTTCTAAATTACCAAACCAAGCTTACAAAATCAAGTGGAAATGGCTAAGTGGCCAACTTTAAGGACACCTTCCAAAACATACACAATTTTTTTAAATTATTTAAAATTTAGCCAAATTCGACGAACTTCAAACGGCTTGAAGGTTTGAGTTTTGAAACCTTTAAACCAAATTTTGAAACCTGAAGGTCTAAATTTTCAAACCAAGTCGCAAATTTCAAACCTGAAGGTCTAAATTTTGAAACTTTGGTATGAAGCTTTAAATTGCAGCCTGTTGAGGTGGCTAAACTTTAAATACTTTATATTTTTCAGCTACTTTTAAATAACGGTCCTAAAATCGACTATTTGTCCACTTCGCTCAATAATCAAACAAAACTAAAATACAAGAAAAGAAGAATGTTAAAAACGCTTATTCATATTGGGCTAGAATCAAATGGATAAGGGAGCTTATGAAAGCCCATAAAGCATTACATATCGGGCGAAGTGGAGCAATAGTCACTTTTAAGCTCGCTATTTAAAATATATCTACAATTTATAATATATTTAAAGATAGTCAATTCATCCAAATTTCAAGATTAAGTATCCTGAATTTGAAAATTTAGGACTTAGTGTCCTGAATTTTTGAGCTGTTAATTTAAAATTTAGGATATAAGATTCGAACATTTGGACATAATTTTTGAACTTTGGGACACGATGTCCTGAAGTTTGAACTTTGAGGATTAAACTCTAAGACGGCGATGTATGGGTCAAATATGCCCTAGAAAATTTAAGATAAGATAACACTAAAGAAAGAGTCCTCGAGTCGTCATTAGTCGAGGTCGACTAGGAAGCAGCGAGATTTGTGGTTGAGATGGCAACAGTGGTCGAGGTCGAGCGCCGTTGCCGAAGCTGTAACGGCTAGCTTTCGAAATAGGATATTAA
Organism: Nicotiana obtusifolia; assembly: GCA_002018475.1. NCBI lineage: Eukaryota > Viridiplantae > Streptophyta > Magnoliopsida > Solanales > Solanaceae > Nicotiana > Nicotiana obtusifolia. Next base: position 8,455 of record MCJB01024494.1, read on the forward strand.
AAAGAATACCCTAGTGGATATTCTCTGCACTTGTACTATTATGATTTATTAGGAAAATGTCTCATATAAATAGGAGAAGAGACAATGATATAGGGCATGTGACATTCATTTGATAAGAACATACTTTTGACAAAATATTCTCTCTCACTAAGATACAAACACTACCTTTTTATCAAGATTCTCGTTCATATTATTCTATACTTTTTCATCAGATCCGAGAATAATTCGAACATTTTAGGATTTGTTTGTCACTCATTATTGTTAGAAGGGACAATCATCCAGTTCATCATTTATTGGATGAATCACTTCTCCTATTTCCTTAAATATCATTTACTGTTATTTTTTATTATTTATTGCTACTTTATTGCTCATACTTTTCGGGATAATTAATGCACACTGTTATCAATCTACCACCAGATCTGTTTAACATTAGTCATTTTTTTTTAGCTTACATCTAGAAATATTATTATTAACTAGGTTTAATCCACTATCATACAAATTCAATTATGTTAACCAATGTCAAACAGTTGCGTTTTGAAGTTTGAGCGAAATTAATTAATCTTTAAATACGTTGTAATGAATACATTGTAATGGATATATTATAAACAATATGCTTAAAACTTGCTAGCTGGTGTCATTTTAGGCCCAAATATTTAGTCCAAACCGGGCAACAAGATAACAAAGCAATCTCCGTCTCTATAGAATCACTCTCTTTAGAGAAACGAGTAAACCTTTCAACCCTTTCCAGAAAATCATTCTTCTTTCACCGATGATTCGTTTCATCTCCTGAAATTTGCAACAGAAGAAAGCCCACAAAGATTACGAATCGGAGCTCCGGCGACCTTTCGGGTTTGACCCTCGTAAATAGCGGGTTTCTTCGGGAAACAGAACTGTAAGATTTCTATTTTGCATTCTTTTTACTGGTATTTTCAATTCATGTTCTATGTTAAATAATGGATTCTATAATTTTCTGCTTGTTCATATGTCTGTTTTCCGAAAAATTGGGGATATAGTTAGTATTTTTTAAGGTTGCGCGAATATCTGCTAAAGGGTATTCTTTCAATTTAATGTACCTTCCGTAGGAATTCGAGGTAATATCTATGTAATCATGTCGTTAGATGGTTTTGAGAAGCCTCACTGGATTAGGTCTGATGGTAAGAGCACAACATGTGCTGCGTGGGATCCAAAAATGATGCGCCACTCCCTCTGAGGGATTTCTTGGTTATCAAAAATTTAGATAGTATTTGAAAAATGTTTTCTGGTTTAGTTGTAAAAGGACTAAGATTAGTTTTTAATCTAGACTTGTGTAGGGATAAATGAGGATTTCTAGTTTTAGATGAAACCTAAAATTACCTTAAAAGAAAAGTTATCTAGTATTGGAATAAAATGGACCTATAGAAGATAAAATGACATGGCTATTAGAGTTACCTGGTACCTAGGAGGTAGCAAGTACCTGGTGGGAATATTCGAGGTGTACGCAAGTTGACTCGGGCACCACCGTCATAAAAAAATAAATGACATGGTCATTAGTGATGGTTTTGCAATATCCTATGTTGACCTCCCGATGCACCAGTTGTAGGTGTGATATTATGAAAATTGAAGGTGCTAACAGGGATGAGGTAAATAAACCTAAAATCATATGATGGAACGTTGTCTTCAATGACCTACACCTTCTCAAAATTAATGTTGATATAGCTAATATTATAATTTAATATCACATAAGTAAAAAGATCTAGGCGACCCTAAGAAGTCGAGATTAAGGCTCGGTCACTTGTTGTTTTATTTTACGTTAGGTCCAGTATTTGCCAAATGCCATTTTTGATTTTTCCACTGTCTTTTACCTTGTTGTTCCTATTAAATTGTTATTGTTTCCTCTTGATTCGAGGGTCTATCGTAAACATCCTCTCCACCTTCATAAGGTCTGGTAAGGTCTGCATACACAATTACACATTACCCTCCCAGATCCCACTTGTGGGATTCCACTCTTTTTTTTTTTTGGTTGTTGTTGTTGTTGTTCAGTATTTGCCAATATTAAAGTTTTAATCTGGCTAGAGACTTGTATATCAGTGTAGGGGTAACTGTGAAATCAAGAGAACATCTAATTTTAGAAAACCTCTGACTTGCCTTATGAGACAAATTGTTTAGTATTTGAATGAAACAGGTTCAACTAGAGATAAAGGAATATAGAGGATTCGTACAGCTAACCCCATTTAATTAGGAATTGAGGTGTAGTTCATTGATTTGTTGATATTGGAAAGAAACAGATCTGGATAGAATGGAATGGATAAAGTAGACTTTTACAGCGGGCCACAACTATGTTGGGATTAAGGCATAATAGATTAGTTGTCATATGGTTTCATCTGTTAGCGTTCTCCGCTGCTATGAGACTAGTTGGTGGTGAAAAAGTTCTATCATAGTATTTTAAAAACCAAAATATATATTGAAAAAGAATGAACTCAAAGCGAAAGTGAAAGACTATAAAAGATGTACATTTTATCTCAAAGGAGACATCATCATGTACCTTTTGGTGAATGATGCTTCTTATGTTTGATTGAATGAAAATAAAAAGCATTCAATTAGGTCACACCATGGTTACCATGAAAGGTTCTAGGAGTTGCTATATAAAATATATGCGTCAAAAGAGAATTTTTTTCATTTTTGGTAGTAAGAGAAAAGCCTGTTTAGTTGACTATCACCAGGCTCCCAGCTGGTACACCCTGTGGAAACAGTACATTGTGTGTGAGTTCTTAAATGTTTTCTTCACACTACAAAACAAGATTTCGCGCAATATTGTTATAACACTTGCCAAAAGAACCTAATGATACTTCAGCCATTATTTCTTCTCTATGTTGGTTGCCCGATGAGCGAGTCTATCTTGTCTCAATTGTGGCACAATTTGTCTAGTGGACTCTGGACAGAGGATGCTTTCGCTTTATTTTTCTTGGGAGTGGGATGGTAGTTTGCATGTTAGTGCCCAGATCTTGAGGAGATATTTTACTGTGTACTAAGTTTTGCGTGCATTTCTTTCATGCATCTTCTGATCTCCAGATTTTTGCAGATATTTGAGGTACCATGGCTGAGATGGATCTTCTTATGATAATTAAAAGCGTACCATCCCTGATTGAACAATTGGGGAAGGCATTAAATGATCTTGAATCTCACGAAGATGCCTCCATAGATAAGGGTTTACTCAAGGATATTGAAAGACACTTCCGGGATCTGGAGGCCTCAGCAGTGAACAAGTCGTTGGAACTGGAAAGTAGAGAGAAAGCCTTTAAGGAACAAGAATCTGATGCACATCTACTGATTGCTTCACGAGAGGCAGATATAGCTGCTAGGGAGCAAAATTTGTGGGATCAGTTGCAGGAACTTAAAGATGCTGCAGTTTCTGCAATTGCTGCAGCACGGGGAGATCATCAATTGGCATCTTTAGAGCATACAGATGTAGAGGACAGCAAAGACATTGAGGTAAACAGCTCTCTTGGTGGAACAAATGAACTTCATACTGGCTCAGAGGTAAAATCCTCTGGTAGAGCTGGTGAAAATGCTGATGGTGTTTCTGACAAGGTCAAACCTCGACCAGAACTGACACAATTATGTGAGAAGATGGATGCAGAAGGACTTCTGCATTATATCATGGAGAGTAAAAAGAATATGACCTCAATTTCTGAGGAACTCTCCGTTGCCCTTGAAGGTGCAAGTGAACCAGGCCTTTTGGTACTGGCTTCACTTGAGTTCTTCTACTCTAATGATGAATCTAACTCTAAAGTTGAGGAAAGCAGAAATGCTAACCATAGCTTGCGTCAAGCCTGCGTTGTTTGTATGGAAGCCATGGCCACCTTGTTGGCGAAAGCTAAACCAGGTGCTGATCACCTTCTGTACCCAGAAATTAAGCAGCAAGCCAAAGTCATTGCTGATGAATGGAAGCCTAAGTTGGCTACAGGCACTGATGCTGCCAATCAAGCTTCATTGGAAACCGAGGCATTTCTGCAGCTCCTTGCAACTTTTAGGATTGCTTCAGAGTTTGATGAAGAAGAGCTCTGCAAGTTTGTTCTTGCAGTGGCTCACAATAGGCAGGGGCCTGAGCTCTGCCGTTCTCTTGGCTTAGCAGACAAAATGCCAGGTTGGTGTTCTGTTAACTGACCTGATGTGGTCTGGAGACCAGACCATCTCTTCTTTAAGATGCTCTTTTCTCTGGAAATCTTGGACCTTTATAGTATACTCTGCTAGGAACTGTTCAAATGACGCATCTAATAGCTGCTGCCTCTCCAAATATGCAACCATATTACTTCATCAAAAAATTATGCAATCATTTATGGTGTTTTAATTCTATTATTATTATTATCATTATTATTATTTCTTTGCAGGTATCATTGAAGCATTGATTCATAATGAGAAGCAAATCGATGCTGCTCGTTTTATTCATACCTTCAAGCTGACTGAAAGATTTCCCCTTGTCCCGCTCCTGAAAGGCTATTTGAGGGACTTGAGACGTAACGCACAAGGGAAGGGAGGTAACGCGGGAAACAGAGAGGTACTAGCCAAATTAATCCTTTGGCTGTCATGCATTTGTTAAATTTGACCATTTAGGAAATTCTACTTTCATTGGTAGCTCAAATATTTTGTCAATAGAGTTGCATGCATGCACAGTTAATTTCCAATGATAGTAGATGAAGTCATTGGTTATTACAAGCTAAGTTGCTCCAACACAGCAGTTTAGGTGCCGCACTCGTATTGACACGACACTAGTATGGGTGGGGTATCGAATCCATACCGAATTTGGTCAAACAATTTTGGTTACTTTGACCACGACGGACGGAAAAATTCGAGACGAGATACGACTTGATTCCTGAAATCAGAACCAAAACTAGGGTAAAGATGAAGAAAGTAACATACCTTATCAAGGAAATCAATCCTTTACTTATCTACAACTTGAGAATAAAAAAGAAATCCACACTTTACAAGTTATACGCAAGTATTCCATAAAATTTCTCATAATCTAGAGATATTTTTATATCTTTATTTTCTTTAAATTATTTTTAGCCGGACCTCCGCACCCATATCCGTACTAAGATTTGTATCCCGAATCTTAGAATTTACATTTCGAAGGTTCCGACGTCTAGATCCACATCCGTGTCGGACACCCGCACTCGTGTCTAAGAAACTTAGATTACAAGTATTACTCCACATGTGCTTTATTATATACATATGACATGCATATTCAACACTATTTTAGTCCTTTGAATGCAAAAAGTAATCTAATATGAGAAAGTGAAGAAAATAGTAGTCTTAATTTGCCATGAAATTGCAGTATATTACCTTTCATACTCTCTGGTTATTCAATGGAAATTTCACGAAATTAAACTCCGAAATCGGTGTCAAAAAAACATGTAAATCGTATCCACGGACATCTATCATGTTGGCCAAATTTCCTCTCCGTTGCCTGTCCTCCCTACCACTCTCCTATCCCAGCTTCATCAAATTTCCATAAAATAATTTCACTGTGTGAACAGACGAGGAAACGAATATTTTGGTCTCTACTGAATGTACTAGATATTGGGAAAAATGAAGATCCTGGGTGGTGGTCGATGTTGTTTAATGACCTCCCCGGGGAGTGAAACCTTAGTTCACTGATTTATAAAGAAGACCAAAATAACTGAACCATAATTTTTTATAAAAATGTACAAGTAAATTGGGAATGTGAAGAGAAATGGAACTAGGGTTATCCCAAGTGTTTTATTTGATTAAAACCATGGGTTTTTTCTTCTTGGGGAGTGGGTTAGAGTTTTACCTATGAACGGTCAAGGTGAAGCCAAATTTCCTCCTTGTCCTTGATTCCTTAATCTAGAGGCAAACAAGAGGATGCAATCTGAATCCTTTTTGAAAAAGAAACGCTAGAGACAATTTAAGCTCTTTTAAGATTTTAGTTAAGAGTTTTGATGAAGTAGCAAGCCCGGGTCAAAGAAGACTGTAGAACAACTATATGAAGCAGCTTGCCTTAGGATTTTAAAGTTAAATGTAGATATGCACGTTTATTCTTGTCCGGGAATGAATTAGATTATCTAGAAATGAACAAGTTGTAAATAAATAGAAAATTGCCTGCAAACTGAAGCAATAGTGGTCATGGCTGACACAATAATAACCAGCTTGAGGCCTTTCTACTTTCAAGTTAATTTAGTGGAGCTTAATGCTTGAGTTTACTGATATGAATTTACTTCTTTTCGAGGTTTGACAATTAAATATCACCATGGCAAACTTGTTCTTACTTGTCTATCAGAAGCAAAAAGAGAGCCAAAAGACGAGGGGAGGTTGGCATTTTTAATTACTTAATTATAGGCAAACGCTCTTACATATGAGTACAATTGCGCAGGAACTTGCAGCTGTTAGGGCAGTGGTACGGTGTATTAGAGATTACAAGCTTGAAGCAGAATATCCACTTGATCCACTACAAAGAAGGGTTGGTCAGCTGGAAAAAGCCATTTCTAATGACAAATCCAAGTCCAATGATAAGAGAAGACATTCTGGATCAGCTAAACACCAGCAATTCAAGAAACCACGGCCAAGTGGAGGAACACATGGATCTAGCAGACCTGCTAACGTTCCTAGCAGACAGCCCCCCTCTGTTTTAATAGAGAGAGTGGCCGCTTATAATCCAAGCAGACAGGTCCCCTCTGGTTTAGTTGAGAGAGCAACTTATGCAGGATTGTCCGAAAAGTACACTCATCTTAGTACAGCTTATGATTATCAAGCTCCAAGTCAGGCTGCATATCCCCAGCAATCCTATGAGCAGAGATCATATTACTATCCAGCTGATGACGGAACTACTGCAACTTCTTATGCACCTTCTCTGCCATATAGTTATGGCAATTATGCAGGCAGCGGAATGCCAGTAGCAGATGAGAGAATTACTGCAAATTCTTATACAACAGATCTTCTGTCATCTAGCTATGGCAATTATGTGCCAACAGCACATCAATCCTACGTGCAGAAGGAGTAATACTGAGCTTTTATTTGTAGTAACAGGTTTTTCTTGGAAAGACATAGTAGATGGCTATCCTGATAATTTGCTTTCCATGATAACACTTTTGGCTTGAGTAAGTGCCTATCTTTCACCAGCATATCATTATCTGTGATCCTAAAACTGTTTATCGTAGAATTACATTATGTAGGGACAACCTCAACTTATGTTTCTAAACTTTAGTTCATAAGTAGAAGTGGTGAAGTGGTGTTGCCATTGATTTGGATTAGCAATTTGACAGTTTAGTTAATGCCAATAGTAGCAGCCACAAATCT
>MCJB01024494.1:15819-32807 GCA_002018475.1 Nicotiana obtusifolia
CCCCCTTCCCCTGCCCGTTTATTTTATCTTTAGTTGAAATTGTGTTATATCCGGTCAGATGCAATTCTATGCTGGTTCACTTTACAAGTTCTGTTTAGAGTTGCCACCTAATTTTGATGGAAAATCAAAAGCTTTCAAGTTGAATCCAAAGATGGTCTTACAACAAAATCAAATATCTAACTTTAGGTGAATTACCAGTATGTAAGGTAATGATCCAAGAAATAAAGATAAATATCAGAATAAAAAGTTGGATTAGGGGTCCCATCAACAGAAGTCATTGAATAGGTCTGAAGAACTATTGGTCAAAGGAAAAGTTCTTGGGCATTGTTTTTAAGTTTCAACGATATGAGATTGTCTCACTTTAACATTCATTTTTCAGTTTGAGTAAACATTGCATTTGAGCTTTAGTCCGTTTATAACGCTTGATACTGTGTCAAATTGTTTCCCTACCGTGGCTGTCAGAGAGTAGACATTCTATGTATACGCCAGCCGGGTAAAAGTGTGCATACCAAACAAATGAACCATTTATTATTAGTTTATTCAAAACTCAATTCTTATCCCATCTGTCCTAATTTATGTAGCGGTGTTTGAAGAAAGACTTTTAAAACTTTGGTTTGAAACAAGTCATTTAAATTTATGTTACTATGTATAAATTTGAATGGGAGCCTTGGAGCAACGGTAAATGTTTTTCCGTGTGATCAATAGGTCACGGGTTCGAGCAACGAAAGTAGGCACTAATGGTTGCATTAGGATAGGTTGTCTACATTATACTCCTGCGGTGCAGTCTTTCTCCGGACCTTGCGTGAGCGCTGAATGCCTTGTGCACCGGGCTACTCTTTATAAATCATTTCACTAAGAGTAGAACTAAATATTTAGAGTTAAGTTATTTCCGAATAAGGAAATATAACATTTTCTCTTAGATAGACTAAAGACGAAAGTATGACACATACAATAGAATAAAGGGAGTCCTATTGTTAATCGCTAACCTAAACAAGTTCAAAGAAGTACTACATAAATTCTTATATATAATTTATGCAACTATAAGCAATGTCGAGTTTAATGTTGCAAAGCAAACATTGTACGATTAGTTACACAAAGTTTCATACCAGAAACCAAATGTTGTAAATATGCAAAATCTAAATTAGTAAAACCAAACTTTATAAAATTTTAAATAATGTAGAACTTGATACTAGACTTGTATTTGTGTATTTAAGGCCAACCAAATGACTCAAATTCTATTAGTTGAGAACTTGCTAGTCCCTCTCCAGTGTTTTGTCCTTTTGAATCACTCAAATAAACTGTTTGTCAACGACTCTGCTATTCTCTTATGTCTGGTCTATTTGCAATAGTAGTACTTTACAAAATATGTAAAAAAGAAAGAAAGAAAGAAAACAAAGCAAAAGTCTATGTCTTTTCATATGACTATTCTTACAAAGCCTGCAATTTTCTGTACAAAACTGCAAGGGCTTATAACTCCATATAAGTTGCATAAGGTCTTATTAGTAGTACGTTTTGCAGACTACCTTTTGCCTTTTCCGTTAATAACTCGATTTTCAAAAACAAGATTCTCTGAAGTATTTGTATCACTTTTTTTCCTTTCTTCTTTTTAATTGGATATTTTTGGAAGTACTCTTAGCTTGTAGAGGTGATAATAAATGAGAACCTTATAGCCTTTGCTAGAATAGCTTTATTCTTAATCATGTATCACATGATGGTCAGATCATTGGTCTTTTTTCTACCTTTCTTTCTCTCTTTGCCTTTATTTTTCGCTACTTCCCCCAACGCATCTTATTTTGAAAGTTAATTTACATATCGATTTAGGGCAGGAGGATACGAAGGGAACATATTAGGATACAACGTGAGTACGTAATCAAGCATTGTCTTGCTTTCATGTGAAAGATTTGGTGGTAGTTTAGAGCTCATTATCTGCTTTTTCTCTTACAAGTAGTATTAATATTATTTTCATATTGTCTTATCGACTAGTAAAATGAACGGAGGGAGTATAATTTTTCATGGCTTTGTCATTATCGACTTTTTTTTCCAAAACTACTTTGAAATGCTTTCTTGAGTCGAATGTCTGCCGAAAATAACTTCTTTATCTTTAAAAGGTCGGGATAAGGTCTGCATGTATACTCCCTTCACAAACCTACTTGTCGAATTACACCGAATATGTTGTTATTGTGGTGGTTGTTGTAATTTACACATTTATTTCTTAATCACAAATTTTTATAGGTCAAGTACTATAATTGTTGATGAAAAATGTAGCAAAAATTGTTTATATCTCTCTAAATAATAATAGTGTCATTCTATTTTGTCATTCTTTTTGTATTTTTTAGTTTGGATGGTGAAGCTTGGTTGAAATCTTTGGAAAATTAAAACTGCTTTGTGTTTGACCCAAAAGTATAATTTTTGGCTAAACTATTAAATTTATGTAATAACGGGTTAAATCTAGTTAATGATAATAACTCTAGATGCGAATCTTGATAACGTGTGAGATGAGACAGATCCAGTGAAGTGTTGACTATGATAAGCACCAAAATGTTCATAAAGTGCGAGCAATAATGGAGGTGCAACTAGCAATAAATAGCAATAAATGACATTTAACTAAATAGGAGGAATGATTCACCCAATAAAGGATGGATTGGACGAATGTTCCTTCTGACAATGATACAGATAAATCCAAGATTTGTTCGAGCTATTCTCGGATCTGATGGAAAAGTGTAAAATAATATGGGTAAGAATCTTGATAAAAATGTAGTCTTTGTATCTTTACAAGAGAGAGATAGAGAATCCTTTTGTAAAGTCTTTTATCACAATGAATATCACATGCCCCTATTCCTTCTCTTTTTTCTTATTTATATGAGACATGTCTCTAGCAAACCCTAATAGTACAATTACAGAGAATATTCACTAGAATATCCTCCTTAATATCCTATTTCAAAAACTAGCCGTTACTATTCTGTCAACGGCGCTAGACCTCGGCCATTGTTGACAGCTCGACCATGAATCTCGCTGCTTCCTGACCTATCTCGTCTAGCTCTTTCCTTAATGCTATATTACGCTAATTATTCTAGGGCGGATTTTGGCCTATACAGTTAGTCCCTATTCTTATTGAGGCCGGCCTCAGGCGGGCTCGATGAGCGGATATTGTGTAATGTGGTTGTAGCATTTGGACGACCTGAACAAGTCGTGATGATTGGGGCGAGTTGGCAGCGTGTCCCTTTGTAAGCCATAACTTCTGGGGTTGTAAGTCCCACGAATCAGGATGACGTCATGGCTCAAGCATCATTATGATGTGGTTTCTCGATGCGTTGCTTCTCGCGCGCGTCTTCTAATTGAGTCTGCCGCTTCGGTTACAGCCAGGTAATGATGGATTAATACATTAGTTTCGACACTTGAAATATTTATAAATAGGGGTATGTGGGTAACGTTTCAATCTTCACGAAACCCTTGCATCAAAGAACTCTATATCTTCTTCTTTCCCATTGTTGTGTATTTTCTTACCGGTTTTAGCGATTCTCGCTGCTCCTAACACTTCCTTGCTTGAATATCCTCCCTTAACAACGTGGCTAACATACCCTCCGTTTTCGGTATGGCAGCTGACCCTGTCCCTTTGGCGGTGCTTATACCCCCTCATGCTGATAGGGCATCTATCGCCATTGAAGAAGAGAATTTTCCTATGGTAGAGGAGATAATCCCTCGTAGTGAGAAAGTTAGGAACGATTTTTCGAAGGCGCATGGAGGTGAGCCTGAAGTCTCGGAGTCGGTGATGGAAGAGTCCGATCTAGCCGAGCTTAGGGCAAAATTCAACATTCCTGCCCATATCGATCTGGTCCTAGTAGGCCGCGATGTGGTGCAAATCCATCGCCCCGGATATTGCGCGTTCTATGCATATCTTTTCAAGGTTGGCTATACTCTCTCCCTTCTTCGTTTGGCGGAGGAGTTTTGCCGCTATTACAGTGTCTGCCCGACCTAAATCTCCCCGTATATTTACAAGCTTATTAGGATGCTCATAAAGTTTGCAAAATTGGCCGGGTCGAGGTCCGCCACCTGATGCATCTCTTCGCCCCTAGATTATATAGGGGGACAATGACGTATCTTCGCCATCGAGGAAGTAAATTCCTGGTGGTGAAGATGGACGACAAAGCAAATTGTCAGTTCTGGCTCAACTACTTTTTTGTCAGAACCGAAGACGTGGTGGCCAACGCGGACGGCTTTCCTGAACCTTGAATCACGCTCGTAAGTACCCATTTTTTTGTGAAAGGCATTTGATTTGTCTGTTTCTACTCGTGGGCTCTAATATTTTGTCTCTTCCTCGTACAACCAGGGCTATGCCTCCTATTTTGGTCGGGAATATTTCCGACTGGGTTGGCCGAATTCTACCTCACGCTATAGGGATTCGTGGGTGGTCGGGATTTCTCAAGAGGTTCGGGCCTGCTTCTTTCTTGGCCGGTGAGTTCATTTATGTATATATATATTTTTGTTTTTACTGCTTTGACATCGTGGTCGCTTGCTCGCCTTAGTTTATCATCGGTAATGACAATCTTCGATTTTCCCTTTTCAGTTCGAGGATCTTCGAGGAGGCCGAAGGCTCCTCCTCCCGTGTTTCGAAAGAGGAAGGCTGCTCCTTTTTCGGAGTCTGTCCCCTCGTGACAGCGGTTAGGCCTGCTCTGCCATTTGCTCCTACTCGTTCTTCCACCGCGGCCATGTCTGCTTGTTCGTCGGCCATACCTCCTGCTGCTTCCGTACCGGCTTTTTTTCGCCTGCGAATATATCGACAACGGAGCTTCCGGCTTCCCCTTTCATCATCTAGTGGATGAGGAAGATGAATCATCGCCGAGCAGTGGGAATTTGGTTCCCCGTAAGAGAAGATCGGTGGACGCCGGTGATGGGGTTGCCCGGGCTGTAGATTCAGTTAGGTTTGATTTTTTCATCCGTGAAACGGCGACCATAGAGCTTGAAGATGATGCTGAGATATCATCCGAGGTTCCTCCATCAACTGAGACCATAAAGTGTATACCTCTTCCTGAAAACAATGATGGACGCTGAAGGGCCTTCGGCGAGAGTCTCTAATATTTTGTGGTGAGATGAGCTATTGGCTTCATGGCCGACTGTGGGTCCTTCTTTGTTGGCCGACGGGAAAGGAAAAGTGCGTTGCTGAGGATGGTTACGAAACGGGCTCTGATGTTGATGCCGACGAGGTGAGGATGATGGGGGAGGGATTTACCCGACTCGAAGTAAGATTGGAGGGGTCCATGCAGACCATTGCGATCCCCATGGATCGCGATTTATTGGTTAATACAGAGAATGTGGTTCCTTACCTTGGTCCCCTCTGTTCCGATGTGGCGGATAAAACCCTTGAAAAGCTGGACAATGCCACTTTATCTAGGAGCATAGCCGGCCTCGCTCTCAGGGTAGCTTTTCGACCTCTTTCGTTTTTGTTTGTCAAGTTTAATATTTGTGTTTCATTCTTAATTTCCATTTTCTATATCTCTTTCAGACTGTGATTTTGGAAATTGAAAGTGCTCGAAGAGAGCAGAGGCGTAAGGCTATTTTTCTGAAGATGGAGCACAAATACCGCGAGTACCATAGTAAGTATCATGAGATTCGTAAACGGTTTGGCGAGGGTGGAAATTTCCAAGCTCTCCAAGATGAGCTGAAGGAAAAGAATGACGAGCTGGTGAAGGTCATCGAAAAATGAAGCGTTCTTGAGGGGGCGTTAAGGGACAAAGAGAAGGAGCTAGAGGTTAGTAGCGGGGTCAAAGCCCAGTGCGGCGATCTCCAAGCCCAGGTGGTTTCATTGCGCACTGAGCTCGAGGAGTGTAAATTCAAAGCAGAAGCTTTAAGTAGTGAGGTTGCCGAGAAGGCAGCGGATCTCGAGAAGACGGAGTCAGCTAGGTCGGGGGCTACAAGGAAGGCGGAGGCCTTGGAGATCGTCAGCTGTGTTCTTCGTTCCGAGCGAGAGAATGCCTTGGAGATGGACATACTTAGAGAAGAGCGGCTTCACGAACGGATTGGAGAACTAGATAAAGAGTCTTATGGCCTTTGTGATCGAGTCGCCGCTCTGGAGGTCGAGAAGGCACAATTATTGGTTCGACCATCCTCTTCCCGTGTTTCTGATTTCCCTAATGCTCCTCGAGATTTATATAAGGAGTGGATTCACACCGAGGCCCAGCTGGATATATTCAGAGATCAGATGAGGCAGGAACCGTTTCAAAATCCGTCTTCGAGGATGCTCGTGTTAAGGCACGTAGAGCTCGATTCGCTTATGGTTATGACCCTGCTACACCGGAGGCCGGTGATGATAAGAGAGATACGGGCGTGGATCGGATTGAAGAGGACGCCTGGTATGAGGACGAGTATCCCGATGGCGATGGTGATAGTGAAGGGGTAGATGGGGATGGCCCAGGCGATTAGGCCAATTAGTAGCTTTTCTTTTCCTTCTTTTTGTTTTGCTGCAGACTTCTGCGTTTCTTCTGTGGGCATCTTTTCGAGCCTTATTCTAAGTATGAAATACCAGTTTTGTTATTTGTCCCTGATTTTTTTTTTCTTCTGTTCTAGGTTGTATGCTTTTTGATTTTTGTTGCTTGGTTGCCTTGGTTTCCTTAGTCGTAATCATCGAACGAGGTCGGAACACGACCTAAGTTTGTCTATGACCGATGACCAGTAGATGTTAGTTCGACTGAGGTCAAACATATCGTATGTCTATTTATGGCCGAGGGCCGATTAGGTATTAGTTCGAACGAGGTCTAGTGTAACCTATACTTAGTTATGGCCAAGGGCCGATTAGGTATTGATTTGAACGAGGTTGAATATCACCTATGCTTGATTATGGCAGAGGGCATATTAGGCGTTAATTCGAACAAGGTCGAATACCACCTATGCTTAATTATGGTCGAGGGCTGGTTAGGCGTTGAGTCGAACAAGGTCGAATATCACCTATGCTTGATTATTTTCGAGGGCTGTTTAGGTGTTGCATTTCGACGGTATGATTTTAAGGCAACATTTCTTTGGTTGTACATTTGGAGAAAGTAGAAATAAAATCAAACACTTGGAGAAATTTACATATTTTCCGGGCATTGGCTGGCATTTCAGTCCCAGTCCCTGTCCCAGTCTGTCTAGTCTTTCATTAGTCGACCTGGAGAAGTATTGAGAGGTCGCGCAATGAACTAGCCATTGGGCACTTCAATCTAGAAGTGACCCCTTCATCGCCTCGTTAAAGACCTCCTCGAAAAAACCCAATTGGGACAAAACTCAGGTGAGAGAAAAAGATTACCACTTTGGGGACGCTTCGTCTTTTAAAAGTTTAAGTACTTGATATGTGTAATATTTCAGTTGTTTGGTAGTCGCTTTCCTTCCATCGTTTCTAGTTGGATGACCCTTTGTTCATTGTTGCCGTGATTTTGTACGAACCGTCCAAATTTGTTCCTAGTTTTCCTTCCCATGGGTCTTTGCTTGCTTGTGTTTTAGCTTTAAGCACATAGTCCCCAACTTTGAGTAGCCTGATCTTCGCCTTTTTTGTATAATAGCATTCTGCTTGTTGCTTTTGGGTGACCATTCTTATGTACTCCATATCTCTTCATTCCTCGACTTCGTCGAGCTCCTGCCTTCTGCTATCATCGTTCCGGGGTCCTCTTTCGTGGGAGTATCTTAGGATGGGCTCTCCGACCTCGACCAGTATTACTACATCAGTCCCATAGACTAGTGAGTAAGGAATCTCTCCGGTGCTCGTCTTTGTCATTGTTCGGTAGGCCCAAAGTACTTCTGGTAATATTTCCGGCCACAATCCTTTGTCGTCTTCGAGTTTCTTCTTCGTGATATTCAGTATCGGCTTATTGGAGGATTTCGCTTGCTCGTTGCCTGCGGGGTGGTATGCATTAAGAGTATTCTTTTGATGTGCCATTTTTCAAAATACTCAGCGACTTTTTTCTCGCGAACTGGGGTCCGTTGTCGCAGTTGATCTCTTTAGGGAGACCCAAATGACATATGATGTTTTTCCATATTAAGGCGATCGCATTCCTGTTCGCGTATTTGAGTGAATGCTCCTACTTCTACCCATTTAGAGAAATAGTCCGTATGACTTGGTTGACCACGAGTTGAGAATCGCAGGCGCAGTCTTAGCCGCTTCGCCCCGATTTGAGTGCTAGTCTTAGTCCTACAATTACGGCCTGATACTTGGCCTCGTTTTTAGTCATGTCCGGACATCTTATGGACTGGCGAATCAGTTCGCCTGTTGGAACTTCGAGTAGGAGTCCCAGCCTTGACCCTGATGTGTTAGACGCTCCATCAGTGTATAAAACCCAGAGGTCTTGTGTTTGGGGAGAAGCGCGGACGACTTCTTTTTCGACTTCGAGCGTTATTTTTGCACTGAAGTCAGTGATGAAGTCTGCAAGGACCTGTGACTTTATCATCGTTCGTGGTCGATATGTGATATTGTGCTCGCTCAGTTCGATGGCCCATTTGGCCAACCTGCCCGGTAGCTCGGGTTTATGCAAAATGCTTCTTAAGAGGAAAAATCGTGACGACTAAAATGGGGTGGCATTGAAAATATGGTCTAAGCTTTCGTGAAGCTACGACTAAGGCTAGAGCCAATTTTTCGAGATGGTGGTATCTTGTCTCGGCGTCGACTAGTGTTTTGCTAATGTAATAGATGGATGATTACGTACCTTTATTTTCTCGGACTAGGACCATGCTCACATCTACTTCGGACACGAAGAGATAGATGAGGATGGGCTATCCCGGATCTGGTTTTGAAAGAAACAATGGCGATGACAAGTACACCTTTAACTCCTTCAGGGCTTGGACGCACTCAGGGGTCCATTGAAGGCCATTATCCATTTTGAGTATGCCGAAGAACTTATGAAACCTATCGTAAGATCGTGAAACGAACATCGAAAGGGCGGTGATATAGCCAATCGACCTCTAAACCTATTTTTTGGTGGTCAAGTGCTCTGGTTATCCCTTCGATGACCTTGATTTGATCGGGATTGAACTCGTTACATCGCCCTGTGACACTAGGAAGCCCAAAAATATTTCTAAGGCCATGCCAAATGCAAATTTTTCGGGGTTCAGTTTTATGTTGTATTGCCTGAATATGCCGAAGGCTTCTCTCAAGTGGTCGATATGATCTTCTCTCCTTTTGGATTTGTCTAGCATGTCGTCTATGTAGACTTCGATTGTTTTACCGAGTTAATCTTTGAACATCTTTATCACCAACCTTTGATAATATGCCCCTACATTTTTCAGTCCTAAGGGCATGACCATATAGCAGTACGTTCTCTGGTGGGTGATGAAGGTTGTTTTATCCTGATCAACTTCCTCCATGAGGATTTGATTATAGCCTAAGTAGGCATCCAAGAAGCTTAGTAGCTCGTGTCCGGCCGTTGCGTCGATGAGTTGGTCGATATGGGGTAATGAAAATAAATCCTTGGGGCAAGCTTTGTTCGGGTTGGTGAAATCTATGCACATCCGCTGTTTGTTGTTCTTATTTTTCACCATGACTACGTTGGCGACCCATTAGGGGTACTTCGACTCCCTAATGGAGCAATTTTCCAATAACTTTTCAACTTCTTTGCTTACTGTGTTATTAATTACGGAGTTGAACTTACGCCTAACCTGCCTCACTGGGGGGTAGAGTAGATTGACGTTCAATTTGTGCGTGGCGATCTCCTTTGGGATACCTGGCATATCTGCATGGCTGCTAACAAGTCCGTGTTAGCAGTTAAAAATCTACGAAATTTACCCGGTTCCTAAAGTTTGCAGCTGCTGTAAGCTTTCTTCCTGAGGTCGTTGTTGTCTAACTGAACGGGCTGAGGTCCTCTATGGTCGATCCTATGGCCTCGGCCATATCGCGGTCTCTGATGACATCCTCGCTGTCATCGCATACCGATCTCAACCCTGTTGATTGTTATGCCTCTTTTTCTTTACCCTTTGTTAATTGGGTGGCCATACAGTCTAAGGCGATGCGGTAGCATTCCTGGGACGTACGTTGCTCCCCTCGTGTACTGAATATTCCCGATGGAGTTAAAATTTTGATGACTTGGTACAAGCTAGAGGGGATGGCTCTCATGGTGTGTATCCATGGTCGCCCTGTTATGGCGTTGTATGTTGTTTCCTGGTCCATGATATGAAATGTTGGTTCCATAGTGACACCACTTGCTAGGACGGGGAGTGTGATATTGCCGGATGTTCGCTCAACTACATTGTTAAAACCTATTAGTGTGATGCAGCGCGACGCTATCTTGTCCTCGAGTTTCATTTGTGTTAGTACTCGTGGATGGATAATGCACGCGCCGCTCCCATCATCTACCATATTCCGTCTTACGTCAGTATCTAAAATTCTTAAAGTGATAACAAGAGCATCATAGTGAGGGAAAGACAAACCGTTGGTATCTGACTTATCGAAGGTGATACTTTCTTCGAGTTCATCATACCGTTCGTGGGTGATCGACTGTTTGAGCTTGTGGGTTGTGGTGAACTTCACACTGTTGATGGGAGCGTCGTCTCCACCACCAATGATCATGTGGATGGTGTGGGGGCGGTGAGGGCGATTTCGGCGGCCCTATATGTTCACGTCCTCTGGCAAAGTTGGTCCTTCCCCGATTGCTCAGCAATTCTTTGAGGTGTCCCTGTCGTAGCATATTTATGACTTCCTGCCTTAGGGCGATGCAATCTTTGGTTTTATGTCCTCACTCTTGATGAAACTCGCAAAGGGCGTCTGGTTTTCTGGTATTCGGGTCTGACCTCATCTATTGTGACCACTTCATCTTTGGTCCGAGCTCCTCCAAGGCATAGACTATCTCTGTAGGTGACACACAAAAATTGTAAGCAGATAATAAAGGAGGCATACCTTTCTCATACCGGTGAGTCCCTGTTCTTGATTGGGGTGGACCTTCTCATGGTGAGATGAGGACGCAACGGTTGTTCTGACGTATGGGAGATGTCGTTCCTGGTTGGATCGCGAGGCTGCGAGGTCTCTTATGATATCGTTTCTTCCATCTTTCCTGGATTCTGCTTGCACCAAGGTCAATCGATGGGTCGGCCCATTGAGATCATCCTCGTCTACTCGGACTTCAGCGCAATATGCGTTGTGTATCTTGTCCCAAGTAGTTGGGGATACTTCATAAGTCGACTTAGTAACTTCCTTTTTGCCCTCGAACTATTTCGGCTCAGCCCTTTTTGAAAAGTTATTACCGCCATTCCTTCCAATACATTTGGCAAGGTCATTCTTACTCGGTTAAGACAGGCGAGGAAGACCCTTAGTCTCTCTCCCGGAGATTGTTTAATAGCAAAGATGTCGTTTACTCTTGCCTCGGCATTCTTGGCCCCGACATGGGCCGTTACAAACTTATCGGTCATTTCCTCGAAGGTTTCAATGGAACGTGCAGGCAATTATGAATACTATGTTAACGCACCTCCCGTGAGAATACTTGTTCTTTGACAAGGTCATTTTCTTTCACGGCGGTGATGTAGTGAGTCACATGACCTTCGGGGTCGGTCGTACCATCATATATTTTCAGATAGGGCGGCATTTTAAAGGTGTTTGGTATGGCATGTGAGGCAGCACTGTCACTGTTCGACTGCTCGACGAATCGACCGGCATCTCTCTTTGGAAAGAGCTTAGGAGCGCCCGGTATTTTATCGACCCTTTCTTGGTGCTTTCTCATTTGGTCTCGAAGTACCTTGTGCTCATTTTGCATTTCCTCTATCCTTCTCAGAATGGCCGCGAGAGTGTCGTCACCTGCATTGCTAACAACATTGTGAGTAGTACCTGTCGTAGCAGGAGTAGGAAGGAGTCGATCATGTTGCTCGTCCACTGGTGGTATAACACAAGTTCTTGGCATTTTTGTGACCGTATCCCGAATGGGCTTATGGAGGATGCTGGTCAGCGTATCAGTTAGGCAGGCTTCAAGGAGCTTCTTTATTGCTGGCGGTGCCTCCTCTACCAAGGATGTGGAGGCTGTCTTGCCAAGAGATTTTGTGATGCTGTAGTGAGGAAGGGATGATCCACCTCGCCTGGGAGAGACATTGGGTGTTGTGTCCTTGTCCACTGCTTCAGACTCTTATGGATGACGTTCATGAGGTTGGTTGCGAAGTCACTCCTTATTCTCATTTCTTTCTTCTTTGTTACCTGCAATATTAGATCTATGTATCTAGAGAGAACATGTTCTTGTTCTTGTTCTTGTTCTTGTTGCTTTTTTTTTTTTTTTTCCGTTAATAACCAATGTTAATTGTAGATCTAGAAGAAACTAAAAGATTTAACTAGAATATCCCCACAGACGGCGCCAAATCGTTTGACCAAAAAGTATAACTTCCAACTAAACTATTAAATTTATGTAATAACGGGTTAAATCTAGTTAATGATAATAACTCTAAATGCGAATCTTAATAACGTGTGTGAGATGTGACAGATCCAGTGAAGTGTTGACAATGATAAGCACAAAATGTTCATAAAGTGTAAGCAATAATGAAGGTGCAACTAGCAATAAATGACATTAAAGTAAATAGGAGGAATGATTCACCCAATATAGAATGAATTTGACGAATGTTACTCCTGACAATGATGAATGACAGATAAATCCTATAACATGGAGTATCAAGTATTATCAAAAGATAATATGTGTTAAGTACAAAATTAAAACATTAATTATACTAACAGATAACAAGTAATAACAAAGATCTAGGTGATTCTAACTTTAACAGTTAAGATGAACTTTATAACAGGAGGAATTTAATAAAGATGCAATTCTTTTAGCCATCCAATTTAAATCCGTGTTTAATTATGTTATATGATGTGGACAAAATTTATTATGTATTGCTATTTTTACTAATACCTCATTAGCGATTAATTTGTCTATACACGTTAATCAATGAGATTAACCGTGATACGATCAATGTATTTTTTTGGCTGATATACACATTTGGTGGTCAGTCAAAAATAAATATATTTGCTAGTTAAATACTAGTAATAATTAATCATATATATATATATATATATATATATTCGATTATTATTTCTAAAACGGTTATATTGTGTTGTTTTTCCTTCTTCTTTCTTCGACCTACTTGTTCGGTAGGAATCAGATCACCTTAACTCATACATAACCGCAAAAATAACTATTGTGTCTTAATCTCAAATTGGTTGGAATCGATTAGGAAGGAGTAATAATTGAATAAGAAAATGAACAACGGAGTGAAAGGGACGACACAAGTAATAGACGAATTGCTTTGGCACAAAGGGCGTGCTCTGCTATTTACATTATATGTCCGACATAATCTCTGCCCCCACACGCACGGCAACAATCTCTCTCTCTCTCTACCTAAAACCACTGTGAAAAGGAGTGGCTCGAGGATTTATGCTACGTTTTACTTTTTCACAGTTGTGTTCTCATTTATTATATGGAATTTGAGCTCCCCAAGGCCAAATAGTCACCTCTCCCACTTCTTTTCTCTATTTTATCTCAATCAATAGACTCTGAGGGGTCGTTTGGTACGAAAACAAGTAATGCAGGGATTAGTAATGCAGGGATTAGTAGGGATTAGTAATGCTGAGATTATTTTTTATCAAGTGTTTGGTTCATTGTATTAAAAATTAATTATGCAATGTATAATCTAAATTTGTGTTTGGTTTAAAACTATATAAAATATTCTTTACAATTATACCCTTGATTTAATAATTTTAAGTCTTATCTATGTATAGCTAATCCAAAGATTAGTAATCCCTTACTTTCCTTGGTATTAGTTAATCCCTCATATGAGGGATAACTAATCCATGTATTAGGTAGGAGTAAATTGAATTGACCAACCAAACATGGTATTGGACGGATTAAATTTTTATACGGGGATTATTTTACCTAATACGGCCTACCAAACGACCCCTAATGAACTTGGTAGAAGGTCGGATTTGTCTCTCTACTATTATACTATTTTTCGTCCATTTTAATTCGTACCGTTAATAAAACTTACACTGTAATAGCTGATTCGTCTAATTTTTGTCCATGTAAGCTGGCAAGTTAGATGGTCTCATGTCATTCAATGCAAAATGGGTCAAGATTTGACTTTATTTTAGACCTCAAAATTCTTTTTTTTTCTTTCTTTTTTACCGTAGGCCACAAAATATGATAAAATAATGTGTCAAACCAACAATGAAGCAGCAAAACAGAATGTGAAGCGATTTAGCAAGTGCAAAAATGACAATAGTGAAAACCCAATAGTAAGTTTAGATCCATGACCAACTATTTGGCCATGGAAGACAAACTTGACTATTTTAGCTACAGGTTCAAATACTGGCTTCAACAATGAAAGTGCTCTGAAGCTTAGTCCCTCAAGATTACATTGCAGGTATAAAATTGAAATTGGTAAAGGAAAACGGCAAAGGAATTGATATTTTTGCGTTCAGAAGAAAAATTCAGAATGAAAAATTTACTTATAAGTGCATTCTAATCTGTTTAAAGAGTGAAATAAGAAATAGTTGTCGGACTCTCAAGTTTTCCACAGTCAATTAGCAAGTAGATGAATACTACCACACCCTTCCTAGCAACATCATAGCAAGTTAGCTAAACTCTTAGCAACCTCACTATTGCAGTATATTTGCAGAAGAAGATGACTCTCTCATATCCCAAGTGCGAGCAGTCAATTGGATTAGAAAAAATAAATAAAATAAGGCACAAACTAAACAATAATCTCAGATATCTTGAATGCAGTCCTCATTTATTTTCCAACCACAAGATCAACCCTCGCTTTTACATGCCATTTTTAATAAGTAAGCCGATTTTTACAAGACGTCGGAGAAGGTTTCAGACCCCATCAAGCGAAGACTGCCACCTTTTCTTTCCTCTCTTTTATTTCGTTCTCTCGTGGGCCATGTGATTTGGCATCATTTTTTTATATTTTATTTTTCATTTGACTTGGCAGCTGAGATGGAAAAAAATTGGTGAAGTCAGCTGCCACAACATAGGGCCATTGGGTTAAGGGCAAATCTGAAGAGTTTGTTAATGGTAGGGGTTGAAATGAACGAAAAGTATAACGGAACACAAATATAAACAATA
Organism: Nicotiana obtusifolia; assembly: GCA_002018475.1. NCBI lineage: Eukaryota > Viridiplantae > Streptophyta > Magnoliopsida > Solanales > Solanaceae > Nicotiana > Nicotiana obtusifolia. The sequence goes on from MCJB01024494.1 coordinate 30,867, forward strand.
CACAATAGTAGATGGGTAAATTCAGACCTTTTCCCCTTTTTCAATTCCATCTGTTTTAGTTATTGCGAACATATTTCTTCTTAATACGTTTCATAAAGGATGATTCCTTTCTAAATTTGAAAATAATTTAACTTATACTTTTAGTTTCACCTTCAATGAGAATCTTTTATTGCCACACAGGCACTCCGACATGTTTAATGTTACAAGTTTTAAAAAAATTATTGCCACACAAATATTAGGATTTGTTTAGGACTGCAAATTTTAGAAAGTCTTCATATCTTTCTTAAACCCGTGCCAATTTATATAAATTCACATAAATTGAAACGGAGGAAGTATATGATAGTGATGTTCAGGTTAACTTACACATATTTTAATTATTTTAAATATTTAATGTCTCCCACCGGCATAATTATCAACTAGTTATGTCTCATCAAGAATTGGAAATATGAAAAAAAAATAGAACTTTTTTTTTTATCTCCATTAAAATTTGAACCAAAAACTTCATAATAATTCTCCAAGCTTGACCTCCCAACTAGGGGACTTTGTGTATTTTGATCTCCTGTATATTTACTTGTAGGCACTAATGACTAAACTTTCTTACACCCATCTCATACTAAAACAACATTTAGGTGCACTTGTTATCTGCAGCGTACGCAGAACTTTTGTAAGCGGTATCACATTTCTTAAAAGGTGAACAAATAAATAACTACTATAATGACATCATATTGAAAGTGCACACAAAATTCAAAACATTACTATAACTCTCTATGATGATTTTTATTTTTTTCAAATGTATTAATAATAGTCTCATTAGAAATAGCACTAATATGTCTTATTTCAAGAGTGATTTGACCATACTTATTGTCTACTTAACAAACAAATGGATTCTAGCTCAAAGGGTTTTTGTTGTTCCTTAATTTTGTTAAGCGGAATCGAATTTGACCTCAGCAAAATATTTGAAGCGCTTAACCACCAGACCAGCGATCCATTACATAATAAACGGTGTCACCCGTTTTGGTTTATACGTATTATTTGGTTTTACTTATGTTTATATACATATATTTAATAAATTTGTCCGACGAAGACACTGTTTCGCATAAGATGGCTCCGACCCAGCTTGCTACTCCTACTAACTATAAAATTTTAAGGGAATTTTAGTGGATTTTAATGAATAAATGAAGCTTTCCTGAATAAAAAACAAGTTCACGAAAAATACGATAGTCACAACAATGAATTTTTATTATTTTGAAAGTCAGATAAGGGGTTATAAAAATTATTGATGATTTTATGGAAGTGATTAAAAAGTATTTAGGAAAACTCTTTTCAAAACATTTTTCCACCTTTTGGTTTTTGTTTGAGGCAGTTAATGCAATTTTAATATCTTAAGAGACCTTCATGTCAAGCTGAGAAATCTCACTGGTAGAAGTGCAAACGAAGTAATCTAAGAGCACGTTTGGACATAAGAATTTTTTTATTTTTTTCTCGAAATTTTTTATTTTTTTCAAAATTAGTATTTGACCTTAAAATTTTTAATTTTCACTTAAAAATAAATTTTGGAGGTTTTAAAAAATTGCAAAAGGTTATTTTCCAAAATTTTCATTCATATTACCTACAAAAATTCAAAAATAATCCAAAATTTTATTGATGTCTAAACACAACTCTAATTTTCAAATAAGATTTTTATTTAAATTTTTTATACAATTTTATAATTCTTATGTACAAACGCCCACTAAATTACCCCTGTTTATTTAATAAACCTTAAAAATATGTAAAGGAACAGACAACGAATCTATTGAGACGTCAACAGTAAACAGAAACAGAATCCACATCTCCAAATCCAATCAACCTCTATATCTGCTTGTACGTTTTGCCATATTATTGTAATCTTGACCAAAGACCATGTGAGCATACCCTTTCCAACAACCCCCTACCCCCCCCCCC
>MCJB01024494.1:33302-75746 GCA_002018475.1 Nicotiana obtusifolia
GTTCGTTCAGTAATCCGGGAAAGTTTTCATCTATTTTGTATTTGTAGCATTTTGGTGCATGAATAGTGTTGTACCAAATTTGGTGCAACACTATTCATTGCACAATTTTACTATTCATCAATATATTATTATTATTTTATTATTATATAACACTTTTAATTTAACATATTATAAATTTTAATTGTTACATTTAGATTCCTAATATACCTATTCATCTACACCATTACTATTCATTAATATTTTTTTAATTTCTTTTATTATATAACACTTTTAATTTAACATATTATAAATTTTAATTTATAATTTTAGATTCCTAATATACCTAATTATTTTTTATGTAATATCTTATAATATTAATTTTACATCTTAATTTTGGAGTGTAAGTTTTATAAATTAATTTTCGTATCTATTATTTTATATAAAATTGTAAGTTAATTTTATTATAAGTTATAATTGTATTAAAAAATATAACCATCACAAAAATAAAAATTACAAATATAAAATATAATATGCTGTTAATAAATAACACAATATTCAATAACATAATAATTTCGAATATATAATATAATATAATATAATATAAGAGAGAGAAGAATATAAAAGGAATATTTTTTTTGGTGTAAAAATTAGTGCAATGGATTGGAGTTAATTTGCACTATTTTGGTATTTGCACCAAAATAGTGTAAAAAATAGTGCAAAGGATCGGAGATGTCCTTATATTAGAGTGGAATAGTAAAAGGAGATATGGAAACATAATTATATTCCTAGGGAGCGACCTCGTGTTGGGTCGTGACAAGAGGGAAGAACAGGGGAAAAGCTACTATTAGTGGTTCGCATATCTTGGGGAATATAAAAAGATCGTCCAAGAGGACTTTGCAAACAATTGTAGGGTAGAAATGATTGGTTTACTGGTTAAATCGAATTTAATAATTTTATTTAAACATTGTATTTATTTAACAAATTTATTGAATATATATATATATATATATAGTTAATAATTAAAATTTCAATAATTTAAAAGAATTAAAATTTTAAACTCATAAACTTGAAGTTTTGGCTCCACTATTTCTTCACTTTCTAGTAAGCAAAACGGCACCCAATAAGTTTCTAGTTTAAGAAGTGTCATTTGACCATCTCTAAACTTAAATTTGTTCTGTACTCTTTTCTAACCCAGAATGAGAGGTTCTTGCAATTTTCAATACTAAGCAAACTATTTTACATAAGATAGTTTTAATTATGATTAGTGGCTTATTCACCATTCTTTTTCTCAAACGTTTCTTAGTTATGGACAATATTGGTTGTAGTAGAAAAGAAAATTTGAAATTAAAACTGGAAAAGAATATTTAGGAGCTAACTTATATTTTTGAACATAAACATTACTTAAAAAAGATGTATGTGAAGTTAAAAATTTGTGCATGAGACCCATCATATTTACCTCAAAGTTTTTCTCAAATTAATATTTGAAATATTAAAGTTTGGCATACACAATATTATAGCACGGCCATTATTTGTATAAACCGTTAAATATTGAAATAATATATATGCTCAAACAAATCTTCTATTTATTTCTTACCATGTTTGGTATTCGAAAAATTTGTGCCACATAAAATTTATTAATACGATATGGTACAATATAATTACAATAACACTGACTATATAGAAATTTATTTCTCTTTTTTAACATGGTGCTTATGGTTTCTAAGCCGAGAGTCTATTGAAAACAATCTCTCTATCGCCACAAGGTAGGAGTAAGGTTGCGTACACATTACCCTTCCCAGACCCCACTATGTGTGATTATACTGGGTTTGTTGTTGTTGTTAAATTTTGAACATCCTTTATAAAATTCTTGACTCCGCCACGGCTCAAACCCAAAACCTTTAACCTTTAGGGTTCGTTTGGTACAATAGTGAGATATCCCATGAGATTAGTTATCGCACTTTTAATGTGAGATAACTAATCCTTTTATTTTAGTGTAAAAATTATCACGGAATTATCACGAAATTAGTTAATACCTTAATTTTTATCCTCAAATTATTATTCTTATCCCATATATCAAATGATCATTGCTCCTCTATACAATATCCAAAATGTTAATTTGGGAAGGCATTAAAGATAAGAAGGAACCTTCTTAAAGGCCAAATAACCCCAGTCCAAAACAAAACAAGATCACTTTTCCTAGTATACCATTTGATAGACAGCAGTCAGTCACTCAGCAGCAACAGCATTAGCAGCTAGCGACAGCACAAAGCAGCTGCTCTCTCAGTCTGTTGCTCTGCACTGCAAAGCCAAAACCCCCTTATTTCTGAGACTAATAAAACACACACAACAAACCAAAACCAAATTCTCCTCAAATCTTTCTTAAGTCCCTTCATCTCTTCTCTTCTGTACACTTCACTCACACCACACTTCATTTTCTTGGCTTTGGGTTTTGACCTTAGCAATAGAGGTTTTATGTATGTTGAGTGTGGAATTTCAGAACTTTGATATAGAGATGGGATTAGTAGTTGAGGTGTGTTGTAATTCAAGATTGGTGTTTTTGTATAGGAAGAGGAAGCTCAAGAGCATTTTCTTGAAACTTCGAGCTCAATTCTTGAACCAGAGGAAGAAGAATAACAAGTTGAGTTTTCACTATGATCCTTTAAGCTATGCTCTCAACTTTGACAATGGCAACTTTGGTTTCTTTTGCTTGTAAATTCTATCAACTTACCCCCCCCCCTCCCCCCAAAACCCCTTTCTTGAGTTTCTATTAGATGACTAGCTGAGGCTGTGTGAGGAGGTCAAGTTAAGGAAGTGTTTTGTATATTTTTCTAGTTAACTTCAACTTAATGCTAGATTAATATTTATAACTTTTTTTCGTATGAGTTAAATATGTGAAGAAAAAATCTATGCATTAGATTTGAGAAAGAGAGAAATGAAGGAAAACAGTTCTTTGTTTATTTAGTTTCTTACTTGATGTTCGGTAGTCTAACGTTTTCCTGTGTCTTCCTCGGTTCAATAACATAGTGTTAATATGATATTTTTTTATTTTTAGATTGCTACCTAGCGTTTAACTGCTATTTTAGCTTCGGCCATTCTTTTTATCTTGCGTCATTGCTACTTGTTATTCCACTTATGGAAATTCTTAAGTTATGTTGTTGTTGTTACTTACTTGATGTTCGGTATCTGGGTATGTCTTTGTCTTCGATCAATTTTAATTCGCACAGAGTGATCCATTTAAAGGGGAAGAGCTCGCCCAATTTTTTTTATTCCCCGAATTCGAGCTCGAAAACATCTATTTAAAAATATAATTATCCTAATCATCACTCAAACAACCCTAGTTATTTGTATTATTGTTAAGTTGTTAATGCTCCCACTATTCTTTTTCCTTTCTCTGTTTGATTGATAATTTCCTTTCTATTCTATGTTGAAAAGACAATATTTTTTATATTTTTTTCTATAAAGTGAAGAATTTTGACTAACCTTAATGAAATTGCTAATATGTTTTTCCATCACTTAAATATGTAAGAAGAAATCATTTTGGATTTAATAAAATGGTTTAAAAGAAATCCTTCTCCATAAATGTATGATAAGCCCTTCATTGTTTTGTATAGTTTTTTTGGTACCTGTCCTTTCCATTTTGGAATCTTATCAAAAAAATATTTGCCCTTTCCACTTGGGGATTGGTTGAAGAACTATAAAAAGATATAATGCAGACCTTGAACCTGATTCTTTTTGCTACCCATGAGATTTAACTTAAATGAGGAAAATTAGCTTTATCCAGCTGCATATTCAAGCCAATAAACACATGACAAGTTTCATTTTTTTCTAAAACTTGGATCACGTAATCATAGATATAAAATATGAGAATTTAAATTTATATAGAACATAGTATATGTTAAACTTCATGCAAGATTCATAATCAAGCGAAGAATGATGAGATTGAATCTATACTCATCGTAATTTATGTCCTTGTATTGCTAAATTAGATTTATTAAATTTGATGTATAAAGTGTTATGAATATATTTTTTACCTTTTAATCATGGAAACATTGAATTCTTTTTTGCCTTTTTTTCTAAGAAAAAGTAAGGGGATCATTACACAAATAATTGTTTAATTTTTTAGTTTATATTCATAATTATACGCTAATTATATATTATTATAATATATTTTCATTTGATATATTTTTAAGCAATTGGATAGAATCCAACATTTTGAGCGGCCCAAAATGCATATATGGTAAAGTGAGGGAATATTGGTTTTGTTCAATCCATTTCAAGGGAGTAAAGTTAGCTATGGTTATATTCGAACCCACTATTTGATGGCAACAGTTGGCCATTAAAGAAGTGGTCCTAAATCTAAAATCTAGGGTCTTAGGTCCCTGTCAAATGAATATTTGAGTTAAAGTCAAATAGGAAGAACTAGAAATTATTAGAGAAATTGATATTGCATAGCCACTATCAAAATAATGATTGGAAAAAAAAAAAAAAATAATAATATATATATATATATATATATATATATATATATATATATTCTATGTTATATACAAAAAATATACAGATTTTATATATTTCAACTAGCAAATATACATATTTTTTAGCGCGATTTAAAAATGAAGTCCAAATTATTATTTTTTCGAAAAAAGTTTCCCAAAAGAGCTTATTTTTTGGAAATGTTTTCTTGAAAAATATAGTTTTGTTGAAAAGTCAAAAACATGTAGGATGTATTTACCAAATCGAAGAGTGTTTTAATTAATTTTTCGAGTATTATAGATTGACAATAATGTGCAACTGTTGGTAAGAGTACTGAGAATTAAGATTGTTGTGACGGCACTGACTTCCATCACAAAATGAGGGAAGCTATTTTTCCTCTTTTAAACATGAAATTTGCGTGTATAGTATATTTACACATATATTATACCCTCTGTCCAATTTTATGCGATTATTTTTATTTAAAGAGTCAAAGATGGTTTTTTTAACCAAAGTTGTTTTTAGGTTTTAAATACTTTGAGTTACTAATTATTGTGACTTATAAACTATTTATATTCTTGAAATAAATTTTATATATTTAAAAATTACATTAAAAATACTATAAGTCAATAGATAAAAAAATGTAAATCTTTAAGTATCAACTACAAGGATTTTGTAGATCGAATCCTATTGGAACTCATGGGTTGCTTACGATTCGAGCCGTAGCCAACCCAATTGGTTAAAACTCAGTACAGTATTAGTTTCTTTTCCTGTGAAATGATCAGACATACTTTTATAAAAAATAGGTGGTTAAAACAGGTAAATCTTCTTTTATATAAAATAAAATGTCTATTCAGTAAAATATGTTAATATTCTTTTATAGGAAATGTCTATTAAATAACCTAAATAACATATCATAAAATGGCCCTACTTTTAAATCTTTAACTCCTTCACAATTGGATATGGACCGTATTTAGTAATGCAAGTTTTTGGAGTAGGAAATTGCACTCATTTTCTTATATCACTATCTTCTATTTGAAACTATTCCTGCATCAAGGGTCCATAGCTCAGTGGTAGAGCATTTGACTGCAGATCAAGAGGTCACCGGTTCGAACCCGGTTGGGCCCTTAATTTTTTGTATTGTTTCTTATTTTATGCAATTGGTTGTATTTCTCTTTCCTTATTTCTTTCGTAAATGGTGAAGTTATCAAACGGATTCCAAAATTCTCTTTCACTTCTTCAGATTTCGGTTAATCAATTTTCAGAGTTTACTCATATTACACACATATTATGCGGGTTTTTACAACAACCAAAAAAATGAGTTTATGAAAAACATTGTAATGATTGGTAAACTTAAAATATTTTTCCTATCATGTTTTTCTTCTCAATGTCTTCCTTGTCTATTTATTTGCTGTGGAGATCAAATTTGCAATCTTAATCTTACTCTAATTTTTTTAAATTTATTTCGAAAAAGCTTTCTTGAGTCAAGAGTATATCGAAAACAGTTTTTCTACCTCACCCAAGGTATAAATAAGGTCTGCATATACTCCATCTCTCTAGACCCAGACCACTTTCGAGATCAAACTGGGTATATTGTAGTGTTCCTTAGATTGATGACGAAGGGCTTTGGAAGTTCTCTTGAGATCCACAAGCTTGTAATACTAAACTTTGGACTTTCCATGACTGATAAGAGTTCTTTGTGGGAAGTTCTCTTCCAGGTGCTTAGGACTTCTTTTACCACAACAAAAGTACAATAAAGTCATTTGACAAAATCATGGTATGTTCAAGATAATCATGTGCTTAGAACTTCCTATATCTCAACAAAAATTACATTAAAGTCATTTGTCAAAATCATGTTATGCTTAAGTATATGTAAATGAGATCGCACTCGGCCTTAGTCAATTAGCATGACTAGTTTTGGCAATCCTCAACAAATATGTAGAAGCCTAACAATGGTACTATGGCATAATACTATTGTTGATTGAGAGCTAACAAACCTGCCCTTTGTAGTCGTAGATGTTGTCTTTGAAAAAGAGTTTGGTTTCTGTCAAAAAATTACTTTTACTCTAGTATTAGTTTAAGCGAAAGGGATTCATTGAACCAGGGCGTAGGCACCTAATTTCAAGAGATTGTCACGTGCCACCGCTTTGGCAAAATTTTTCGTAAATATGTATATATAAATTACAAGAAAAATAAAAATATTTAGTATAAATATAAAAAATTCTTCTTCTCCATATTCAAAATGCCAAGAGAATGCTCATAGTAATAGACCACATGGACAAATGTCATTGTATCATCATATTAATTTTTTAATTAGCACTAAAACATATAATCTACTATCCGTAAATTAAGAAGGGAGAGCAAGTAAACTTCTAAGTGCAGTAATAAAGGTACATAGCAAATATATATGATGAATTGATAAAAATTAAAGTTAAAAACATGATATATATATATAATTATACCATATTTTGTGACAAATCTCTAAGTTTTTGCAATTTAGAACGGAATTTTGGCACAACAATGAGAGTCGAGCTACTGTGCCACCAAGAGGCCACGGTTCAAATAAGGTTGCAAACAGTAGGCCAAAGTAGTCCGGATAGCAGAAACAACTTAGTGCATCAAATCGTTCTTTAAAATCTGTAAGTTCAAACTAATTCTTAAGTCTTTTCAAAAAGTACAAGAGTATTAAGTGTTCAATTGCTCTTTAAGTACGTTTGCGTATAGTAGGCCATTATAATTCGGATAGAAGAAACAATTTAGTGCATCAAACCACTCTTTAAGGTTTGCTAGTTCAAACTAATTCTTAAGTCTTTCAAAAAATATGCAAGAACTTTAGTGTTTAACTGCTCTTTAATTAAGGTTGTATACAGTAGGTCAAAGTGGCCGGGATAACAGAAACAACTTAGTGCTTCAAATTGCTCTTTAAAGTTTGTAAGTTCAAACTAATGCTCAAGTCTTTTCGAAAATGTACAAGAGTACTTTAGTGTTCAACTGCTCTATTTTGTAAGAAAAAAGCTTATTGAGCAGCCCGATTCACAAAGCATTCCGTATTTACACAGGATTCAGAGAAGGGCCGTACCTCAAGGGATGTGATGTAGAAAGCCCACCTAATATATAGAAGCATTAATGGATGCTTCCACGATGTTGGCCTGTGTAAGTTTATTTTGATGATTGACAAAGTTTGTCATTATCAAAAAGGAAAAATTTGTTGGCCTGTGTAAGTAGTTTTGATGATTGACAAAGAAACACACGCATGAACCAGGTCCATATACAGTGTACACGGGCACGGACAGACTCAAGCACAAGGCATGCACGTGAAGGAGAAAAGTTTAAGTGGTTATATCTGATATCTCCTGAACGAAAAGGTTGCATAAATGATAAGGAGCATGACTCCTTAGTCGAAGAGAACTCTATCCTAGATAAGGGAGGATTTAGAAGTTGAAGATAACTAGAACTCTTCCACCAAGGAAGAGTATATCATTAGAACTCTAGTTATTTCTTATTCTACTAACTCTCTCTCTCTCTCTCTCTCTATATATATATATATATATATATATATATATATTTCCAAGTGTCTTTTTTTTTATTCTTGTTTAATTGTAGTAGGACTTTTGAGTTGTACCTTTTAGCTTTATCTAGACGCATTTGTACTAAGTACTTTGAGTTTTAGTATTCAAGTTAAAGTTAACTTGAAGATTGTCGCAACAGCTTGAGGCTAGTTGACGCAAAGGATTAGAGGTAATCCTTAGGTTTAAAAGAATTTTGTAAACGCTGTTTTGGCTCAGTGATTTAGTGGAGTGTTAGAAAAAATCCTATTGGGTAGTAAGTCGTAGTTTTTTCACCTTTTGAGACGGGTGTTTTCCACACTTGTGATTTTTACTTTATGCATTTATTATTTCTACAACTGTAGTGTGAGGAACGCATAGAATAATCAAGTCCTTCTATAATCTGTGCATGCAAAAAATTGGACACACAAATCACCCCGCTCTTGTGTGGTATTGAAGTATAAAATATCAATTGGTATCAGATCAGGTTATCCTTGAAGAGGCTAGCACCTTAAGAGAAGATCAAGATGAGTGCACCACCTGAAAAATGGGAAGGGCAATCCACTGCTAGGTCACCGCTCTTTATTGGCCAGTACTACTCCTGGTGGAAGTGAAGAATGAGAGATCACATTCAAGGAGAGGACTATCAGCTATGAGACATTGTCACTGATGGTCCACTAGTTACCTTGAAGAAAAATGCTTGAGGAGTAGATATGCCCAAAACAAGAGATGACTGCAATGCTGAGGACTTGAAGAAGTAGGAAAAGAATGCCAAATCCAAGAAGTGGCTTGTCTATGGACTTGGTCCAGATGAGTATAGTAGAATTCAAGGTTGTTCCACTGCTAAGCAAATTTGAGACACATTGCAGGTGGCCTATGAAGGAACAACTCAGGTGAAGAGATCTAGAGGAACTCTACTGTACTCTCAGTATAAGAACTTTGCTATGAAGGATGGAGAAACCATTCAGGAGATGTACACAAGGTTTACAACATTGAAAAATGAACTAAATCTCTTGGAAGGATTATCCCTAAAGAAGAAAGAGTGAGAAGATACTCACTAGGCTCTTGTCAATTACTTGGAAAATCAAGATCACTGCAATCTAGGAATCAAAGAATATTGCCACTCTCCCATTAGATATATTGATCGGAAACCCCAAAGCCTATGAACTTAGGAGACAAACCATGAAACTAGATGTACCTAAGAAGGAAAGGAGTTTGGCCCTTAGAATCACTGAAGGTTCTGATCTGGAAGATGATGAAATGACAATGATCACCAGAGACTTCAAGAAGTACCTAAGGAGTGGAAAGGGCACTTCAAGAAGTGAAAGCTACAACAAAGCAAGAGCTCCGGAAGCAAACCAATAATGGATGCTACAAGTGTGGAAAGACTGAACACACGATCAAAAATTGTCCTTTGTGGGAAATTGAATGGAAGAAAGAAAGAGTTGAATGAAGGAACATGAAGAAGGAACAAGTTTAACCCAAGAAAGGCAACAACAAAAGATCAACCAAGGCTATGGTCGCTGCTTGGGGAGAAAGCTTTGATGATGATGATGATGGACGATCATTAATGGCTATTGGAGAATCTGGTGAAGAAACTGAGGTACGTGTCATTCATCTCAAAGACAAGATTAAACTTTTACAGGAACTAATTGACGAATATGAGGATGTGAATAATGAAAAGGAACAACTGTCAAAAGAATGTGTGATTTTGAAAGCTAAGTGCAAAAACCTGGAACTTAGGGCTTGTGAAACTGAAAGTGAAAATATTTTATTGAAAAACAGGGAAAAAGACAACTGATCACATACAACTCACTTTAGAAGAAAATATAGAAAAAATGAAAGATGAGTTGTATAAGAAGGATGAATTGGAAAGAGTCTTAAAGGAAGATATGAACAAGGTCAAGCATGAGCTAGACAGAACATGTAAATGGAACAGGTCCTCTGATGCACTTTCATGGCCATAAAAACATCACAGTAGCAACAGAAGAGGACTTGGCTTTGGGAACTCTACACCTAAGTGGGATCCCAAAAGCAAGTACCTCACACTCCATGAGAATTTGCAAACATCATTGTAACATCAGTCACTACAAGAGTGAATGCACTGTAAAAGAGAAGGCAAGTCCAAAGAACAAAAATTTTGTTCTAGGAAAAAATAGGCTGTCAAGTTGGGCTAAAAAGAATTTGATTCATATTTTTGCTTATAGAAAGGTACCCAAACTAGTTTGGGTTCCTAAGAGTAACCCCTGATTTCTTTTTGCAGGTCAAAGTGAAGGGGATCTGTGAGCACGTAATTTTTCCCTACGAAAAATACTCCTACAAAATTCAGAAAAATAAATTCTTCTAATTTTTTTTATATTTATATAATTGCTAGGAATTTCTTTTTAATTGTTTGTTTGCATTTAGTTGTATTTTTGTGCATATTTAATAAAATCATAGAAAAACCATAAAATTTTATAAATCTTCATTCCATATCATTTTAGGTTTTATTTGTATTTTTTAGGATTTAATTACTTATTATTTGTAGAATTTATACATGAAAATCACGACAAAAATACATTAGTAACATTACATGTGTTATTAGTTATTTAATTAGCTAATTGTTAAAAAATAGGTAAGTAGGTTTAAATTTGCAAATTAGATTTGGGTTAGGATTTAATCTAGGATTTTAATTAACTTGGTTAGAACTTAAAAGCAAAGAAAAACAAAGAAAGAAAGAGGTATGTTTGTTTGGGTCATTTAATTTCATATGGCCAGTTCATGGTGAGGCCCAATCCACAAAAAATCTGCCCCAGTTCGCTCCTACTACCCGATCCAGTTTCTCCCATAGCGTAAACGACCCCGTTTAACTCCAAACCAATCCCAACCATTCATCAAGTTATATCTAACGGACCTGACCTATTTTCCTCATCCCATAAAACTGTTCGAAATAACCCCCAAAACCCTAAAGACCAGTTTCATTTCCCCCTCATCTCTCATCTCTCACTCTCTCTTAGAGCCGCCGCCGGAAATCGCCCTACATCATCAAGCAGTCCCTAAACGATCCCAAATTGTTACCCTACAATCCCCTTCTCCTCCTCATTCCTAATCCCCAAACCATTTCCTTCAAAAATCCCTACAACTCCGTGGATTTTAGATTTAAGAAGGCACAAAAAAACCTAAATCCAACACAATTTCGAGTTTCCCCAAATTCCGGCCTACCTGAGGTTCATACCAACACTAATCGAACACTCTTGTTGAGAGTTATCAATTGGAGTCAGTGTTGGGATTGTTCCAAACCACCAGAATAAAGTCCCATGACGCTTATCTTTTTTGCCGGTGGCGGACATCGCCGCGTATAGCTTTGGCTACTCCTCGAGTGTGGGCTAATGCTCATGTAGCGACACCGGATGTTAGCTGGATATCTCTTTTTCAGGTAGCTTTGTTTTCTATTGGTAATCTTTCTTTTCACTTCTTTACTTAACTGCCTGATTGACTAATTGATTGACATTTTGTGTTTTGATTAATTGTATTACATGTTATAGATTAGTCTCAGTTCAATTAACAACATGTTTAGTTTAGTTTCAATTATACCTTGTCGACTTTGCTAAATTATCAATTGCTAGCTGTTTAAGGTTGCATCAATAGTTGATTTTTAGTGTGTTTTTCCCATATGTTTAGCATGTTCTAGACTAGTTAGGATTTAAAATTTATTAATCTGTGTTAGGTCAATTTTTTTGATGCATAACAATAAGTTTAATAGGCTAAAGTGATCTTGATTAGTTAATTACATGTTTAAATTTGGTTAATCATATAAAATTGGTTGAAGTTTGAATCTTGTTTGTTGTGCTGTGATTTTTAATTCATCTAAGTTTTTGTGATAGCTGTTTGTAGTTACTAAAATACTAGGGGCTAAAAGATATAAGATAATCAGGAATCTTGAGTAATTGTGTAGGAAGCTTCTAGAAAGGGATTAAAATGCAATAAGATATGGAAAATTAGATTAAAATTGGGTCAAAAAAAGGTAATTTCAGAAGTTGACAAGGCTGTTATAGGGGAGGGAATAATCTGAATGGACAGCTGTCCAAAAGCTGTTAAAAAACAGATGCTTTTCTCCCTAGTTTTCAGCTGACAGATTCTCCTATATCCTCTCTCATTTTCTCTCATATAGCACACTCCACTCTATATAAAGCCCCCTGCATTTTCACTCACATAGAGGGAATTCTTTGCAGAAATTTCATATACATTCCTTCATCCTCACTGATTTTTCTCAAAGAGAACACTCTGAAAATTTAATTTAATTATAGAAAAACCAAAAATAAAAAGAAGAATTTCAAGCTTTGATATGCCTTTTGTTATTTTATTTCACTTCTTTGGATCTACAAGTTCGTTTGACTGTGGAAACCATTGTTCTACTGCTAAAATTGCTGATGAGCTCTTTATTTGGATCGGATTCTGCTTTTCTTTGAATTGCTTAGTGTTTTCTTGCTTAACTAGATCAGTGACAAGCTTTCTTTGTACTATAAGGCTTATCAAATGACCAACAAATGCTTATATTCTTGTTTGATTTCTGTATATCTGTTTGTTGCTATCCTAATATGTAGTTTAATGAGCCTTCCATTTTAATGCAGATGGAATCAATGAAGTAGCTTGAAATATAACACTTATATGGATTAATTTGATATCTATGGTCAATTAAACATGTGTCATTAATTGTTGAACCAATTGTTAGTTTCGACTGAGGTTGAAGTTTATTTAAATCCTGTAGATTTAGCAGTAGTTCTAAACAGAAGGTTACCATAATATTCTGTGTATGTAATAATTAATTCTGTGTTTATTTGGGATGTAAAGAGCTGTTGCTAATGATTACATAACTGTAGTTTGCAGATCTGATCACTAGTTGGTCAGATTAGTAAACTCTAAAGTTAAGGAGTGGATTTGAAGTCGCTGGTGGAAGGAAGTTTAAGCTGAAGATTAATCATATCCTCTTTTGGGTTAGCTATTATTTTAAATGACTTATGTATACGATAGAAAGCATTCATGTCCATTACCATTGTTGAGAATTGTGATTGAAGTGGCCCGAACCGTAAATGCCAGAGTTTAGTTAGTTGTCTTTTGAAGTTTGAATGCCAACTCTTTACGATATTTGTTGAGTTCGATTCTTGTTTCGTATGAAAAATTTGGATCTAAGTAGGCGCACTAATTTATTCTTAAAGGTGACTGTTCTTGTAATTGTTTGTTTGGCTGCATATTATGATTGAGGCGATGGCATCTCTCTTTGAGTTATACGATTGGGCTTCAAGTCCAGCCCACTTGTACTTACACATGATTTCTTGAGACTTGAATATGCATCAAGTGATAGGCACTGTTTCACCCTCCCTAGTGTTTCATTAATTAATTTCTTTTTCCTTCTTTTTAAATAATATACACTCATCCGAAATATTCCCAAAATGAACCACCTTTCATATGACATCTTGAATCTAGGAAATTGTGGAACCTTTGTATTCTGTTTTCACGCCCTGTCCTTACATTCTACTAGCCCGATGTTCTATGAAAGGGATCCAGTTCATGTAAACCCAAACGTAAGCCCATGATGAACCTTAAGTAAAGAACCACTTAGCTTGAATATTGCTGGTCTTATTTGATACAAACATATCACTTTCAGCATATATGACATAACCTCGAACATCAACGTTGGAATACAAAATTTAGGTAGGCAATGAATTCTTGAATATCCGTAGTTTTCTTTAGGCGCGATTAATAAATCATCGTGACTATGGGTATGGTTCCCGTAGCATGGTCACGATACATAAATCCCAATTCAAGTACGCATTTCATGTGACTTGATCTCAACTTCAAATAATAATAAACATGTTGTGAATCACGGGTACGTTTCACGTGGCGTGATTTGCAATGTGAACAAAAACAACGAGTGCGCGACATCTCAACTTGTTTAAACAAATCCCATAAATACTAAAAGCGTGTAAATATCTAATTAAAAGTGGTAAAGAGTAAAATGCACGATAGGTCTAAAACATGTAATCAAACAATTAAGCCGAGTGTAATTTGTTAAGCGACCGTGCTAAAACCACGAAACTCGGGAGTGCCTCATACCTTCTCCCGGGGTAACATAATTTCTTACCTAGTCTTCTGTGTTCGCGGACCATAAATAGAGTCAATTTTCTTGATTTGGGATTTTAAAATAAAATAATGACTTGGGACACTATAATAATTATTCCAAGTGACGACTAATTAAATAAATAATTCCATTTCGAATGATGTCACTTTAATTGGAAAAATTCCCCTATTCTTCGGGAAAAAGGAGGTGTGACAACTCTAGCGACTCTGCTGGGGATTGAACCCAGAATATTTAGTTCAGGATTTAGAATTCGAGCTTAGAATAACTGTTATACTTGGCTTACTGGTGATTCTCTGATATTACTTGTTAGAGCCTAACGTGCTAATTGCCGCTTTTTACTGCTTTGATATTCTGTGAACTGTATATAAACTATTACGAAAACCTTCTTCTCTCTGAGTCTTCTAAATCTTCTGGGAAGGGCACACTGGCGTGGATTCTTTTTTGTTAGAGTGTCATATCCCTAATTTAGAACGAGGATCGGATTAGTTACAAAGCCGGATGGCCTTTTGGTTCCCGGTATGTTGCCCCCCTGCCCCGGCTCGAGTTCTTTGCTCGGGTAAGCCAGGTCTATAACAATACACCCCAGGTTCAAACCTAGAATGACATAACCTCATGTATGATCCCTAGTAGGTACGTTTGTTTGCATCACGTGCATTTGACTTTGGGGATTCAACACAAGGGTTGGGTCTGTCTAGGACAGGTGTACCAAATTTAAAAGACCATCCTGGTGCATTTTATGTGCTATTTGTGTATTTATTTGTTTCAGCTTGCATGTTGACCGGCTTCTAGAATAGGGAAAGAAAATCAAGAAAAACTAAGCTCCCGGTATTCAAAATATCTCGATACTCTGTCGAAAAAAAAAAAGAAAAGATCATTTCAAAATAAGTCATATTTTCTTGTTGTGTCAAAACTTACCAAATTACGCGGGTTTGATTCTCACCAGTCGTAAGATACGTAGGCAACATTCATCAGGTTCAGCCTCGCTTTTGCAAAAATAACTATTATATATATATATATATATATATATATATATAGTCATTTTGTCATAATAAAGTCAGGTGATGCCGTTTTTGTACAATTAGCAAGAAAGTTCCCGACGTGAGGCTGGAAGGCTGTTTTTGCAAGAATAGCAAAATATGGTCCTTTTTCTAATTTTTGGCCACTTAGCAAGCACAACCCTAAAATCTTTCCTTCCGAAGTGCTGAAGAGCTGTATTTGCAAAAGTAGCATGATTTGTTTTCAGTTGGATTTTGCAAAGAATAATCTTTTCATGTCAGTTTTTAAACAAAATTTACATGTTTTAACCTAGTCACCCTAATTTAAAAATGTGCAGAATGAGCACTGTTCAGAATTTACCGTTGAAGATTATGGATCATATTCCACTAGCACTCCACATGTGGTGGGAGGATTTGGGAAAACAAGGACGAGACATGGCCAATCAATACTTGGGGGCACTCACTGGACTATTAAAGATTCAACCTAGAAGTGATTTGATAGAGGCACTGATATCATTCTGGGACCCCGCTGACAATGTTTTACACTTCTTAGATTTTGAGCTTACACCTACTTTGGAAGAAATGGCGGGTTATGCCGGGAGTACGGAGGTATTAAGACACAAGTACCTGGTCTCTCCAAGGACCGTTACTCCCCACAAGTTTCTAAACTTACTGAAAATAAGCAGACAGATCAAGACAGAAGGTCTAGGCGGTGGAGCTTGCATTTTTCACTTTCTATACCAGCAGTACGGGCACTTAAGAGGATGTGAAGACCTAGAAAATGGACTCTGCAGTAAAGGAAACCGGTCAAAGTGGGAGACACATAGATGTTTTGCCTTCATGGTGCATTTTTAGGCCTTTTGGTGTTTCCAAGAGAGGATGTTTTGATTTGCGTGTAGCCGAGTTGTCCATGGTTTGACTTCTCAGGCCAAGAGTACCCTGGCACCCATGATCGTATTAGATATAGTCCGAGCCCTCACATCCTGTAAGGCCTAAGTCAGGTTTTTCGAGGGGTGCAATCTGTTATTACAAATGTGGATGATCGAGCACCTTTGTCACCGTCCCCGATACATGAATAACGGTTCTACTAGGAAAAACTGCATTGAAGAATTTGGTACACGAGTGACAGGATTCGAATGCCAGAAGGGGTCAAATATTGGATCATCCCCCCTTCGTTATATAACTGCGGATCAGATAAAGTGGACATTGGGTTGGCTCCCTATTGATGAGAGTATTCACATGCCCACCACTGGTCCCTACTTCTTTCTGATGGGTCTCCGAAGCATCCAGCCCTATGCCCCGTACCGGATTTTGAGACAACTTGGAAGATGCCAAACAGTTCCCAGAGATGAAGATCTTAGTACTCATGTGGTTGAAATCCACTCCGATGCCCAATTCCTGAAGAAGTGGTTCGCCAAATTTAGAGTGAATGCCAGTATTTGGGGGCAAACACCCGAGTACACGATATGTCCAAGTGCGAGGTCTTACCTGGTTATGTTGCTTTGTATGGAAAGAGAGTCACAACAAATGACGAATCTGAAAGGCCGACTAAAAGGCCCCATATCCAAGAATTTGTCGATGCAGCGGAAGAATAGTGGGTTTGGTTAGCCAAAGAGAAGGAATACCGGACCACCATAAGCAAACTAGAAGATCAAGTCAGAACCATCAAATTTGATAGTGGGTTGCAAGCTGTTGAGGATGAAGGAGAAAAGTAAAGGTTGGCTCGGGAAACGAAGCCCTCCGAGCTAAGATCCAGAAAATGAAAATAGCCGCTGAAACGCCAGTAAGAAGTGAGAGGGATGAAAGAATCATAAGCAATTTGAGGCGAAAAGTTCATGATTACGCGGTTGATCTGACAAAGGCCGAGGAAGACTTGGCAAAACCTCAAGCAAAGTTGGCAAAATGTGCAGAAGAACAGGCAAGGTCAGTGCTGTCCTTCGCTCGCCAGGTGATGGCCGATCTAGAGTTCCTCCAGGAAGAGATTGCACGCAGGCTCGCGTCGAAACCGACAGATGTCCAGCGGGCTCCCGGAATAGCATTTGAGGCTCTTATGTATTCTTGATTTTTTGGCTTTTCAGTATGTATTTTACTTTTCTCGAGTCTGTTTGTCCTTTCATCCATGTCGAGTCTGCTTGTTGTTTTATTTTGAGTTTGTGTGTTTCCCTTTTTTTAGTCATCAGTAACTTCGAGTCCTTGTAATAGAAAAAACCAAAAAGATTTTTATTAATGGAATTTTGAAAAAGCCCAAAAATTTTCTTTTCTTTCATTTCGCATTTATTCTCCTGAACTACGTAATGGTCTGATTCATGTGGCGTCATGATACGTAGGCAATCCCCATCGGATGCGATCATAGCCCTAATTAATCTAAGAGAAAATCAACAAAAGAGAGGAAATTGAAAAAAAAAAGAAAGAAGAAAAGTGCGATAAAAATGAAAGAGCAAAAAACCAGAAAAAGAGAAAGGAAAGAAATCAAGATATGAAGTGAATGAATAAAAGAAAAGAGCTACAGAATAAAAGAGATAGTGAAAGCCGGGCTAAAACACGCAGCCGTGGCAAAAACATTTTTGAAACGTTTAACTGTTCAGGTGCATTGCATCCCCAATGTGCGATTCCCTATCTGTTAAATGTCTCAAACTGACAAGGGTGTTGTGTGTGCTGAGCAAAGGTCTTTTTCAGGTGGTTGGTTTTATCGGTAATCTGGCTTCTCACCCCTATTTTTACAAGATCCAAAGGAAATGTGGGACGCCTAGTCGAACGGTAGGAAACTGCCAAGCGCCATTCCTGGGTTCTCCGAGCTGATCCCAAGGACAGTTGGAACCACCAACATCCCCATGACGAGCCCATTTGTCCCATTTGGGTACCCTTCTACATCATCCTTCACCGGTATGCCTTCTGTGGTTCGCCCCAGGCACCGTTCTCCGGAGCACTGTCAGCGTTGTTCTGTGCACCACCGGTCTTCACCATGGCATAGCCAACCATGCCCAGGCCATGCTTTGAGCCTTCAACATTCACCTTCTTGGGCCCACAATTTCAGCCGGACATAACTCATGTTACTCCAGACTCAGATGCTCAATAACCACAATATGAGTCCCCAATTGAACAAGAAAGGGCAGTAAGAAACCCCGAGCAGGAAGAAATGGCTTGAAAAATGAGAAGCTTGGAGGAAAGCTTAAAAAACATGCAAGGCGTAAGTGGCCAAAAAAGTGTTTCCTATTCAGACTTGTGCATGTTCTCAAATGTTCTTCTACTTGCCGGCTTCAAAATGCCAAAGTTCGACAAATATGATAGGCATGGAGATCCAATTACTCATTTAAAAAGATACTGCAATCAACTACGAGGGGCTGGTGGGAAAGAAGAGTTGTCGATGGCCTATTTCGGAGAAAGCCTGATAGGAATCGCTTCGGAATGGTACATGGATCAGGAAATCTCCCACTGGCACATATGGGATGATCTAGCCCAAGATTTTGTTAGACAATTCCAGTACAACATCGACATAGCTCCGGACAAAAACTCCCTATCTAACTTGAAGAAGAAAGCCGCGGGGAGTATTCGCGAATATGCTATCAAATGGAGAGAGCAGGCTGCCAGAGTAAAACCGCCCATGGACGATACATAAATGGTTACAGTCTTCTTGCAATCCCAAGAGACTTATTATTTTCAGAATATGATGTCCGCTATGGGCAAACCGTTTGCTGAGGCAATCAAAATCGGGGAAATGGTAGAGAACAATTTGAAAACTGGTCGAATATTGAGTCAAACTGGATTGAAAGCCACCTCCCAAGCCATCCAGAACGGTTTAGGGGGTTTGGCCAATCGTAAAAACAGGGAGGAGGGAGCCATGATGGCTTCAGGATCAAGAGGGCCTCGTCGATCATTTGACCGCTCTTACATGCCGCCCAGAACCCCACAACACTATTACCACACCAAGATGTAGCCTATGCCGTGGCACTTGCCCAACATTACGCACGGCCACAACAGCATTACAACCAATCCCGAGCTCCACCTCCCAGAAATAACCATCCCTACCCAGCTTAGTATAATCCCCGTCCACCACAAAACACACACCAACATAATCCATGCCCTCGTGAGCCTCCCAGGAAAACCAATTTCACCCATATTGGTGAATCTTGTTCCAGTTTGCTCCAAAAGTTAATCCAACTGGGTCTACTGCAACCTGTGCAATCCCGAGTCCCCATCATACAGGACCAGAACTAGATTCACTTACCATTCAGGGGTAGAAGGCCATGATACAGAAGATTGTTGGACCCTGAAAAGGGCGATTGAAAGCTTGATAGAAGAAAAAAGAATTGTGCTAAGGGACGAAGAGATCCCTAATGTGACTAACAATCCATTATCGGCTCACAATAATGGGCTGGTCATTAGAATGATTTGTAATGATGAGGAATTTGATCCAGCATTGAAAGCCATCATTGCCATCGCCGATTAAGAGGCAAGACTCAAAGCGGCGGTGAAATAGGCCAAAACCGAGAAGAAAGTCACTCCGATTCCTCGAGTTGTTGAAACAAAGACTGGGGCAGCACCTGCTAAGAATGAGGTTCTCTATGTTCCTAAGGCCCAGAGAAAAGAACAACTCATTCTGAACACTCCCAAGAAATTTGAGGAAAGGAAGGTTACGCTGAATGTGCCAAGATTGTATGTGCCAAAAGGGACTTATGTGGCGCAGAGGTCATGAGAGAGGTGAATGCAATGAATCAGTCTGGAAAGTACCATAGCCTAGGAGAGCCAAAGAAGTCCAAATTGAACAGGGATAAACAGTTGCCATCCAAGAAGCCTGTCAGCAATGAGGAAGCAGAAGAGTTCTTCAAAAAGATGAGAATTTCAGAATATGTAATAGTTGACCAACTCCGGAAGACTCCTTCCTAGGTTTCACTCTTATCTCTACTTTTGAGTATGGATGAACACCACAAGGTGCTCCGGAAAATATTAAATGAAGCATATGTACCGATTGATACTTCTGTTGAAAAATTGGGGAGAATGGCGGAAATATTCTTTGAGGTCAATAGGATTTCCTTTGGCCGCGATGATTTGCCCCCATAGGGAGCCGCCACAAAAAAGCCCTCCATTTGACTGTCAAATGCAAGGGCTATTATGCGAAGAGAGTAATGTTAGATGGTGGTTCTGGGTTCGATATTTGCCCTTTCTCAACACTCCAAAGAATGGAGATTGGAACATAAAGAATCGGGGCTAACAACGTCTGCATGCGGGCTTTTGATGGGATCAAAGAGACACCATAGGAGAAATTGATCTAATTTTGACTATTGGCCCCGTGGATTTTGAGGTTACTTTCCAAGTTTTGGACATAGAAACCCCATACAATTTTCTCCTGGGAAGACCATGGATTTATGCTGCAGGAGCTGTTCCCTCCACTCTCTACCAAATGGCCAAATTTAAATATGATAATCAAGAAATTGTTGTCCAGGGAGAGGACGAGCAGTCCATCTACAGGGACCATTTAGTCCCATGTCTTGAAGCTAGGGACGGCAGCGAACATATTGAATACCAAGATTTCGAAATTGTGGTCGTCGACCAATGTGAAGAAGGGGCCCAATTACCTCAACCTCGCTTGTCTAATGCTTTGGTCATGGTCGCCACTCAGATGATTAGACATGGGTACAAGCCCAAAAAGGGGATCGGGGTGTCTCTGCAGGGCATCACTGAGCCTATTACTTCAATCGCCAATGAGAAGTTTTTCAGTGTGGGTTTCCAAGCTACAGAGAGCCGACAGAAAATGGGCTGATAAGCGCAAAGAAAAAGGGTGGGTCCTGTCCCAGCCCATTCCATGTCTCGTCCAATCATTTGTCAAACCAAAGTATGTGTAAGAAGAAGAAGAGGCCTTCATGGCCGAAAAAAATGATGATATTTGTGAATCCTTGAAGCAAATGCTATATGAGTCTCACATGGTCTAGCCAGGGGAAGGCACGAGCGATGTCGAGGTGCAGTATTTGTGACTAGATGCCAAACTCCAGAACCAGAAATCTACCCTATTCCCTGTCAGACGAGAGTCCCGGTAGTCCAATCTTGCTATCTCTTCTGCATTACGAGTTATTTCAAGGTTTAACTCGAATGTTTTTACATTATTGTCTTTTGATTTTGATGTAAACCCTCATATCTTCAATTCAATGATATGGAATCAATATTTCATTCATCTATATATGTCTCTTTTATTTTGTTCTGATTTTGCTATTTTTCTTATTTTTTCCTTTTCAATTCTAATAACGCGGACTTAAATAACATGACATGCTTGCGGACTTTATGCTCGAATCCTAAAATACTGTCTAACTGTGAAATAATGAATCAAGAACCAGAATATGATGAAGATGAGGCTTTTAGGGAAATAAATCAAGAATTGGAACAATTTGAGAATAAGCCTAAGCCAAACTTAAATGAAACCAAGCCAGTTAACTTGGGCAGTCCAGAAGAGATCCGAGAAACCATGATATGCATTCACGCTGATGAAAGAACTAGAGATGTATTGATACAACATTTGTTTGAATTCAAAGATGTGTTTGCATGGTCCTATGATGATATACCAGGGCTGAACGTTGATTTGGTGGTACATAAGTTGCCTACCTATCCTGGTTATCCACCCGTTCAACAGAAGCAAAGAAACTTCAAAATGGACATTAGTGATAAGATCAAGGAAGAAGTCACCAAACAACTGAAAGCTGGTATGATTCGAGTGGTCCGATACACCACGTGGTTGGCTAGTGTGGTTCTAGTGCCGAAGAAAGATGGGAAAACTCGAGTGTGTGTTGATTACCGGAATTTGAACAAAGCGATTCCCAAGGACAACTTTTCACTGCCGATTATTCACATCCTTGTTGACATCCGTGCTAAACATGAGATACAGTATTTCGTGGATTGCTATGCTGGGTATCACCAGGTTCTGATGGATGAAGAAAATGCAGAAAAGACGGCTTTCTCCACACCTTGGGGCACTTACTGTTACAAGGTTATGCCATTTGGTCTGGAAAATACCGGGGCAATCTACATGAGAGCTATGACTGCCATCTTCCATGACATGATGCACCAGGAAATTGAGGTGTATGTGGATGATGTGATCATTAAATCCAAAACGCAAGAAGGCCATTATCTGAGGAAATTCTTTGAGCATTTGCGCAGGTATGACTTGAAATTGAACCCAGCTAAATGTGCATTTGGAGTTCCGTCTGGAATGCTTCTGCGGTTTATAGTCAGTCGGAGGGGTGTCGAGTTAGATCCAACAATGATAAAGTCTATTCGGGATTTGCCGCCTCTGAAGAGCAAGAAAGAGGTCATGAGTGTGCTAGGGCGATTGAATTACATCAGCAGATTCATCGCTCAGCTCATTACCACTTGTGAGCCCATATTCAAACTGTAAAGAAAGACGCGGCGATCAAATGGACAGATGAGTGTCAAGAAGCTTTTGATAAAATAAAAGAATATCTGTCAAACCCACCAGTTCTGATTCCACCCGAGCCAGGAAGACCTTTGTTCTTGTACCTGACAGTCCTAGAAAATTCTTTTGGCTGTATCCTAGGCAACACGATGTGACCGGGAAGAGAAAGCAAGCTATCTATTACCTGAGCAAGAAGTTCAGCAATTATGAAGCCAAATACACTTTGTTAGAAAGAACTTGTTGCGCCTTAAATTGGGTCGCTAGAAGCTCAGACATTATCTACTGGCTTACATCACATATCTCATAACCAGGATGGATCCTTTGCTATATATATTCCAGAAGCCGATGCCTATAGGAAGGTTGGCAAAATGGAAAATCCAGCTCACAGAATTTGACATTGTCTATGTCACTCGCACGGCAATGAAAGCCCAAGCCTTGGCGGATCATCTAGCTGAGAACTCGGTCAATGATGAATACTAACCCCTAAGCACTTATTTTCTGGATGAGGAAGTGAACTCAATTGAAGTAATTCTAGAGGACACCAATGCTTGGAAATGTTCTTTGATGGAGCTGTAAATGCAAAAGGTATCGGGATCGGAGCAATTCTGTTTTCACCCATAGGGCAGCATTATCCAGCAAAAACCCCGCTTTGTTTCTTTTGTACAAACAACACGGTCGAGTATGAAGCCTGCATCATGGGCATGAACATGGCAGTTGATCTGGATGTAGAGGAATTGTTAATCATAGGAGATTCTGATTTGATCATTCGGCAAGTCCAAGGCGAACGACAAACTCGAGACCTCAAACTCATCCCATATAGGCACGTGAAAGATCTTAGCAAACGGTTCAAGTCCGTCGAGTTCAGGTATATTCCTCGATTTGACAATGACCTAGCGGACGCACCTAGCTACTTTGGCCTCAATGCTGCCATACCCGGGTAATTTTCATATTGACCCGTTGGAAATCCAAGTCCGAGAAAGGCATGGTTATTGTAATGCAATTGAAATGGAGCCAGATGTTCAGCCATGGTACCATGATATCAAAAGGTTTTTGAAAACAAAAGAATATCTTGAGCAGGCTACTGGAGATCAAAAGAGAACCATCAGAAGGCTTGTGAGCAGTTTCTTTTTGAGTGGCAAGGTCCTATACAAAAGAACTCCAGATCTGAATCTATTGAGGTGCGTAGATTCCCGATAAGCTGAAAAGATCATGAACGAAGTGCATTCTGGAGTATGTGGACCTCACATGAACAGGTATGTCCTTGCAAATAAAATCCTCCGGGCAGGTTATTACTGGATGACCATGGAAGAAGATTGTTTCAGTTTCGTCTGGAAATGCCATCAGTGCCAGATACACGGTGACCTGATTCATGCACCGCCTTTAGAGTTGCATCCTATATCAGCACCTTGGTCGTTCATTGCATGGGGCATGGATGTTATTGGGCCGATCGAGCCGAAAGCTTCAAATGGGACAGATTCATCTTGGTTACCATTGATTATTCACAAAGTGGTTCGAAGCAGTCACTTTCAAAGCCGTCACCAAGAAAGCAGTAGTGGACTTCGTGCATTCCAACATTATTTGTCATTTTGGTATTCCTAAAACTATCATTACAGAAAATGCTGCAAATACGAATAGCCACTTGATGAGGGAGATATGCGAACAATTTAAAATTACGCATTGTAATTCTACCCCTTATCGGCCCAAAGCTAATGGAGCCGTTGAAGCGGCGAACAAGAACATCAAGAAGATCCTCAGGAAAATGATTTAGGGTTACCCTTTGCACTATTGGGGTATCGCATAACCGTGCGCACATCAGTTGGGCCACGCGCTGCTTATTGGTTTATGGCACGGAAGCTGTAATACCTGTAGAAGTTGAGATTCCCTCTCTTCAGATCATTGTAGAATCTGAGATCGAGGATGAGGAATGGGTCAAACCCAATTGGAACAATTGACCGTGATTGATGAAAAGCGGATGACCGCAGTTTGCCACGGGCAATTGTACCAACAAAGAATGGCCCGTGCCTACAACACGAAAGTGCGACGCAGAAAATTCGAAGTGGGGAAGCTCGTTCTGAGAGGTATTCTCCCGCATCATGAAGAAGCCAAAGGAAAATTTGCTCCAAATTGGAAAGGTCCATACATTATAAGAAGAGTGTTGTTGAAAGGAGCGCTGTATTTGGAAGGCATCGGGGGAAATGACCCCGAGACAACTGTTAATGTAGACGCAGTCAAAAGATATTATGTTTGACCCTTTTTCACAGCTTTAACATGCTCCGATTGGGATGACGAAGGCTTTCTTTCTCGCTACCCAAATACTATCAACCCTTTGGAAGCCCGTTGAGCCGGTTCCCTTTCTTTGATTACCCTCGTTGGAACCTAGAAGTTATTATGAAAAAAAATGAAAAATGAAAAACGAAAAAGAAAAAAAAATCAAAAATCATGTTCCATTGAACTACGTTCGACTTGATTCCGAAAGGATACTTAGGCAGTGTCTCTTTAGGGTTCAGTCACACCACAACAAAAATCCATATTCCCCAAAAGTTGAAACTGGGGTAGATGTTATAATGGTTTGGCGATGGTTTCGCCTGAAGTGTTCCAAAGATGTAACTCAATCTAAATCCTTTTCAAGTCCTTCCTATCAATCAACGAAGATGTACAAGAATTGGAGGATAAGTCACTTGGATCTAATGCAACCAAAATGAGAGAAATAAAATGAGAGAGTCTTATTGATGAAGACCCTCACGGGCATCATAGGGCGATGACGAGCAGAGAAAATGAAAATGAGAGAGTCTTGTTAATGAAAACCCGCAAAGGGCACTATAAGGCGACGGTGAGAAGAGAAATAAGAGAGGTCAGTTGTTGAAAACCCGCAAAAGGCATTACTGATCAAAAAGAGGACTTTTACGGCCATTGACATCGACACAGTCGTGAGCAAGGTTTCTCGGTTTCGAGGCAAAAGTTATGATGAATTGCTGAGAGCCAGATGGTTTAGACAGATCAGGCATCCAGTCCAAAAGGCATGTCATGTTCATTGAAGTCCACATGTACTCCAGATAAGTATTTCTTTCCTTTCCTCACAAGGGATACTTCTTGTCTAAATTCATTGTTCATTCCATTGTTTATTTTCCTTTCAATATCTTCCGGTCTAACTCTATTCCAAAGAAGGGATGGCAAGATTGATTTACTAGGCTTTCGTTTAATATGAGTTAGTATGCAAAAAAGGGCTCCAGCCACGACAGGGGCATCAAGTCGACCCCGACTGGCCCTGGTGACCGATGCTTCGAAGTCAAAACTGTCGAAAGGAGGAAATCAAATTGATAGTACCTACAAGGGAAAAATAAAGTTAAAAAGGTTAAATCCCAGGCGACCAATCGTCTTGTAAAAGTTTGAAAAGTCAAAGTCTCTCCGGGGCCAGGAATGCAAGTGGTATTCAGGAAACAACTAGTGGCAGGCTGAAATCATCATCAAATGAAGATGGGCCAAGATCAAGTGGCTGAAATACTCAAGGCCGCAAAACCAACCACCATTTCAAACTAATAATTTTTCTTTGTTTGAAAAACATAAAACAGGTGCAACCGAAAAGCAACCTTGCAAGAAGCAGGTGCAACCAAAAAAAAAAAGAAAAAAAGAAGAAAAGAATCGAGCGGGAGCTGAAAACAGCTTTGCAGCAGTAACAACTCCAAAAGGGAAGTCTTTTCCAATTCTTTCCCCCAAAAAAAAATAAAAAATAAATATATATATATATATATATATATATATATAATAAAGAAGAATTCAAAATCATGGTAGCATAGGGTCTCCATTCCCTAGCTGCGTTTTCCAACATAGGGTCTCCATTCTCCAATTGATTTTATTTTAGAGATAGGATCTCCACTCCCTAGTCGCTTTTCCAACATGGGTCTCCACTCCCTAGTTGATTTTATTTTAAACATAGGGTCTCCACTCCCTAGTCGCTTATAGGGTCTCCACTCCCTAGTCGCTTTTCCAACATAGGGTCTCCACTCCCTAGTTGATTTTATTTTAGACATAGGGTCTCCACTCCCTAGTCGCTTTTCCAACATAGGGTCCCCACTCCCTAGTTGATTTTATTTTAGACATATGGTCTCTACCCTAGTCTCTTTTCCAACATAGGGTCTCCACTCCCTAGTTGATGATTTTTAGACATAGGGTCTTCACTCCCTAGTCGCTTTTCCAACATAGGATCTCCACTCCCTAGTTGATTTTATTTTAGACATAGGATCTCCACTCTCTAGTCTCTTTTCTAACGTAGGGTCTCCACTCCCTAGTTGATGATATTTTAGACATAGGGTCTCCATTTCCTAGTTTCTTTTCCAACATAGGGTCTCCACTCCCTAATTGATGATATTTTAGACATAAGGTCTCCACTCCCTAGTCTCCTTTTCCAACATAGGGTCTCCACTCCCTAGTTGACGTTATTTTAGACATAGGGTCTCCACTCCCTACTCTCATTTTCCAATATAGGGTTTCCACTCCTAGTTGGGGCACCATTTTGACAGTCAGGATACACCATTCCCAAAGAATCATGTTTTCTGCAGGTACATCATTCTCGACCCTTTTATCGTTTTCAATAATAAAGTAGTATAGAGTTTTGTTACAAATAACTCACGAATTTTTTCTAGTGAAAACTGGGGCAGAAAAATTTTATTCGTTTGTTCTTTTTGATGACTAAGCAGGTTTTCCCTCGAGGCACAGGTTTCGAGGTGACCAGAAGAAAAGTCTCAATCCAAAATAAGAAAAGAAAAAAGAAAAAAGAAAAAGAAGTGAATCCGAAATGCAGAAGCGGATGAAGGGACATGGACTGCTTAAGAAATAACTGAGGTCATGAGCATTGCATTTCCCGTTTTAATCAGAAAAAGCCGTAGAAGAATGAACTAGCACATGCAGCTAGCAAGCATCAAGATTCAGATCAGAGTCCGCATGAAGAACCAGTTAAGACTCAAGATCAAGTTTCAGAAGTCTCATGGATAGGAATCTTGTAATTCATAGCTAATAGGCCTCTTTAGTTTCTTTTCACTTTGATTTTGGTGTAATAAGGAGTTCAGCAAGCAGCAACAATAGAGAAATCACAGCTTCTCGATAGTTTCAGCTACCAAAACTCCCAGAACTACACTAATTTGATTCCTTTATAGCCAAGGATATATAGGCAACCTCCGAAGCAAGATTCGGTCAAAATTTTTCAAAATGCTTCAAATGGAGTGTCCAGCGGGCAAACATTGCTATAATTGCTCACTTTATCTTTGCCCGATAACTCTTCATGTTCTCGAGCATAGAGGGGCAGCTGTGAGCACGCAATTTTTGCCCTATGAAAAATACTCCTACAAAATCCACAAAAATAAAAGTTTTCTTATTGTTTTTTATTTTTATATAATTTCTAAGAATTTCTTTTTAATTATTTGTTTGCATTTAGTTGTATTTTTTGTGTATATTTAATATTTTAAAATCATAGAAAAATCATAAAATTTTTCAAATCTTCATTCCATATCATTTTAGGTTTTAATTGCATTTTTTAGGAATTAATTACTTATTAGTTGTAGAATTAATACATGAAAATGACGACAAAAATATATTTGTAACATTACATGTGTTATTAGTTATTTAAATTAGTTAATTATTAAGAAATAGGTAAGTAGGTTTAAATTTGCAAATTAGATATGGGTTAGGATTTAATCTAGGATTTTAGTTAACTTGGTTAGAACTTAAAATCAAAGAAAAACAAAGTAAGAAAGAGGCAGGTTTGTTTGGGTCTTTGAATTTCATATTGGCCAGTTCATGGTGAGTCCCAAAATCCACAAAAATTCGCCCCAGTCCATTCCCATTACTCGGATAGGTTCCCCCACATAATCTAAACGAACCCGTTTAACTCCAAACCAACCCCAGCCATTCATCATCAAGCTAGATCTAATGGACCGGAACTAGTTTCCCCATCCCATAAAACTGTCCAAAAAAACCCCCAAAACCCTAAAGACCAGTTTCATTTCCTCCTTCATCTCTCAGCTCCCACTCTCTCTCAGAGCCGCCGCTGGAAATCGCTCTACGGCGGCGGGCAATCCCCTAACGACCCCAAATCGTTACCCTACAATCCCCTTCTCCTCCTTATTCCTAATCCCCAAACCATTTCTTTCAAAAATTCCGACAACTCTATGGATTTTAGATCTAAGAACCACCACAATATGAGGTTCATACCAACACTAATCGAACATTCTCGTTAAGAGTTATCAATTGGAGTCAGTGTTGGGCTTGTTCCAGAACACTCTCTTTTGCCGGTGGCAAACATCGCCGCATATAGCATTGGCTACACCTTAAGCGTGGGCTAATGATTATGTAGCGATGCTGGCTGTTAGCTGGATATCTCTTTTTCAGGCAACTTTCTTTTCTATTGGTAATATTTCTTTTCACTTCTTTACTTAACTGCCTGATTGAATAATTGATTGAGATTGTGTGTTTTGATTAATTGCATTACATGTTATAGATTAGTCTTAGTTCAATTAACATCATGTTTAGTTTAGTTTCAATTATACCAAGTCGACTTTGCTAAATTATCAATTGATAGCTGTTTAAGGTTGCATCAATAGTTGATTTTTAGTGTGTTTTTCCCATATGTTTCGCATGTTCTAGATTAGTTAGGATTTAAAATTTATTAATTCTGTGGTAGGTCAATATTTTAGATGCATAACTGTCAGTTTAAATAGGCTAAAGTGATCTTGATTAGTTAATTACATGTTTAAATTTGGTTAATCATCTAAAATAGGTTGAAGTTTTAATTTTGTTTGTTGTGCTGTGATTTTTAATCCATCTAAGTTTTTGTGATAGCTGTTTGTAGTAACTAAAATACTAGGGGGCTAAAAGAAACAAGGTAATCAGGAATCTTGAGTAGTTGTGTAGGAAACTTCTAGAAAGGGATTAAAATGCAATAAGACAAGGGAAATTAGGTTAAAATTGGGTCAAAAAGAGGTAATTCAGAAGTTGAGAAGGCTGTGTTACAGGGGAGGGAATAATCTGAACGGACAGCTGTCCAAAAGCTGTTAAAAACATATGCTTTTCTCCCTAGTTTTCAGCTGATAGATTCTCCTATATCCTCTCATTTTCTCTCATATAGCACACCCCACTCTATATAAAGCCCCCTGCATTTTCACTCACACAGAGGAAATTCTCTGCAGAAATTTCACATACATTCCTTCATCCTCACTGATTTTTCTCAAAGAAAACACTCTGAAAATTCAATTTAAATACAAAAAAACCAAAAATAAAAAGAAGAATTTCAAGCTTTGATCTGCCTTTTGTTATTTTGCTTCACTTCTTTGGATCTACAAGTTCGATTGACTGTGGAAACCATTGTTCTACTGCTGAAATTGCTACTGAGCTCTTTGTTTGGATCGAATTCTGCTTTTCTTTGGCTTGCTTAGTGTTTTCCTGCTTAACTAGGTCAGTGACAAGCTTTCTTTGTATTATGTGTTCTTATCAAATGACCATAAATGCTTATATTCTTGTTTGATTTCTGTATCTCTGTTATTTGCTATCCTAATGTGTAGTTTAATGAGCCTTCCATTTCAATACGGATGAAAACAGTGAAGTAGCTTGAAATATAACACTTATATAGATTAATTTGATATCTATTGTCAATTAAGCATGTGTCATTAATTGTTGAACCAATTTGTTAGTTTCGATGAGGTTGAAGTTTGTTGAAATCCTGCAGATTTAGCAGTAGCTCTAAACAGAAGGCTATCATAGTATTCTGTGTATGTAATAAGTAATTCTATGCTAATTTGGGGATGTAAAGAGTTGTTGCTACTGATCACATGGCTGTAGTTTGCAGATCTGATAGTAAACTCTAAAGCTAAGGAATGGATTTGAAGTCGCTGGTGGAAGGAAGTTTACGATGAAGATTAATCATATCCTGTTTTAGGTTAGCTATTATTGTAAATGACTTATGTATATATTAGAAAGCATTCATGTCCATTACCATTATTGAGAATTGTGATTGAAGTGGCCAGAACTGTAAATGCCAGAGTTTATTCCCGTGGCATGGTCAGGATACATAAATAATAATAAACCTGTTGCGAATAACGGGTACGTTTCACGTGGCGTGATTTGCAATGTATACAAAAACAATGAGTGTGCGACATCTCGAGTTGTTTAAATAAATTCTATAAATACTAAAAGCGTGTAAATATCTAATTAAAAGCGGTAAAGAGTAAAATGCACAATAGGTCTAAAATATGTAATCAGATAATTAAGCCGAGTGTAATTTGTTAAGCGACCGTGCTAAAACCATGAAACTCGGGAGTGCCTCACACCTTCTCCTAGGTTAACAGAATTTCTTACCTAGTCTTATGTGTTCGCGGACCATAAATAGAGTCAATTTCCTTGATTTGAGATTTTAAAATAAACCGGTGACTTGGGACACCATAATAAGTATTCCAAGTGGTGACTTTGAATTCAATAAATAATCCCATTTTGAATAATTTCACTTAATTGGAAAAACTCCCTTATTCTTCGGGAAAAAAGAGGTGTGACAGGAGCAGCCAAATATGGTACATGGATAGTGGCTGCTCAAATCATATGACAGGAAGCAAGAACTAGTTCCTTTCACTTGAGGACCTAAATGGAAAGAAAAGTGAGATTACTGGGGTTGGAAAGGTAGGTAAGACAGATTGTCACTCTATTGAGAATGTCTACATGATAGATGGACTGAAGTATAGTCTAATAAGTGTATCACAACTGTGTGATAGAGGTAACATGGTGGCATTCACCTCTACAAAATGCTTCATGATTAATCTTACCACTGACAAGATAGTTTTGAAGGGAAAAAGAGTGAATAACATATATGTGGTGGATCTGTCCTCACTTTTAGATAATGAAACTCACTTGCTTAAGTGTGTTGGACAATGATCCCCTCCTTTGACACAAGATACTTGGACATGCCAGTCTAAGCCAACTCAACAAACTAGTCTTTGGTGGTAGGATTGCCTAACATTAAGTTCAAGGAAGATTTAGTTTGTGAGGCTTGTGCAAGGGAGAAGAAGGTAAGATCCTCTTTTAAAAGAAAGAAAATGGTAAGCACTACTAGGACGATGGAACTGGTCCATATGGATCTTTGTGGACCAATGAGAACATTGAGCATTGGTGGTAAGATATATGTTATGGTGTTTGTTGATGATTACTCTAGACTTACTTAGACATTATTTTTAACATATAAAGATGGAGCATTTGATATATTCACTTCATTTTTTAGAAAAACTCGAAAACAACTAGGTAATCAACTTGCATCAATTAGGTCTGATCATAGTACTGAATTTGAAAATGCTAAATTTGCTGAATTTTGGGATGAGCATGGCATAGATCATAATTTTTCTGCTCAGGACTCCACAACAAAATGGAGTAATTGAAAGAAAGAATAGGACATTGGAAGAAATGGCTAGGACTATGCTACTTGCTTGTAAACTGCCCCATAGTTTCTGGACAGAAGCTGTGAACACTGCATGCTACATTATAAATAGGTGCATGACTAGACCTCCTGTTGAGAAGACTCCCTATGAGTTACTTAAAGGGAGAAAGACAAATATAACCCACCTTAGGGCATTTGGATGCAAGTGATTTGTGTATAATAATGGAAAAGACTCCCTAGGTAAGTTTGATCCCAGAAGTGATGAGGGAGTATTTTTCACATAGTAAAGCTTATAAGATTTATAACAAAGAACTATGCGTGTAGAAGAAAGTGTACATGTGGTTTTTGATGAAATTAACATTCTTTCTTAGAGACAGGAACAGGATGATGAAGCAATTGGGTTGATAAGAAACTCAAATGAAACCACAAGCCAAACTGAAGCAGCACCGGAAGAAGGAACAAGTAATGGAACAGATTCTTCCACCCAGGGCAACTTGATAGGGGGAACTGAACAGAGAAGAACTGATCCTCAAACCTAGAGGGAACCTGTCCATGAACCTATTCCTCAGCAACAAAACGTTGAAAGAGCATCTAGGGGAAACCAGCTGGTTGTGAAACCTTACAAGTATCAAAGTTCTCACCTCACTGGGAACATAATCACTGATCCAACCTCTAGAATCAAAAGCGAATTTTCTCTGAAGAACCTCTGTGCTTTTGATGCTTTTCTATCTCTTATTGAACCTAAAAATATTTATGAGGCTTTGCAAGATGCAGAGTGGGTGAATGCAATGCAAGATGAACTCAACCAATTTGAGAGAAGTCAGGTTTGGCATCTGGTACCAAGACCCAAGGATAGATCAGTAATTGGCACAAGGATAGATCAGTAATGGGTCTTCAGAAATAAACTTGATGAAGATGAAACAGTTACAAGGAACAGGGAAAGATCGGTGGTTCAAGGATATAGTCAAGAGGAGGGCATAGACTATGATGAGACTTTTGCTCCAGTTGCAAGATTGAAAGCTATTAGACTCTTTATAGACTTTGTTGCTTACGTGGAATTCACTCTCCATCAGATTGATGTCAAGAGTTCCTTCCTCAATAACTATCTAAAAGAAGAAGTATATGTCAAGCAACCTCCTAGATTTGAAAGTAAGGAATATCCTGATCATGTGTACAAGCTTGACAAGGCACTTTATGGGTTCAAACAGGCTCCAAGATCATGGTATAAAAAATTATCTAAATTCTTGCTTGAGCATGGATACAAAAGAGGTAACATTCACAATACTTTATTCTTGAAAGAAAAAGGTAAAAATTTCTTGGTAATTCAGATATATGCTGATGATATAATCAACAACTACAGATAAGTTAAGTAAAGAATTAGCTAAGCTAGTGGGAAGTGATTTTGAAATGAGTATGATGTGTGAGCTTAATTTCTTTTTAGGCTTACAAATTGAAAAAAATTCAAACGGAACTATGACCCATCAGCAAAAGTATGTGAAAGAGCTGTTTAAAAGGTTTAAAATGGAAGACTCCAAAGTAATTGACACTCATATAGCAACTGCCACAAAACTAGATATTGATGAACCTGGTTCATCTGTTGATCAGAAGATATATAGGGGTTTGATTGGCTCTTTGTTATATCTCACTGCTAGTAGACCTGATATTATTTTCAGTGTAGGACTTTGTGCTAGATTTCAGGCAAATCCAAAGGAATCTCACTTGACTGTTGTCAAGAGGATCTTGAGATACCTAAAAGGCATAACTGATCTTTGGCTATGGTATCCAAAAGATAGTAATTTTAACTTAGTGGGATATGCGATGCTGATTGTGTAGATTTTCTTGTGGATAGAAAGAGCACTTCAGGTATGGCACACTTTCTTGGCTCATGTCTATGTTTTGGGTCACCAAAAAGCAAAATTATGTGGCCTTGTCTACAGCTGAAGCTGAGTATGTGGTTATTACCTCATGTTGTGCTCAATTGTTGTTGATCAAATAGCAATTAATGGACTTTGGAATTGATGTAGATTGTATCCCCATCTTTTGTGATAACACCAGTGCAATTAGTATGACCAAGAACCTGATTCATCACAAAAGAACTAAGCAAATAGATGTTAAGCATCACTTTTTGAGGGAAACCTATGAGAAGGGTTTGATCGCTGTGGAATGTTCTGCTACTGACAAGCAAATAGCTAACAACTTCACAAAAGCTCTTAGTAGAGATCACTTTGAAAGTAAAGGGATGATCAAGATCACCTAAAAATAACCAGTTCTACATCAATAATTGGTTAGATAATTTGTGTATTCTGTATATAATTAGATTAGATTTTGCTCAGTCTCATACTTTCACTAGTATACTCTTGTGCCATAAGCTAAAATGTATCATTAATCTATAATGATATTATCTTTATTTTCTTGGAAAGTTCAGACTTACACAAGAGAATTCTCAGTGAAGAACCTGGTTCATCAAGATTACATGGTATGTACTCTCCACTCCGCATATTTTGAAATAATTGTATTTGGATCATGATCAAAAGAGAGTCCTATTTAATCCCAATTTCCTTCAAGTCTATCCATTACGAACGAACTAGTTTCACCAAATAGGAGTCCCACGCGCCATAATTGCCTAGATTCTAGGGAACAACGTCTTTTCAAACTGACTTTTCCAGTGTGATTAGACCTCTGAACTTCAAAAAGCAACAGTTACCCACTCAAACTCTCCCTCTTTAAATTGATTAGGCTTAAACTAATTCTTTATTTCTAATTTTCCAGCCGCCATAATTCTCTATCTTCTCTCATCTCTTCTACACACAAATCCCATCTGCACACATCAATGGTAAATCTATCTGAAAACCCCTCTTCACCACCCAAAGGGTCAACGCCTACACCTTAGACCACATCCTCAACCACACCTATCTTTAAAAAAGGAAGGTTCAAGATGCTTGCTCGTAAGACAGTCGCTGGCAGTGAACAAATCAAGAAAATAAATGAGCAATTAAAAGCAAGCCAGGAAGAGGAACTCCAAAAATCAGAAGAATCATTTAAATCTGCAACTGAAGGGGAAGAAATTGTTTCATTTGAAACATAAAAGGTAACCTCTGGTCTAAATATTACTTCTGAGGTAATTTCTGAAGTGGCTGAAAACTTGTAGAACATGTTTGTTCTGGTTGGAACGATTTTTGGAGTAGATACTACAAAGTCTAGGGTAGTTGGTGGTAAAAAAAAAAGAAAAAAAAAAGAGTGAGGGTGTTCAAGGATATGTAAGGGGGAAGGGAAAAGGAGTGGTTGAACCTTCACCTACTCATGTTGGGTTGACTGAGGAAACAAAGGCTATGATGTTATGGAGTGAGGAAGCAGTTGAGGAGGAAGAAAGTTGGAGAGAAGAAAACGGTAGTGGATCTGTGATGCTAGTGCAGCTGGGGGGCTGGTTAGGTTGAGGAAGAGGTTCCAAGAACCTATTCCATCTGTGTAGGAACCCTTCGAAGATTTACTGAAACGAGTGTCTGACAGCTACAATCGAAGAAAAAGAAAAGTTCAGGAGTTAAAATCCCTAGAACTTCTTGCGAACACAAGAAGAAAAAGTTACCCCTTCTATCCCTGTAGAGACTCCTCCTAAAAGAGGAAGAGCTACAAGGAGTCAGAAGAAGCAGAGTGAGGCTGAACTTGAAAGAGCCTTAGAAAAGAGTAAGAGAAAAGCTGCTGCAAAGGGAAAGAAGAAAGTGAGTGAGCCTTTTGAAGTAATTGAGATTGAAGAGCTGGACCTGGTCCTTCATGATGAAGACGAGGCAAAGGTGGTGGAGGTTGTGACTCCAAAGGCAGAGAAATGAAAGACAACCAAAAAGAAATCTCCTTCAAAGTCTGTTGATGCAGAGCCTTCTACCTTGGCAAAAAGAACAAGGTCTACCAGGAAATCTAGGAAAGTGCAAGCAGTGGAGGAAGAGGAAAGTGAAGAAGAAGAGGAAAGTGATGAAGAGCAGGATAAGATTTTGAAGTTTGGCAAAAGAGCAATCTTGAAGGGTAGATTCCTTAGGGACTTGGAGAAGGAAGGAATGGTGATGCTGTTGAAGAAGCTAGAACTTCAGGGTTGGAAGGACATAGTCCTTCTGATGGAAGGAAGACTAGCCAGAACTAAGATTGTGGAGTTCATGGCATTACAAGAAAATTTGCTGACAATGAGTTAGAGCTATAGCCCAAGGCTGTGTACAAAAGTGAGATGAAGCCTGCCCACAAGTTGCTCTTCGAATTTGTTAACAAGGTTGTGTTTCCCGGGTAGGAAAGAAGGTACATTGCCACTTTTATGGACCTGGTCCTTATGGAATGCCTGGATAGTGGGAGGCAGATAAATTGGCAGGGGTTTATTATCCAGCTCCTTGATATGGTACTAATTGGCACCAAAACTCATGTCATACCTTATGGTTTCATTCTCACTATTGTGATGGCTCACTTCACGGTTCCCCTAAAGAAATGAGATGTTAGCACAAACAAAGATCACTTTGGGGCCAACACCTTGATTGCTTGTGACTATGAAGTCCATGCTGCTGCCAAAGAACCTGGTTCTTTCAAGTGGGTGCCTGTGAACAGCAAAGTGAGAACCTTGGTGTAGGAGAGTTGGGCTAAGGATGCTGAGATTGAGAGGCTAAAGAAGAGATTGGCTGAAGTAGAAACTAAGAGGGATGCTCTCAGAACTGAGCTTGCAAAGGAAAAGGAGAAGAACGAAGGCATTCTTCATGACATGTTGAAGCTACTTCAGGACAGAAACCAAGAACCTGGTCCTTCCAACCTTGAACCTTCCTAGCCTAGTTAGAAAACCAGTGATTCGGATGAGATATTTTTGTTTGTTTTTTTTCTCAAAATGCAGTACCTTTATTTCCTTCTATGCTTTGTGGATGACTCGTATCAATGTTAATCAACTGCTTTTGCTCTAATTTTTTGTTGATGCTTCTTAGATGACTAATATCATTAGATTGATAAGTGATACTTTACTCCATGATTGCATTTGGAGTAGCCTAAATGGCCATGAGCAAAATCTGCTAAAATCTGGTTATTTAACATAATTATGCAACTTTTCGATGATGCCTAAAGGGGGATGATAGGTTGTGCATTTTACTTTTGACTGTGATGTATATAACCTAATGAACCTGGTCCTTGATGATTTGTGACTTTAAAATAGAAAGTTTTCTAACATTGTGTTCATGTTGAGCCGAGTTAAAATAGGTTTAATGCTTATGGAAAGCACGAAGTTTGTCATCATCAAAAAGGAAAAAATTGTTGGCTTCCGTAAGTTTGTTTTGATGATTGACAAAGTTTGTCATCATTAAAAAAAGGGGAATTTGTTGGCCTGTGAAAGTTTTTTCTTGATGATTGACAAAGAAACACATGCATGAACCAGGTCCATACACAGTATACACAGACACGGAAAGATTCAAGCATAAGGCATGTACATGAAGGAGATAAGCTTAAGTGGTTATATCTAATATCTCCTGAATGAAAAGGTTGCATAAATGATAAGGAGCAGGATTCCTTACTCGAAGAGAACTCTATCCTAGATAAGGGAGGAGTTAGAAGTCGAAGATAACTAGAACTCTTCCAACAAGGAAGAGTATAGCATTAGAACTCTAGTTATTTCTTATTCTACTAACTCTCTCTCTCTCTCTCTCTCTATATATATATATATATATCAGTTTGTTCTCCTATATAGGTAACACACAAATGCTGAAGTTAAGCAAGAGTTGAGAGCTAAATAATAAGGCATTTTGCAAGCAATTCCTGTGTGATTCAAGTGTGCGAACCTGAGGCTACATGAACCAGATAGAAGAACCAGTTCCAAGTGTTTTTCTTTTATTCTAGTTCAATTGTTTTAGGGCTTTTGAGTTGTACCTTTTAGCTTTATCTAGAAGTATTTGTACTAAGTACTTTGAGTTGTAGTATTCAAGTTAGAGTTAACTTGAAGATTGTCGCAACAGCTTGTGGCTGGTTGCCACAAAGGGTTAGAGGTAATCCTTAGGTTTACAAGAGTTTTGTAAATGCTGTTTTGGCTCAGTGATTTAGTGAAGTGTTGGAAAAAATCCTACTAGGTAGTAGGTCGTGGTTTTTTTTCTTATCTTTTAAGCCGGGTGTTTTTCATGTAAAAATACTTGTGTTCTTTACTTTCTGCATTTATTATTCCACAACAGTAGTGTAAGGAACACATAGAAGAACCAGGTCCTTCTATAATCCGTGCATGCAAAAAATTGGATACCACACAAATCACCCCCCTCTTGTGTGTAATGAAGTATAAAATATCATACGGCTCGAAGTTGTGGCCTATCGATTGCTAATAATGTGTTTGAAAAATAATTCTTGCAAAATAAAATGAAACCAAAAACGAAACAGGAATAGGATCATAAGAATAAAAGTTTCGAGCCCAACAGAAAAAACTGTATTTCTTCAAAGAATTTAATCCCATTACTGTTGCCCAAGGTTATTGGATTAATTCCTCCCACAACAGAACGAAACAACTATTCTGTAATACCGACAATGAAAATTACAGAACTTCGTCGAACTCAACAAACTGCAGTAAACCACACCAATGCTTACGTTTTGCTCTGGAAAAAAAATACAGAAATGCAGAAGAGAGAGGGGAGAGTTTTTAGATTTTTGGTAGTGAAATATTTATAGCCGATGATTTGGGTTTCAACAGGTACCAAGATACCTGTCCGTTTGAAATGGTGTTTGTTCGCCAGATATTAGGCGTGAATTTGGCCATTGGGAACCGCAAATTTTAAATTAAAATTCCTCGAAAAAATATCAGATAGGAAATTAAATAACGAAAAAATGAGAATCCAAAGCCGAGCGAGCGACGACGGCGGCGGCGCGAGGTACCACTTCTTCTCAACTCTTTAAGAGATAGAAAATGTTCTTCTATATATAAGCACAAGAATTTCTTTTTCATTTTTCGATAAGGGACAAAGTACTTTAGTTAAAGAAATATTTAAAACTTTTCGTTTTCCTCCATTTCCCATTCGCATCTTTTATTTAATAAGATAAAAACTCAACAAACCCCCCACATGAATGGGGAATGGCTATCTGAAAATATGCATGCATGAAAAATTGTGTGATTTACAAGCAATGATTAATCGCATCTGGATAACTAGGTTTCCCTTTGAATAGATTTTTTCGAGATAGTTAACCACTTTTTTAACCGTGAGAGGGTGGATGTAATTCAGCTCGAACGAAGTGAGAGGGAGGTCATTCAGAACCCGCTGGCTCCAGAACGGGGGGGCGGCTCCAGAGGCGCTGCCGCAGGCGCCAGCACCGACATAAATTGCCCACCCCGCTCCCGATCAAATGAGAGACTTCGAAGGGACATTCACACTTTGATTCGTGAGCAACTTCACGAGAACATTGTGAAAGGGGGAAATGGCGGCTGTCCGTGCACTTTCCGGAAATGACGGAAATATAGTCCAGTGCCGCGAAGGCGATAATGTCTTACGATCTTACGATCTCCGCGGAGACGGATACAGAAACCCTCCGCAGATGGGTGGAGAATATAAGGGGGACCTTTATCTCCTAAAGCTACTTTTCATAGTGAACTTATATTGGATGTACTCGGTTAATCGGTAGTGTCACACCTCCTTTTTTCCGAGGGATAGGGGGTTTTTCCAATTAAAGTGATATTATTCGAAATGAGATTTTTTATTTAATTAGAGCCGCCAGTTGGAATAATTATTATGGTGTCCCAAGTCACCGATTTATTTTAAAATCCCAAATCGAGAAAATTGACTCTATTTATGGTCCGCGAATACAGAAGACGTAAGAAATTCTGTTAAATCTGAAGAAGGTGTGAGGCACTCTCGGATTCCGTGATTTCAGCATGGTTGCTTAAAAAAATTACACTTGGCTTAAATATCTAATTATTACAAGTTTATGAACTTATTGTGCATTTTATCTTTTACCGCTTTTAATTATTTATTTAACCGCTTGTAGTATTTATGAAATTTATTTGAACAAGTCACGCACTCGTTATTTTGTACATATTTCAAATCGCTTCACGTGAAACACACACGCGACTTACAACATGTTCATTATTATTATTTGAAGTTATGGTCAAGTCGCGTGAAACAGGCACTTGAGTTGGAGTTACGTATCATGACTATGCCACGGGAATCGTAACCATAGTCATGATGATTTATTTGAATGCGCCTCAAGCAAACTACGATATTTAAGAGTTTAAATATTTCCTAAGGTTTAAGATTAGCATGTGGAAGTCTAGAATTATAGGTTATTTATGGACAGAGTCTGCAAGTAGCTAAGCTAAATTCGAGTTGTTGACGAGTTAACACTTCCAAGTCAAAAATCGTTTATGGTTGAATACGTTTGGGACTACTCAATTTCAAGAGGAGGTAGTCAATTAATGATGAAAGAGAGATATGAAATGAAGGACGGTAGTGTTGGTCTTCTCATTCTTTCAACTTGGGCCCATAAATGGGCCTTATGCAAAACCAGGTCTCTATAGCAGCTAATTTGCCCAATCCCCAAAAAAAAATAACAGAATTTAACTTTTGATTAACAGCATTTGAGTTACGCATGGTCCAGATTTACCAGCTATATCAATTACATAAAATGAATATTATGATTAAAAGAACTCTCACCCATATCCAGATTTCCATACTAACAGAACATAGACTGTAAAAAGAAAAATCAACTTTTATACTTGCATTCAAATTTTATAAATAGATAAAAAGCTTAAATTTACAGCTAAAGCCTATTAATAATAATTCTTACGGGGCATAAATAGGTTCCAATGAAATTAAAATTCACTTACCAATACACAAACCTAAAAGAGACAATTAACTCTTGAGTTAAGCATGCTCATCATCAAGGATTTCAACCTGACTTTTACTTCGAAACACCACGGATCTGCCCAATTTAAAGGTCCAGCTCGCGAATCATAGTCCTCATACCTACAATTAAACCCCAAACTTGCAATTCAAATACAAGGTGCTACGATAGCATTTAAGTCAAATTTTTTACTCAGATAAACATAAATATTTTAGTCAGTGATAACAAACACTAACTCAACAAATAAGAACATGTAATTTCATGATAGCACTTAATTCCAGTTCATGCTCAAGTAACATGAGTATACAAATCAGTGATAGCAAACACTAACTCAACAAAGAAAAATCTGTAGCTTCATGTAATTATTTTAGAAGATATAACTGAAATCAACTCAGAATACAAAATCAAAATCAAGGAAGAATACCTTGGTGTTAGCAACAGACAGTGAGGAAACAACAATAAGAACTATATCTGAAGTCCAGTAATGAAAGAAAACAGCAGCACTCCACAACAACTCAACCAACAATATATAAACAGACCTAGAAATGCTAAACCAAAGAGAAACTGAATGCTCGTAGAATACCTCTTGCACTCATGTTTCCTCCTCCCTCCCCCCATTCTTTTGTTGAAGTTTTCAGTATTTTTCAAATCCAAAATGAGATCTTTGAGTTTTTAGACTCTTCTCTGTTTCTTCTGAGAAATTTTAAATTCTTTTCAAGAGTGAAGATGAGTAGAGTATGAGAGGAAATTAAAAAAATATGTAGAATAAAAGGTGTTTTCTGAAGAATGCCCAGGTGAAAGGTGTGTTCTCCCTAAAATATAGAAATCATCCCTCCATGATATGCAGAGAATAAGAGAATATATAGAAGAATGTGTCAACTGTAAAAAATGGATAAAAAGCATCTTTCTCAATAAATTTTGTACAACTGTCCCTCTCCAATTAATATTTCTTTCTTTTTAAACCTTTTTACTCTCTGTATTTCACCTTTCAACCCTAACACCTGGTCATTTTTAATATTCCTATTGCTAATTAGCCCCTCTTTTTTATTCTAGAAGCTTCAGAATTTAGCTAGCAGAAAGATTCTTGAAATTTTTCTCTATTACCTTAACCCCTTGCACTTCTCTTTATTACAAACAACTATTATAAGGAATTCAAACAGATCCAAAATCAGAACAGGGCAAACAATATTCACAACTAGACAATTTTAACAAATAACCTAATTTGGTCAAGACCAATTAACCTACAAAACTCATGCAATTAAACTAAATATCGAGCAATTAAACCAAAAAATCATGCAATAAACTAATCTAAACAATGAATACTCAAAAAATAGAAATTATTACTAAATGCAAGACTAACAATTAATTAAACTAAATGAATCAAATGAATCATTTCAGACAAAAATGAGAAAGAAAATGATTACCCCTAAGAAAGCGAACTACTGCTCGGCGAAGAATGTGGAAAATTTGGACCTCTGACCGGTCAAGAACAAATTGGCCAGACTCCTGTGGCCGTGAGATGAATCAAGACTAACATCAATCGATCTCTCTCATCAAGGGCATTCCATTGATGTAGGTTTCGATTAATGAAGGTTTTGGGATTATAAGGTAACGATTTGGAGTCGTTTGGGCTGTGCTGCCGAAGGAGAGGTGGGTTTGGTAATTGAGGGCGGTTAGGGTTGGAGAATGAAAGAGATGAAAGAATTGGTTGGGGG
>MCJB01024494.1:75766-90145 GCA_002018475.1 Nicotiana obtusifolia
GGGGGGGGGGGGGTTCTCAGGGTCTTGGGGGTTATTTCGGATAGTTTAAGGGATTTAGGAATCAGTTTAGGGCCATTGGATGATGGGGAAATTGATGGCTGAGATTGATTAAGGGCAAAACGTGGTCGTTTTGGGTTGGGGTGGGACTGGACCGGTTTTAATGGGAGATTGGGCTTGGGGCGGGTTTTTGGACAGGTTTGGCTATAAAATGACTGGGCTGCCAATTCATTGGCCTAATTGATTTATAAGACTCATAAAAA
Organism: Nicotiana obtusifolia; assembly: GCA_002018475.1. Classification (NCBI taxonomy): domain Eukaryota; kingdom Viridiplantae; phylum Streptophyta; class Magnoliopsida; order Solanales; family Solanaceae; genus Nicotiana; species Nicotiana obtusifolia. The sequence continues at coordinate 76,027 of MCJB01024494.1, forward strand.
AAACCCAAAAATCTTGTTTTTTGCCTAAATTCAAATTTTACCAATTAATTAACACTCTAAATCAAACTAATCTTTGCACAATTAATCTAACACTAGAATTCCCAATTGATCAAATGATTAAACTAACTAAACTAAAACAATCTTAATTAAATCAAAACTAACATTGCTAAGAGAGAGAAAAAATGTAAAGTAATTAAAGTATTTTTTTAATGATTTTTATTAGATAAATACACTTAATATGTAATTAAATCCTAAAAATGCAATGCATGAAATCAAAAACATTTTTGGTAGTTTTCTTATGATTTTGCAATGCTCCTACTAATGCAATTAAGCTAAAAATGCAACCAAACAAACAAGGAAAAATCTTTTAGAAATTCTACGAAAATTAAAAAAATCTATTTTTGAGTCTTTAGGAGTGATTTACATTTGGGGCAAAAATTATGTGCTCAAAGGTGCCCTTCTTTGCTCGATAACATGAAGAGTTTTCGGGCAAAGATAAAGTGAGCAGTTATGAATAATTTTTGCCCGTCTGATACTCCATGGGAAGCATTTTGAACAAGTTTGACCGAAACTTGCTTTGGAGGTTGCCTACATATCCTTGATTATAAAGGAATTAGGTCAGTATAGTTCTGAAAGTTTTTGTAGCTACGACTTACGAGAAGCTGTGATTTCATTATTGTTGCTGCTGTTACTGCTAGTTGAACTCCTTATTACACAAATATCATAAATGAAAAGTAACTAAACAAGCCTATTAGTTATGAGTTACAAGACTCCTATCTATAAGTCTTCTGAAACTTGATCTTGAGTCTTGACTGGTTCTTCATGCAGACTCTGATCTGAATCTTGATGCTCGCTAGCTGCAAAAGCTAGTTCATTCTTCTAAGGTTTTTTTTTTATTAAAACGGAAAATGCAATGCTCGTGACTTCAGTCATTTCTTGAGCAGTCCACTTCTTTTCATTTGCTTCTGCGTTTTGGATTCACTTCTTTTTTCTTTTCTTTATTCTAGATTGCGACTTCTTCTTTTGGTTATCTTGAATCTTGTGTTTTCGAGGTAAAACCTGCTCAAACACCAAACCGAACAAACGAACGAACTTTTTCTGCCCCAGTTTTCAGTAGAAAAATTTCGTGAGTTATTTGTATGAAAACTCTATGCTACTTAATTATTGAAAGCAATAAAAGGGTCAGGAATGGTGTACCCGGAGAAAACATGATTCTTTGGGAATAATGTGCCCTGATTGTCAAAATGGTGCCCCAACTAGGAGTGAAACCCTATGTTGGAATAGGAGACTAGAGAGTGGAGACCCTATGTCTAAAATAACATCAACTAGGGAGTGGAGACCTTATGTCTGAAATAAAATCAACTAGGGAATGGAGACCCTATGTTGGAAAAGAGACTAGGGAGTGGAGACCCTATGTCTAAAATAAAAATCAACTAGGGAGTGGAGACCCTATGTTGGAAAGGAGACTAAGGAGTGGAGACCCTATGTCTAAAATAAAATCAACTAGGGAGTGGAGACTCTATGTTGGAAAAGATACAAGGGAGTAGAGACCCTATGTCTAAAATAATATCAACTAGGGAGTGGAGACCTTATGTTGGAAAAGGAGACTAGGGAGTGGAGACCCTATGTCTAAATAACATCAACTAGGGAGTGGAAACCCTATGTCTAAAATAACATCAACTAGGGAGTGGAGACCCTATGTTAGAGAAAGAGACTAGGGATGGAGACCCTATGTCTAAAATAAAATCAACTAGGGAGTGGAGACCCTATGTTGGAAAAGAGACTAGGGAGTGGAGATCTTATGTCTAAAATAATGTCAACTAGGGAGTGGAGACCCTACATTGGAAAATAGACTAGGGAGTGGAGACCCTATGTCTAAAATAACATCAACCAGGGAGTGGAGACCCTATGTTGGAAAAGGAGACTAGGGAATGGAGACCCTATGTCTAGAGTAAAATCAACTAGGGAGTAGAGACCCTATGTTGGAAAAGATACTACGGAATGGAGACCCTATGTCTAAAATAACTTCAACTAGGTAGTGGAGACCTTATGTTGGAAAACACAGTTAGGGATTCGAGACCCTATACTACCATGATTTTGAACTTTCTTCCTTTTCTTTCTCCTTTTCATTAAGAGAAAGAGTAAAATGCTGGAAAGTATTCGGAGAAAACTTCCGCCTTTTTTGGAGTTGTTGCTGCTGCAAAGCTGTTTCTAGCTCCCCCGTAGTTTCTTTTTGGTTGAACCTGCTTCTTGCAAGGTTGCTTTTGGATTACACATATTTCTTGTTTTTCAAACAAAGAACAATTGTTAGTTTGAAACGGTGTTGGTTTTGTGGCCTTGAATACCACTTGCATTTCTGGCCCCAAAGAACCTCTGGCTTTTCTAAACATTACCTTGACGGTTGGTCACGTGGGACTTAACCTTTTTCAACTTTATTTGGCCTTTGTGGGCATTTGACTTCTTTCGTCTAATTTTAACTTCAGATCATTGGGGAACCTTTGGCTTTTCAAACTTCACAAGACGGTTAGTCATGTTGGACCTAACCTTTTCACCTTCATTTGCCCTTGTAAGCACTTCGATTTGATTTCTTTCTCCCTAGAGTTTTCAATCCCGGAGCATCGGCCACCATGGCCAGTTGGGGTCGACTTGATGGCCCTGCCGAGGCTAGATGTCTTTTTTTCATATTAGCTTGTATCAAACGAGAGCCTGTAAATCAGTCTTGACATCTCTTCTTTACCTCAATTTTTTGGAACGAAGTTAGACCGAAAGGGATTCAACGAAGAACAAGCAGTAGAATGGAGCATAAATTTAGACAAAGGTATCCCTTTCGGTGAAAGGAAAGGACTTATCTGGAGTACATGCGGACTTCAATGAACATGACATGCCTTTCGGACTGGATGCCTGATCTATGTAAACAGTCCAATTCTCAGAAATTCATCACAGCTTTTGCCTCGAACCGAGAAACTTTGCCTAGTACTGTGTCGATGTCAATGGCTGTAAGGATTCTCTTTTCGATAAGTGGCGCCCTTTGCAGGTTTTCACCAGCTGATCCATCTCATTTCTCTTCTCACTATCGCCTTATAGTCCTCTTTGAGAGTTTTCATTAACTAGACTCTCTCATTTTAGTTTCTTTACTCCCCATCGCCTTACAGTGTCCGTGAAGGTTTTTACCAATAAGACTCTCTGATTTTATTTCTCTCATTTCGGCCGCATCAGATCCAAGTAACTGTATCCTCCAATTTTGAACATTCTTGCCGATTGATCGAAAAGGCTTGAAAAGGATTTGGGTAAAAAAACTTTGGATTGAATTACAACTTTGGAACCTTTCAGGCGAAACCATTACCGAACCCTTATAACATTTGCCCCAGTTTTAATTTTGGGGGAATGTGGATTTTTGTTTTGGTGTGACTGAACCCCAGAGAGAGGCTGCCTACGTATCCTTTTGGAATCAATTCGAACGTAATTCAAGAAACTTTGTTTTTGATTTTCTTTTGTATTTTTCTTTGTTTCTTTTTTTTTCCTTTCATTTTTCATTTTTCATTCATTTTTTTTCATAATAACTTCTAGGTTCTAAAGAGGGTAATCAAAGAAAGGGAACCGTCTCAACAGGTTTGCAAAAGGTTGATAGTGTTTGGATAGCGAGAAAGAAAGCCGTCGTCATCCCAATCAGAGCATGTTAAAGCTATGAAAAAGGGGTTAAATGTAATACCTTTTGACCGCATCTGCATTGATAGCTGTCTCGGGGTCATTTCCTTCGATGTCTCCTAAATACAACACTCCCTTTGGCAAAACTCTTCTTATAATGTACGGACTTTTCCAATTTGGAGCAAATTTTTCTTTGGCTTCTTCATGATGCGGGAGAATACATCTCAGAACGAGTCGCCCCACTTTGAATTTTCTGGGCCGCACTTTCTTGTTGTAGGCGTGGGCCATTCTTTGTAGATACAGCTGCCCGTGACAAACTGCGGCCATCTACTTTTCATCAATCATAGTCAACTGTTCCAACCTGGTCTTGAACCCATTCATCATCCTTGATCTCGGCTTCAACAATGATCTGAAGTGAGGGAATCTCAACTTCTGCAGGTATTAAGGCTTCAGTGCCATAAACCAAGAAGTAAGGGGTGGCCCCAATTGATGTGCGCACGGTTGTGCGATAACCCAATAGTACAAAGGGCAACATTTCATGCCATTGTCTAGAATCCTGAACTATTTTCCTGAGGATCTTCTTGATGTTCTTGTTTGCCACTTCAACAATGCTATTAGCTTTGGGTCGATAAGGGGTAGAATTACAACGCGCAATCTTGAATTGTTCGCATACCTCCCTCATCAAGTGGTTGTTCAAATTTGCAGCATTGTCCGTAATAATAGTTTTAGGAATACCAAAATGGCAAATAACGTTGGAATGCACGAAGTCCACCATTGCTTTCTTGGTGACGGCTTTGAAAGTGACTGCTTCGACCCACTTTGTGAAATAATCAATGGCAACCAAGATGAATCTGTGACCATATGAAGCTTTCGGCTCGATTGGCCCAATAACATCTATGCCCCAAGAAACGAACGGCCAAGGCACTGACATAGGATGTAGCTATGAAGGCGGTGCATGAATCAGGTCGCCGTGTATCTATCACTGATGGCATTTCCTGACGAAACTGAAACAATCTTTTTCCATGGTCATCCAGTAATAACCTGCCCGAAGGATTTTCTTTGCAAAGACATACCCGTTCATGTGAGGCCCACATACTCCAGAATGTACTTCGTTCATGATCAAAAGATTCATATCTGGAGTTCTTTTGTATAGGACCTCTTCACTCAAAATGAAACTGTTTTCAAGCCTTATGATAGTTCTCTTTTGATCTCCATTGGCCTGCTCGGGATATTCTTTTGTTTTCAAAAACCTTTTGATATCATGATAGCATGGCTGAACATCCGGCCCCATTTCAATTGCGTTTCAATAACCATGCCTTCCTTCAACCTGGATTTCCAGCGGGTCAATATGAACATTACCTGGGTATGGCAGCATTGAGGCCAAAGTGGCTAGTGCATCAGCTAACTCGTTGTGGAATATACTTAAACTCGAACGACTTGAACCGTTTGCTGAGATCTTCCACATGTTGCCGGTACGGGGTGAGTTTGATGTCTCGAGTTTCCTACTCACCTTGGGCCTGTCAAATGATTAAAGAAGAATCTCCCATAATTAATAACTCCTCTACATCCAGATCAACTGCTATATTCATGCCCAAAATGCAGGCTTCATACTCAGCGGTGTTGTTTGTATAGAAAAATTGAAGTCGGGCTATGGCCGGATAGTGTTGACCTGTGGGCGAAATTAGAATTGCTCCGACCCCGACACTTTTTGCAATTACAGCCCCATCAAAGAACATTTTCCAGGCATTGGTGTTCTCTGGAATTACTTCAACAAAGTTTACTTCCTCGTCCAGAAAGTAAGTGCTTAAGGGTTGGTATTCATCATCGACCAGGTTCTCAGCTAGATTATCCGCCAAGGCTTGGGCTTTCATCGCCGTGCGAGTAATATAGATAATGTCAAACTCGGTGAGTAGGATCTGTCATTTTGCTAACCTTCCCGTGGGCATCAGCTTCTGGAGTATGTACTTCAAAGGATCCATCCTGGTTATGAGATATATTGTGTAGGCCAGCAAGTAGTGTCTGAGCTGTTGGGCGACCCAAGTTAGGGCGCAACAAGTTCTTTCCAACAAAGTGTACTTGGATTCATAACTGGTGAACTTCTTGCTCAGATACTATATGGATTGCTCTCTCTTCCTGGTTATATCGTGTTGCCCCAGGATACCGCCAAAAGAATTTTCCAGGACTGTCAGGTACAAGAACAAAGGTCTTCCTGGCTCGGGTGGAACCAACACTAGCGGATTTAATAGATATTCTTTGATTTTATCAAAAGCTTCTTGACACTCGTCTGTCCATTTAATTGTCGCATCTTTATTTAACAGATTGAATATGGGCTCACAAGTGGTAGTAAGCTGAGTGACGAACCTGTTGATGTAATTCAGCCTCCCTAGTAGACTCATGACCTCTTTTTTGCTTTTTGGAGATGGCAAGTCCTGAATAGACTTTATCTTTGTTGGATCTAACTCGATACCCGTCTGACTGACTATAAACCCCAGAAGTTTCCCAGATGAAACTCCAAATGCACACTTAGCTGAGTTCAATTTCAAGTCATACCTGCGCAGACGCTCAAAGAATTTCCTCAAATCTCGCACATGGCCTTCTTGTGTTCTGGATTTAATGATCACATCATACACATATACCTCAATTTCCTGATGCATCATGTCATGAAAGATTTAGCTGTCATAGCTCTCATATAGGTTGCCCCGATGTTTTTCAGACCAAATGGCATGACCCTGTAACAGTAAGTGCCCCAAGGTGTGGTGAAAATCAGTCTTTTCTGCATCTTCTTCATCCATTAAAACCTGATGATACCCAGCATAACAATCCACGAAAGACTGTATTTAGCGCAAGTGTCAACAAGAATGTAGATATTTGGCAGCGAAAAGTTGTCTTTGGGACTTGCCTTGTTCAGATCCCAGTAATCAACACATACTCGAGTTTTTCCATCTTTCTTCCGCACTAGAACCACATTAGCCAGCCACGTGGTGTATTGGACCACTCAAATCACACCAGCTTTTAATTGTTTCGTGACTTCTTCCTTGATCTTATCACTAATGTCGGTTTTGAATTGCTTCTGTTGGATGGGTGGATAACCGGGATAGGTAGGCAATTTATGTACCACCAAATCAAACACGTCTTTTAATTCAAACAAAAGTTAGATCAAGGCATCACTAGTTATTTCGTCAGCGTGAATGCTTAACATTGTTTTTTGAATCTCTTCTGAACTGCCCAAATTAACTGGCTCGGTTTCATTTAAGTTTGGCTTAGGCTTATTCTCAAATTATTCCAATTCTTGATTTAGTTCCCTAAAAGCATCATCTTTATCATATTCTGGCTCTTGATTCATTATTTCAAAGTTAGATAGCATTTTAGGATTTGGGCATGAAGTCCACAAGCATGTCATGTTATTTAAGTCCGCATTATTAGAACTGAAAAGAAAACGATAAGAAAAATAAAAAAATTAGAACAAAGAAAAGAGAATTCTATGGACGATGAAATATTGATTCGATTTCATTGAATTGAAGATATGAGGGTTTACATCAGAATAAAAAGACAATAAAGTAAAGCATTCGAGTTACACCCTGAGATAACTCGTAATGTAGAAGAGATGGCAAGACTGAACTACCGAGACTCCTGGCTGACGAGGAATGGGATAGTCTCCCAGTTCTGAAGCTTGAAATCCGACCCCATATACTACACCTCGGCATTGCTCGTGTCTTCCCTTGGCTGGACCATGTGGGACTCATATAGCATTTGTTTCAAGGCTTCGCAGATATCGTCGACTTCTTCAGCCGTGAAAGCCTCTTCTTTTTCCACATACTTTGATTTGACAAATGATTGGGCGAGATGAGGAATGGGCTGGGACAGGACCCACCCATTTTCTTTACGCTTATTAGTCCATGTTTTGTCGGCCGCTGTAGCTTGGAAGCCCAAACCAAAATACTTCTCATTAACAATTAGGGAGATGGCTCAATAATGCCATGCAGAGATACTCTGAGCCCCTTTCCGGGCTTGTACCCATTTCAAATCATTTGGGTAGTGACCATGACCGAAGCATTAGACAAGCAAGGTTGAGGTAATGGGGCCCCTTCTTCAAATTGGTCGATGACCACAATTTTGAAAGCTTGGTATACAATATTCTCACTGCCTTCCCTAGCTTTAAGACATGGGACCGAAGGGTCTCGGTAGATGGATTGCTCGTCTTCTCCATGGACAACAATCTCTTGATTATCATATTCAAACTTGACTATTTGGTGAAAAGTGGAGGGAATAGCTCCAGAAGCATGAATCCATGGTCTACCCAGGAGGAAATTGTATGAGGTTTCCATGTCCAAAACCTGGAAGGTCACCTAAGAATCCACGGGGCCAATAGTCAGAATTAGATCAATTTCCCCTATCGTGTCTCGCTTGACCCCATCAAAATCTCGTACGCAGACGTTATTAGCCCGGATTCTTTTTGTTCCATTCTCCATTCTCTGGAGTGTCGAAAGAGGGAAAATATCGACCCCAGACCCACCATTTAACATCACTCTTTTCACATAATATCCCTCATATTTGACAGTCAAGTAGAGGGCTTTGTTGTGGGCGGCTCCCTCTGGGGGCAAATCATCGCGGCTGAAGGAAATCCTATTGACCTCAAAGAATCTTTCGGCCATTCATTCCAATTGTTCGATAGAAGTATTAACCGAGACGTATGCTTCATTCAGTGTTTTGAGGAGCACTTTCTGGTGTTCATCCGAACTCAGCAGCAGATATAAGAGTGAGACCTGGGAAGGAGTCTTCTGGAGTTGGTCAACTATTGAATATTCTGAGTTTTCATCTTTCTAAAGAACTCTTCTACTTCCTTATTGCTTATAGGCTTCTTGGGCGACATCTGTTTATCCCTGTTCTGTTTGGACTTCTTTAGCTCTTCTGGGGTATGGTACCACTCAGACTGATTCATTTCATTCACTTCCCCTATAACTTCTTTCCTTTTGTTTGTAACCATGGTTCTGTTATAGTTACAGGGGACTGCAGTAGGATCTTCCATAGGACTTGGTGTGGGACTGATAACCACAGGCTCAGTCAACCTTGGTGAAATTACTGGCCCCCGCGCTACATATGTCCCCTTTGGTACATATAATCTTGGCACACTCAATGTAGCTTTCCTTTCCTTGAATTTCTTAGGAGCGCTGAGGGTAAACTGTTCTTTTCTTGAGGCCTTAGGAACATAAACAACCACGTTCTTAGCAGGTACTGGCCCAATTTTTGTTTCAACGGCTTGAGCAATCGGATCAACTTTCTTTTCGGCTTTGGCCGGTTTCACGGCCGCTTTAGGTCTTGCCTCTGAATTGGCGATGGAAACGATGGCCTTCAATGCTGGGTCAAACTCTTTGTCATCACAAATCATACCAATGATCGGCCCATTGGTTTGAGCCGGTAATGGATTGTTGGTCACATTAGGGATCTCCTCGTCCCTCAACACGATTCTTTTTTCTTCGATCAGGTTTTCGACCGCCCTTTTGAGGACCCAACAATCTTCTGTGTCATGGACTTCTATTCCTGAATGGTATGCACACGTGGTACCGGCCCTGTATGATGGAGACTCGAGGTTTTGCCGATTGGGAGGCACAGGTTGCAATAGTCCCAGTTGGATTAATTTCTGAAGCAGTCTGGAGTAAGATTCTCCAATAGGGGTGAAATTGTTTCTCTTGGGGGGATCACGAGGGCGTGGATTATGTTGATATGCATTTTGTGGTGGGCGATGATTATATGGAGCTTGGTAGGGATGTTTAGTTCTGGGAGGTGGAGCTCGGGTTTGGTTGTCATACTGCTGGGGCCGTGTGTAAGGTTGGGCATTCATCACCACATAGTGGGGCGGTGCCACGTCATAAGCTGTATCTTGATGTAGGCAATAGTGTTATAGAGTTCGCGGTGGCATATAATAATGGTCAAGTGATCGGCGAGACCCCCTAGAAGCCATCATGGCTCCCTCCTCCCTCTTTTTGAGATTAGCCAAACCCCCTGAACCATTCTGGATGGATTATGAGGGAGCTTTCAAGGTGGCTTGACTCAATATCCGGCCAGTATTCATACCGTTCTCTACCATCTCCCCAATCTTGATAGCCTCAGCAAATGGCTTGCCCATAGCGGACATCATATTCTGGAAGTAATCGGCCTCTTGGGCCTATAGAAAGACTGTAACCATTGCTTCATCCATCGAAGGTTTTACTCCGGCGGCTTGCTCACGCCATTTGACAGCATACTCTTAGAAACTTTCCATGGTTTTCTTCTTCAAATTGGACAAGGAGTTCCTGTCGGGAGCGATGTCCACGTTATACTGAAATTGTCTGACAAAATCTCGGGCCAAATCATCCCATATGTGCTAGTGGGTGATTTCTTGATCCATGTACCACTCCAAGGCGATTCCTGTCAAGCTTTCTTCGAAGTAGGCCATCGGCAACCTCTTCTTTTCCACCAACCCCTCTCAACTGATTGCAGTATCTCTTTAAATAGGCGATTGGGTCTCCATGCCTATCATACTTTTCGAACTTCAGCATTTTGAAACCAGCAGGTAGACGAACATTGGGAAACATGCACCAATCCGAATAGGAAACACTTTTTTGGCCACTCGGACCTTGCATGTTTTTCAAGCTCTATTCCAAACTCTTCATCTTCCGAGCCATTTCTTCTTGCTCTAGATTTTTAATTGTTCTTTCTTACTCAATCAGAGACTCATATTGTGGCTGTTGAGCGTACGAATCTAGAGTGACTCTAGAGCGTACGAATCTAGAGTCATATCAGGTTGAAATTGCGGACCTTGGAAGGTGAAGGTTGGGGGTTCAAAGCATGGCCTGGGCACAATTGGCAGTGCCATGGTGAAAACTGGTGGTGCGGAGAACATTGTTGAAGGTGCCCCGAATAATGGTTCCTGGGGGCGAACCACAGAAGGCATACCGGTAAAGTTGGTAGGGTATCCGCAAGGGATAAATGGGTTGGTTACCGGGATGTTGGTTGTTCCACTAGTCCTTGGGATCAGCTCGGGGAATCAACGGATTGCACTTAGCGGTTCCCTACTGTTGGACCAAGCGTCTCAAATCTCCAGCATGCGAAGACGCAGCATCTTATTTTCTTTGATGGTTATCGATTTAGGTTGTGAAATAGCCAATTCAGGGCTATCCTCAGGATTAATAATGCGGAGATTGCTTTCTGAGGCCATTGGTACCCTTCCTTTGGATCTTGTAAAATAAGGGTGTGAAGCCAGATTACTGACAAAACTAACCATTTGAACAGAACCTGGCTTATTTGCACACACAATAACCTTGTTAGTTTGGAAACATTTAACAGATAGGGAATCGCACATTGGGGATACAATGCACCTGCAATGTGTGTTTCATCCTGGCTTTCACTATCTCTTTTTCACACTGTAATTCTTTTCTTTTATTTTCACTCTCTCTTTCTCTTTTGCTTGTCATTCCTGGTTTTCGCTTTTGTTTTTATCACACTTTTCTTCCTTTTCTTTTGCTTATTATCTCTCAATTTTCTCTCTTTTTATGTTGATTTTCACTCTGATTAATTATGACTATGATCGAATCCGATGGGGATTGTCTACGTATCATGACGCCGCATGAATCAGATCATTACGTATTTCAGGGGAATAAATGCAAAATAAAATCAAAGAAATTTTTTTGGGGGTTTTCAATATTTCATTAACAAAATCTTTTTTTGCTTTTTTATTACAAAGACTCGAAAATATTGATAACTGAAAAGGAGATCATATAGACTCAAAACAAAACAACAACATACTCGACTTGGATGAAAGGACAAACAGACTCGATACGAGAAAAAAGTAAAATATTGACACAAATATTGAACAATCAAGAACACAGATGGGCCTCAAATGTTATTCCGGGGGCCCGCGGGACATCAGTCGGTCTAGGTTCGGGCCCAGTTGCAAGCTCTTCCTGAAGGAGTTCTAGGTCAACCATGACCTAGCGAGCAAAAGACAACACCGAAGCAAAGAAAATAGCTCGAGTCATATTCTCAAACTCGTGGTATTTCATCGCAATGTAGTCGGCTATTTCTTTGATTCTGAGTTTGATGGCACCCTTCTCCTGAAGCAGTCGTTTGATTTGTTTCTCCCGGGCTTCCACTACCTACATGGCCCTGTTTCTTCGGTCTTGCAACCTCAGCACACTCTCTTCCAATTTGTTGATCAATGAATAACAGTGTTCTCTTTTCGTCTTGAAATCTTTGACCTGCTGACCCATTTCATTTTTTAGAGTGGCTAACTCTTTCTTCAGAATTGCAACTTCTATGTCATAACTTTGCTTGGCTTGGCGAGCTAACCTTGTCTGCTCTTCTGTATCTTTCTCCACCCTTACCCGAGCTTTTGCCAAATCTTTCTCGGCCTTTGTTAGGTCAGCCGCATAGTCATGCACTTTTCGCCTCAGGTTGCTTATGATTTTTTCGTCCCTCTCACTTTTTACCGGCGTCTCGGCGGCCATTTTCATTTCTCGGAGCCAAGCTCGTAGGGATTCGTTTTCCCTAGATAACATTTTCTTTTGTCCCTCATCTTCAGTGGCTTGAAACCCACTTTAAAATTGATGGTTCTGACCATATGCTCTAATTTGCTAATGGTGGTCCGGTATTCTTTCACTTTGGCTAACCAGACCCACTGTTCTTGTGCCTCGTCAGTGAATTGTTGGACGTGGGGCTTTTTGGCGGGCTGTTCTAGCTCTTGATCGACCCGGGCTCTCTTACCATAGCATGATGTGTAATTAGACTCTATCTCAACAGATGATAAATCCTGTACCTGAGTCTGTGGTTCCAAAAACCTACATTGATGCCAAACCTAGAGAACTTTTTCTTCCAGGAATGCAGCCACCGGGCGTAGCTCAATAACCTGCACGCTCAGATCTTCGTCATGAGGGACTGTTTGATACCTTCCCAACTGGCGTAGCACCCGATGTGGAGCATATGGCTGAATAGTCCAAAGACCCATCAATAAAAGAAAGCACATGTCGGCAGACATGTAGATAACTTCGTTGATGGGGAGCCAGCTGAAATTCCACTCAATTTTCTTTGTGGCTAAAGAACCTAGATGTGTGAACCATGCTTCAGTACCTTCCGACAATTCATAACCGATTACCTTATTTTCGTACTCTTTGATGCAACTGAGTCCGGTTAATCCGTAGTTCATGTACCTTGGGCGATGATAGAGATGTTCCACCAACCACATTTTGTAAAAGCAGATTACAACCCTCAAAGAATTTTGCACTAGCTCGACAGGCAGTTAGAGCTCGATAGATCTCTGCGAGAATCATCGGCACAATAGTACCGTTGGCCTTCTTGACCAGAAAGTCAGTCGTTCCTGCAATTCCCAATTCCATGTGTCTGTCACTCCTTGGGCATATCTGAGTGCCTAAGAATGCGACTACCAAGGCTAAACATCTGCGTGCTTCTCACTTGTTTTTCTTCCCCTGGTGACTCAAATCAGTATCTGGAGCCTCAAACCCGTGGGGGTCCCCGTACTGACTATAGAAAAAGTGGAATGTACATAAACCTTTGGTCAAATTTTCATTATTAACTTGCCAATTAATGTTCAGAAGGTCCAAAATTTTATGAGGGGTCACAGTTCTGGGTGCTACTGGATATTAATGCCTAAGACTCCCGTCAGAACCAGCGTAACCTGTTATCTCCTCCAGCGTAGGGGTCAATTCAAAATCTGAGAAGTGGAAAACATTGTGTGTCAGGTCCTAGAATGGTATCACTACCTCAATTAGATAAACCTTGAGCTTAATCTGCAGAAGACCGATGAGCCCACCTAATGCCTTAGCCACAAAATGCTTGCTGACCTCCCCCAAGTCATTCCACCACATGTGGAATCTTAGTGGAATCTCATCTACGACCCGAAAAGGTAAATTCTCAATGATGCTTATTCTACACACAAATTGAGGACAAGTGATCAAAACCGACATATTTTTTCAAAAACACAAAGTGGTTAATTTTGAAAATTCAGTTCAATAGATGCAGTAACAAAATAAGTGTTGATTTTGCAAATACAGCCCTTCAATGCATGAAGAAAGTTTTTACGGTTGTTTCTGCCAAACGGTGTTGATTATAGGGGAAGAACTGACTTGGGTTTAAATTGTGGCTATTCTTGCGAAAACAACCTTTCGGCGTCCCAGCAGAACGTTTTAAGGCTATTTTGACAATAACAGCCCAGGGTGAAGATCATGTTTCAAAAAGGTTCTTATTTTGGTTAATTTTTCAAAATAAGGCCGGACCTGATAAGGGTTACCTACGTATCTCACACTTGTCCTAGACGAACCCAACCCCTATGTTGAGTCCCTAACGTCAAACGCACGTGATGCAAACAGATGTTCCTACTAGGGATCTGGCATGAGGATATGTTATTCTAAGTTTAAATCCTAGGTGTATTGTTCTAGGCCTGGCTTACCCGAGCGGATAACTTGAGCCGGAGGGAGGGTGGGGG
>MCJB01024494.1:90337-104239 GCA_002018475.1 Nicotiana obtusifolia
ACAATGTACCGAGAATACAGAAGCTTCACCGGCTTTGAAACTTTTCCGATCCTCATTCTAAAATTAGGGCTATGACTCTAACAGAAAAGAAGCCACGCTAAGCGCACGCTTCCCAGAAGATTTAGAAGACTTAGAGAGAAGAAGGGTGTTGTAACAGTTTTATATACAATTCACGGCAATATCAAAGTGGTAAGAAAGGGAAATTAGCACATTAGGCTCAAACAAGTAATATCAGACAATCACAAGAAAACCAAGCATAGCAGTTATTCTAAGCTTGAATTCTGAACCCTGAACCAGAAGTTCTGGGTTCGTGTCCGAAGTCACCGATTTATTTTAAAACCCAAAATTGAGGAAAATGACTCTATTTATGATGCGCGAACACAGAAGACCAGGTAAGAAATTCTGTTTACCCGAGAGAAGGTGTGAGGCAATCTCGGATTTCGTAGTTTCAGCACGGTCGCTTAACAAATTATACTTGACTTAAATTATAATTATTATAAGTTTATGAACCTATTGTGCATTTTATCTTTTACATCTTTTAGTATTTATGGAATTTATTTGAACAAGTTGCGAGGTCGCGCACTCGTTATTTTTTTACATATTGCGAATCGCGTCACGTGAAACGCACCCGCGACTTATAAGATGTTTATTATTATTATTTGAAGTTATGGTCAAGTCACATAAAATGCGTACTTGAGTTGGGGTTACATATCATGACTATGCTATGGGAACCGTACCCATAGTCACGATAATTTATTTGAATATGCCTAAAGCAAACTACGATATTTAAAAGTTCAAATATTTTCTAAGGTTTAAGATTAACATGTGAAAGTCTAGAATTATGGGGTTATTTGTGCACAGAGTCTGCAAGTAGCTAAGCTAAATTCGAGTTGTTGGCGAGTTAACACTTCCAAGTAAAAAATCATTTATGGGTTGAATACGTTTGGGACTACTCAATTTCAAGAGTAGGTAGTCAACTAATGATGAAAGGGAGATCTGAAATGAAGAACAGTAGTGTTGGGCTTCTCATTCTTTCAACTTGGGCCCATAAATGGGCCTTATGCAAAACCAGGTCCCCATAGCAGCCAATTCGCTCAATCCCAATTCCAAAAACAAATAACAGAATTTAACGTTTGATTAACAATTGCATTTGAGTTACGCATGGTCTAGATTTATCAACTATATCAACTATATAAAATGAATATTATGACTAAGAGAACTCTCACCTATATCCAGATTTTCATACTGACAGAACATAGACTGTAAAATCAAAATTTAACTTTTGTACTTGCATTCAAATTGTATAAATAGGTAAAAAGCTTAAGTTTACAATTGAAGCCTCTTAATAATAATTCTTACAGGGCATAAATAGGTTCTAATGCAATTACAGTTCACTTACGACAATACACAAACCTAAAAGAGACAATTAACTCTTGAGTTAAGCATGCTCATCATCAAGGATTTCAACCTGACTTTTACTTCGAAACACCACGGATCTGCCCAATTTAAAGGTCCAGCTCGCGAATCATAGTCCTCATACCTATAATTAAACCCCAAACTTGCAATTCAAATACAAGGTGCTACGATAGTATTTAAGTCAAATTTTTACTCAGATAAACATAAATATTTTAGTCAGTGATAACAAACACTAGCTCAAAAAAGAAGAACATGTAATTTCATGATAGCACTTAATTCCAGTTCATACTCAAGTAACATGGGCATACAAATCAGTGATAGCAAACATTAATTCAACAAAGAAGAATCTGCAGCTTCATGTAATTATTTTAGAAGATATAACTGAAACCAACTCAGATTACATAATTAAAATCAAGGAAGAATACCTTGGTGCAGCAACAAACAGTGAGGAAACAACAATAAGAACTATATCTGAAGTTCAGTAATGAAAGAAAACAGCAGCACTTCACAGCAACTCAACCAACAATGTTTAAACAGATCCAGAAATGTTAAACCAAAGAGAAATTGAATGCTTGTAGAATACCTCTTGCACCCCTGTTCCCCCCCCCCCCCTCTTTTTTTTTTTTTGTTGAAGTTTTCAGTATTTTTCAAATCCTAAATGAAATCTTTGAGTTTTTAGACTCTTCTCTGTTTCTTCTGAGAAATTTTAGATTCTTTTCACGAGTGAAGATGAGTAGAATATGAGAGGAAATAAAACAAAATGCAGAATAAAAGGTGTTTTCTGAAGAATACCCAGGTGAAAGGTGTGTTCTTCCTAAAATATAGAAATTAGCCCTCCATGATACGCAGAGAATAAGGGAATATATGGAAGAATGTGTCAGCTATAAAAAATGGATAAAAGTATCTTTCTCAACAAATTTTGTATAGTTGTCCCTCTCCAATTAATTTTTCTTTCTTTTAAAACCTTTTTACTCTCTGTATTTCACTTTTCAACCCTAACACCTGGTCATTTTTAATTTTTATATTGCTAATTAGCCCCTCTTTTTTATTCTAGAAGCTTCAGAATTTAGCTAACAGAAAGATTCATGAAGTTTTTCTATTACCTTAGCCCCCTTATACTTCTGTTTATTACAAACAACTTTATAAGGAATTCAAACAGAACGAAAATCAGAACAGGGCAAACAATATTCACAACCAGACAATTTTAACAAATAACCTAAGTTGGTCAAGACCAATTAACCTACAAAACTCATGCAATTAAACTAAATATCGAGCGATTAAATCACTAAATCATGCAATAAACTAATAATCAAACAATGAATACTCAAAAACAGTAATTACTACTAAATGCAAGACTAACAATTAATTAAACTAAATGAATCAAATGAACCATTTCAGACAAAATGAGAAAGAAAATGATTACCCTAAGAAAGCGAATGACTGATCGACGAAGAATGTGAAAAATTTGGACCTCTGACGGTCTTGGGGGGATTTCGGACAGTTTTAAGGGATTTGGGAATCAGTTTAGGGCCGTTGGATGATGGGAAAGTCGATGGCTGAGATTGATCAAGGGCAAAACGGGGTCATTTTGAGTTGGGGTGGGACTGGACCGGTTTTAATGGGGGATTGGGCTTGGGGGCGGGTGTTTGGACAGGTTTGACTATAAAATGACTGGGCTGCCAATTCTTTGGCCCAATCAATTTATAAGACTCAAAAAAAAAATCCAAAAATCTTTGTTCTTTGCCTTAATTCAAATTTTACCAATTAATTAACACTCTAAATTTGAACTAATCTTTGCATAATTAATCTAACCACCCGAATTCCCAATTGATAAAACAATTAAACTAACAAAACTAAAACAATCTTAATTAAATCAAAACTAACATAGCTAAGAGAGAGAGAGAGAAAAAAATACAAAGTAATTAAAGTAGTTTTTATGATTTTTATTAGATAAATACACTTAATATGTAATTAAATCCTAAAAATTTAATTAGAGTGCAGTGCATGAAATCAAAAATATTTTTGTAGTTTTTCTATGAATTTGCAATGCTCCTAATAATGCAATTAAGCTAAAAATGCAACCAAACAAACAAGGAAAAATCTTTTAGAAATTCTACGAAAATCAAAAAAAAAATCTATTTTTGAGTCTTTAGGAGTGATATATATTTGGAGAAAAAAATTACATGCTCATAAGTAGATTTGATATCTTTGAACCGTCGAACTTTGGTGTATAACTAGACAGTGACAAGTCACACAATCAACCCTTTAACCGCCTTTCGTTCTCTTTGTTGTGTTCGTTTCATCTATGAACACCGCCTGATTCATAAGTGCGTAGAGAACTGGCCTTACAGAATTGTCCTTGAAGCGGCTTACACTTCACACTTAAATAGGTGATTTTTAAACGTGTTATCCCATAGATACACTATTTGATATACTCCGTATCAAATTTAAGAATCATTAAAAAGCCTTAATGATTTATCCTTGGTACTGAACATTGTTTTTATCACGTGAATTGATCAAAGTTTTATTTATGTTGAACCGTCATTAGTGACTTTGTTTGATCTCCTTGAACCTAGATCTCGGGATCTTTAGTCTTCTAGGTAGAGTTATCGTCACAATGACTTGTCCCAGGCATAGTCCTATTCCCTTCTATGATTTATGAACTGTCTCTCTATTTAGGCCTTTTGTAATCGGATCTGTCGCATTATCTTTTGACTTTGAGTCCTTCCTATTGTTGCTTGACTATCGCAACGTATGCATTTAGGAGCCACTGGTTTGGGCCAAAATCGAATATCTTTCAAGAAATTCTGGAGCCATTTAGTTTTTTCTCCAGCCTTATCTAAAGCTATAAACTCAGACTCCATATGCTAGTAAGCATATGCTTAGTAGCATTTATATCCACAATGTCTTTGCTTATTTAAACGTATCATCAACATATAAACATACAATGACTATGTGATATGGAGTGTTTTTAATGTAAATACATTTATCACACTCATTAATTTTAAATCCATTTGTCAACATTGTTTGGCCATATTTCGCATGCCATTGTTTGGGTGCTTGTTTCAATCCATAAAGTGACTTAACAAGTCGGCAAGCCTTCTTTTCCTTTTCGGAAAACACGAACCCTTCAGGTTGTTCCATATAACTTCAACATGTGCCAAGATACCTGTTCGTTTAGGCGTGAATTTGAACTTCGTGAAAAAATATCAGAAAAGAAATTAAATAATAAAAAATAGGGAATAAATTTGGTCCAAAAAATTTATCAATCATATCAATTAACCGAAGCCGAGTCGAGCGAGTGACGACGGCAATGCGAGATACCACTTTTTCTCAACTCTTTAAGAGTTAAATAATGTGCTTCTCTGTATAAGCACAAGAATTTTCTTATTTTTTGATGAGGTACAAAGTGCCTTAGTAAAAGAAACATTTTAAATTTTTTATTTCCCTACAAATTGTTTTTCACACCTCTTATTCAATTAGATAAATACCTAACATAGATTACATAAAAATAACTTTATCATTACTCCAAAGCTCCCAAAAAAAAAAAAGTCTATTAATTGAGCTACAGAATCGTGAATCAATAATGTCACAATTTTGAGCAATGTATAATCGTCAACCTATTACACCCTCCTCTTTTTATTTGGGTTCGCAACCATTAATGCGGGGTTTGTGAGAAGAAAAGGTCATTAAAAAAATGCAATTTTAGTACATGGACGCGAACAAAACGAGATTATGCCCACCGATAAACAGTCTTATAGCAAATTATGACAAGTTAATGGAGAATGGAGAACCCACGGTCAGGGCGGATGCAGCATAAAAATATCAGTTTTAATTGAATTCAATACTTTTAATACGGTAAAAATTATATGTAAAATCCGTCAAAAAAATAAAATAATAAATATAAACTTATAATTTTAAAATACGAGCAATAATGAGAAAGTAGACTACTTCTTAAGTTTCCCTTTGGTTTCCAACTATTATCACAAAGTAAAGCATGCATTGACATTTAGATAAGAAAAACATGGACGGCAATTAACGTATTCCTCCGCATTCAGCGCTACCTAATTCGTTCAATCTGTTGTAGACTCATATATTATGCTGTCAATCTTGTCGTCGATGAACACAGACAATTAATATCAAGAAAGTGAAAAGAAGATAACATGAAACTTTTTCAAGAAAAAACAAAAGAACTCCTATTTTTAAGGATAAAAATGTTGTTTTTTTGGTAGCGCTGTCAAATTTGGCCCAAGCCCAAATGGTTCATCCAAGATTGGGCTAATTATTAACCTGTTTATTTATTAAACTCAACTCAATTTGACTCAATCTATTTCAACCCGTTTAAAGTTGGACTGATTTTTAGCTCAAATTGATCCATGAGTAACTTTGTCAAAATATCTTAGAAATAAATCTTTTTTATTTGATATATTATATATGACCATAACAAAAAAAAATATTTATTTAGTTATTACACAATTCATAAGAAAACAATACATATTAATTAAAGTTTGGCAAGAGTTAGGCGGGTTAGGCTATGATCTAAATTTTAGATCATCCTGACTCAGCCCAAATAATTTTTGAACAGGTCAATGATCACTCATTTATTAACTCAACCTATTTTGACTCGCCTAAAATTATCCCAACCGGCCCATTTAACACCCCAATTATTGGTAAAAAATCTCATGCTTTTGTTGTATGAAGGGGGACCCATTATTTGAAGAGCGAGACCCTATAGAGAGAGAGGAAGATCGTCTTACGTGTCAAATATATACAGCCTTATTTAGAGATTGTTTATATTTTGCTCATTTGAGTGCCAAACTGCACCTAGAGTACTGTTCGTTGGGTCAATATCTTTACCATTTGGCCAATTTTGTAAAGAATGTAAGGTAAGAGAACTTGCTTTTTGTGTTTTGTTTAACATTTTTTGCTTTTCCCATAAAAAAAACAATAGTTTTCTATTTCAAAACAGAAAATAAACAATATGCTCGAACGCACACTTCATTCATATTTTTAACATTATCATTAACTTTTCATTCATTAACGGAGAATGTTGGCAATCAAGAACCTTTGAACCTGCCTGGATGATGTGCTTGTAATTAACTATTATTATCAGTGCGGAGAGATTGCATGGGTTAAACTTTTAAGGTTTTTAATATTAAATTATTATATTATTTAAGTTATGAGTTTATATTTATTATTTGATATAATTAAATACACATAATTTATACTCGTTATCAGTACATTGCATCCATTAGTAATATGGAGAAGACAAAATTGTTTGCACCAACAGAATCGGAAGCGCCCCTTCTTTCAATGAGACGAGGACGGTTATTCACATTTCATTTGATAGCCAGAGGCGAATTAAAAGTTAAGCGGTGAGAATTCTAAATATTTTCAGGAAAAAACTAAAGATATCTTCTACGTTACTCATACTATGTGAAAATATCTGTTTACCCTGAATTTCAGATAACAATTGAATTTATATGTGGTTTTAAAGATATGTGACTCAGTTTGATACAAGTAGTGAATAATATAACAGAAATTAAAGTCAATAGCTAAATGGAGAAGAGATGCAAACCACAAGCCTTGGATAATCCTGGTCTTGACTGATTCTTCAAAGATAAAAAGTAAATATGAATGGAACCAGAAGAATAAAGTAATGTAGGAAAATACTAAAAGCTGTTTCTTTTCTTTGTATTAATGATTTTCGTGAGATGCCTTTGGACAATTACATTGCCCCTTTATATAGTTGGGGAATAATCTTTTATACAAGGTAAGAATCTATTTACAAAGTAAAATATCCCTTGATTTGCTGGGTTAACGGTCTTATTGATTGATGCCGAGATTTCTGCCATGATACTTACCTATCACAGATTTTTCGGTCCTTTTATCATTCAAATTTGATGACCTACCCTAGAACATTTCCTTGAATCGAGCTCGATAGACTCAGTTCGGGCATCCTGGCTTCGTACTCTGATTCAATGTCATTTGGTCTCGATCTTCGATCTTTGGTACCTCGACCCCGATTTATCGAGCAGTAATCATGACGGATACTAACCGTATAGAATCGAGCCCAATTCGACTATATATAAGCGGACCCGAATTCGACCTCATACAGTATCGACGTAATTTCATAGATCATTCGGTCGGAATGCTACGGTGAAGAACATAAATCGGTGTGGTACAGCTCAAGATTTATTGGATTCATGAAAAAGGTTAAGACCTTTATAAGACAAACTTAAACATGTTATTAAGTAGTCATTAGTTTACTGAGATGTCTATCCAAAATGCTCAATCATATACTTTTAACAAATGCCAACCAATAGTTGTCAATTCAAATGGTCCTAATAATTGTTTCATCTTTTTTTTTAATTGGTTGTAATTTTTTTGGTTGGATTAATTTGTTGTACTTAAATATTCTTAAGTGCTTTCAACATCTCTTTCTTATATATCGGAAAATTTGTTCTTTAATGTTTATTACTATGAATTAACTCATGCATTTGGCCCTTTATATTTCACGAGATCTAAGCTAAGTGATCAATTTTGACTAGTATTCTAAAATACATATCATTACTGTTTTGATGCGTGAAAACAATGCTACTGTTGGTGTAATTTCTGAGTATTTAAGAATTTAAGTTTAGTTGAATTTTAACTTAAAAGAGGTCAAACTTGCCTTTGACAAGCAAGAATTGTTAAAAATCAACAGAAGAATCATAAGAAATTTACGAATTAGAAATGATTTAGTATTACCCTTTTCCATCCCTCCTCAGACTAAATCAACCCACTGAAATACAAATAGGTATCAGTATCGCAAAGCATATATACTTGTGCCAGTTGTCCTATAATCAAATAGTAAAAAGCAACTTTTTGAGCTAGAAATATGAAATCACACCAAATTTTGGATCATGTGTGAGAACTACGTAGGAGTTTGAAGATATAGTTGGTTGAAATTTGAAGAAATTAAAAAAATAAAAGTTTGCGTTGAAAAATAATTTTTGAAAATTGAAGTTGTGCTTGAATATGTATTTTACGTTAAAAAAGTTAAAATTTTGTGGGCGAAAACTTTCACCCTGAAACTAGTTGTTGAGACTTGAAAACAAAAACTAATCAAATTTCACGAACAAATATTCTGATTCAATCCAATACAGTACTTAAAGGTACATAAGAAATGTATTGAATCGATTCTTTTTAATGAAAGATCCGATCGCAACTTCGAATATTACCCCCTAAACTACAAGCTAGTGTGCAACGGCTGAAGCCGTTGTTGTTTGCTGCTTGCAGGCTCGAAAATCTCTCTTTCGCCTCTTCTTCATGTCTCAATTCTAATTGATTATTCTTATTATCAACATAACTACTTTCTTATGATGAGTAGTGTTTATTACTTGTGTCTAGGGCGATCGAAGGAGGCCTTACCTTTTAGATAATCCAAGCAAGTCCTTAAATTATTAGATGGATCCTCTTAGTTGTAATTACTTAATGCCGAATAGTAGACGGAATGTTTTCAAAAAAAAGTTGAAAAAAAGTAAAAAAGACATCTATATCCAATCGGGAGCTAAGATTGTAGATGGTAAGTAGTGAAATGGTCACAAGCGATGTCTTTTTGGGGTCCCCAATAAATACAAAGCTAAATGATTGCCAAGTAACTTGAACCAACTCTTTTTTTGCTACTGAAGATTTTGAAGCCACATGAAACTAAATTAGTCATAGGGTCATAAATTCATTAGTTTTTCAGAATCCAATGGACTACTACTTCAATCTTATGATTCTTCAGTACTCTCCTACTAATCAATTAGTCATAATCTTAGACCAGTTCATCACTTTCTTCCATTAGATATTTCAGATAATGTCATGCAATTTGCGTTTTTCTCCGAGTATTTGTCCGAATATTTTGTGAATGTTATAACGAACTGCTTTGTAGTAGACGAAAAATTAATTTCTAAATAGAAACTTGGCCATTAAAATGAAGTGTTATTATAGAGAATGGATGTTATAGAGAAGTTTTTGACTGCACGGTTCACTTTGTTTGACAGAATGAAAATGTTTGAAATACAAGCATCCAATATAACTCCTGTCTGGCCATAGATTTTGGTTGCTTTTTTTCAAAAAAAAAAAAAATTTAAATTCTCAAAAACTTGTGTATGACAGTTTTTGGGGTAAAATACTTTCTTCCGCTCATAAAATATTAAGTTTTTTCTTTAAAATAAAATGCATGTCCAAATATAACTTCAACTTTCAAAAATTATTTTTTAACACAACTTGAAATTTCTTTTTTTTTAAATTTCAACCAAATTTATGTCTAAAAGCTAGCATAATGCTGGGATATTTTATTTTAATCATAAAAGGATAATTAACGAGAAGACAGCAAAAAAAATTTTACCTTTAGATACCAATTATATTAAGTGGTTTTACTGTGATTGGACCGTTTAATTCA
This sequence comes from Nicotiana obtusifolia, assembly GCA_002018475.1. Classification (NCBI taxonomy): domain Eukaryota; kingdom Viridiplantae; phylum Streptophyta; class Magnoliopsida; order Solanales; family Solanaceae; genus Nicotiana; species Nicotiana obtusifolia. The sequence goes on from MCJB01024494.1 coordinate 100,185, forward strand.
ATTTAGTTGCAAGCAAAGTAGCAAACTTCCAAAAGAGGAAAGTTGAAAATCACTTCATTCTGTACAACAACAATTCAACATATCAATAAAGTAATCACATGCCTTTGTCAAGTAGTAGGTTGACGATTTAAATCCTAAACGTTTTTTCTTCTTTTGGTATTTTCCTTTTAATCTGGACTAACGGATATTCAATGTATTTTCAATTTACATTAAAATGAGGCAAACGATAAATTATAGATAAGTTTAGTTTCATTGCACTGACAATACAAAAAATATTTACTCTTAAATTTTTTATTATAAGGTAATTGTATGTAAACTTCTATAATAAATGTTACTTATAACCTAGAAAGATATTAACTAACTTACTTAACAGGTTAAATTTCTGTCAGCTTCACAGTTATAGCAAAAATTGTTTAGATTAAATGCAAAAATTACAATCTTCAAACTCAAAGAGATAACACGATGAACGATAGACATTTTATTTATACTCAAACCAAAAGCAAGGAATGGTAAGGTGATTATAATTATTACGTCACAATCTCAAGTGAGTTGAGATGAGCTATGTGAATTTTCATTGTTTATCGCGCATTATTTATACTTATTTCAATTCAATATATATGAAATGGTTTCTCCGGTACTAAAAGTTCTCCAAAAAAATAATACTATTAGTAGTATTTTTTATCAGACCAAAAACTCCGAATGAACATTGACCTAAACTAAATAAGAGTTAATCTGTACTAATTTCTATTACATCTATAGATCATTTTATTTCATGTCATATTTTCAGTAGGGCTGCATGGTTTTTCAAAAGATTATAGGTCTTTAAAACAACTTTTACGTGATTTTAGATCTTGTCCTCTTTTAAAACCTGCAATCACCATAGTCTTACCTAGTGGGAGCAAAATGGATAAAAATATATTTATTTATGAATATTATCTACTAAAAATAGGTTGGATAATAAATTTTTAAAAATTACATTAAATATGAATAAGATCCATATTATCCAACTTAAAAATATATATTTAATGGATAATCAATGGGTTTAATTTTTACATTTGCATCGTCGACACAAATTGGAGGTTCCTCAAATTTGAAAAACTAAAAATTCTCTCAAAAGTGATCACATTAGAGAAATCATGGATAATACGGTATCTATATTATCCGCCAGTTAACTCATTTTTTATTCATATTATAAATAGAAGAATTAACCCAAATAGTCGATCACCCAACCACTTAAACTAAAAATAGCCGGTGGAGGTATAAGATATGTATAATTTATGTATTATATGTATAAAATTATGTAAAACAATGTGTAATCTATGTATATGGCTAGAAAAGGTAAACAATGAATATGACCGGCTATAAAAATTCCTTATAAATATGAGCAGGTCGGATATTATTTTCGTTTTGTATTATTTATTTTTGACCGGTCCATATCAGAGCCCCATGTTTGCCACCCCTTGACTTTCACCCGAGTAGATCGGTGCATAAGGTGAAATGGTAGACCAGAAAAATTCAAAAACTTTAGTGAAATGTGGGGGAAAGAATTTTAAACCTTATGCATAGTGCGCTCCAACGTTCCTATGGACTTTAGGATACTCGTGAATGAGCCTAACAAACGGTCATATTTACATGTGAAACCTCTTAAATTTCACCTTCCCACTCGCACCTGAGAAAAAACTACTATTTTAACCACAAATAACAGTTCCTACTCAAAGTTTCTATAAATAAGTGAAACAATTGTTCAGAAGTTCAGACCAAATTATTCTTCTCTTCAGATTTTTCCAATATCTTTTCCATCATTGTACCTTGTTGTCTAAGTCATAAAGCCCATCCTTCCTTTTCAAATCTTTTAAGCTACTCCTATATTTTATTACTATAACAGACATATAACATAATCTAGTTGCATATAGTACTACTTTCCTTCAAAGTTATTTCCCACTATATCTTTGTCCAACTTTCCAAACAGATCAACACCCACATCACATAATGCAGTTTCTGATGTTGGTTTTCAAGATTTTGTTTATTCTTACATTCTTTCACCTCTTTTCAACTTCATTGTCGCTAGCCCAAGAACCACAACCAGCACCTGCAGTGTCCGAGCCAGCTTGCGCAGAGGCCGATAGGCGAGCTCTTCTTGTATTCAAAGCCAAGATTTTGAAAGACACTACTGATATACTGTCTTCTTGGACAGGTACAGATTGTTGTGGAGGTGGTTGGGAAGGTATAGAGTGCGATCCTGTTACAAGGAGAGTGAATAGATTAATTTTGCAAAGACCTTCTGAGAGGGACACTAGCATTTATATGAAGGGCATTTTATCACCAACTCTTGGTGATCTGCATTTCTTGGAAACAATGATAATAAGTGGGATGAAACACATTGCAGGTAAAATCCCAGAGAGCTTTTCAAATCTCACAAGATTACAGCAACTTATCTTAGATGATAATTCTCTACAAGGGTATATTCCTTCTAGTTTAGGTCACTTGTCCTCACTTCAGACCCTTTCAGTTGGGGGGAATCATTTGTCAGGACAAATTCCTTCTACTATAGGGAACTTCAAGAATCTGCAGCAGCTGAATTTGGCAGGAAATTTGCTGACTGGTCCTATCCCAGTTGCCTTCAAAAATCTTGCTAAGTTACAGTCTATGGATCTTAGTCACAATTTGTTATCTGGGGTGGTTCCAGATTTTCTAGGAGAGCTTCAGAATTTGACATACCTTGACCTCTCAAGTAACCAATTGTCAGGGCAAATTCCAATTTCCTTGTGCAATTTGCTCAAGCTTTCGTTTTTATCGCTCGATCACAATCGGATGACAGGAAGAATTCCTAGCCAAATTGGGAGGTTAAAGGCACTCACTTCTCTTTCACTGAGTTTTAACAAGTTGACAGGCCAAATTCCTGAGTCTATTGCAAGACTACCAAATCTTTGGAACCTTAGTTTATCTAGAAATGCCCTCTTAGATCCTTTGCCTATTGCCTTTTCCAATGGCCTCCCTTCCCTTCTGTCAATAGACTTGTCTTACAACAGTTTCAATCTGGGAACAGTGCCTGATTGGATTAGAAATAGAGAACTTTCTGATGTTAACTTAGCAGGCTGTAATCTTCGTGGGACGCTTCCAAATTTCACGAGGCCTGATTCCCTGAACTCCATAGACCTATCGGATAACTTCTTCACCAATGGGATATCAAACTTCTTTGCAATGATGTCAAGCTTGCAAAAGGCAAAGATATCAAACAACCAATTAAAATCTGATGTTGCTTTGATCAAATTGCCTGATGGAATTTCATCTCTTAACCTCCATTCAAACCAGCTTTTCGGGTTTCTTTCAAAGATGTTAAGCAACAAGACGAGCAAATTTTTGGAAGTGATCGATGTCTCGAACAATCAACTTTCTGGAGACATCCCAGAATTCCTTGGCGGCTTAAACCTGAAGGTGCTCAACCTTGGAGGTAACAAGATTGCAGGTCAAATCCCCACTTCAATCTCAAACCTGAATAAGCTTGAGAGGTTAGATATATCAAGAAATCAAATTGCTGGTACAATTCCTATAGGTCTAGGATCATTGCTGAAGCTGCAATGGTTAGACTTGTCAATTAACAAGATTTCAGGCAAGATTCCAGATAGCTTGTTGGGGATTGAAGAAATGAGACATGCAAACTTCAGGGCAAACAGACTATGTGGAGAAATCCCACAAGGCAGACCATACAACATTTTTCCAGCAGCTGCTTATGCCCACAATCTATGCCTGTGTGGCAAGCCTTTGCCACCTTGTAAGGGAAAGAAACAAGAGAAGTTGGGCCAGTAAATGCTGACCACATCATAGGAATTTATGCTTGCAATAACCGAACACATTTTTTGAATTCTAGTACTACTTGTACAACTCTATCATAAATTATTAGCCCATGTTCCTAGACATAAATTTGACATGAATTGGAACTTTTCATTTACAAATTCTTTTCTATTCTCTTGCTAACACATCTCACTCTAAACACAAATCAACTATCACTTGGTAAATACAAAACCAACCCTACAAAAGGGGGGTGGGGTGGGGAT
>MCJB01024494.1:108532-168696 GCA_002018475.1 Nicotiana obtusifolia
TTTTACTCTTCTCCACCTTAATACTAGTGTGTTTTTATTGGGTTTGAACCCGTGACTTGTGCACCTAAATCACAGGTCACAAGATGGAGTCCCACCACTGGACCAAAGTCTTGTGGGCTTGGTGGAGCTATAACTTGATATAGAGGAACTGTATTCTCTGCTGGTTGAGCTTGTTCACCTGTTACTCTTTTAATTTGGAGAGCCTCTAGTTTTAAAGACCCCTTAATTTGTTTTATAAGACGAGTAATCTAGTAGTAGAATAAAAGAGCCTGAATATAGCTGAATGCGTACAAGATTATATAGATGACTCTGACTAGTTTGGGATTGAGGCATAGCTGATAGTTGGTTGATTGATTGTGGATAAAATGGTCTCTGTGTGTGTGTGTGTGTGGTTTTTGCATAATTGCTTAAGAACTCAGGCAATTTGAGAAGTCATGATCTTCATAATGTTTACCTCAGTTAGTGAAAACTTGTTATCGAAGCTAATTGATGTAATAACTGTGCTTTATCAGGTTAGTATCTGCTTGCACACATGATAATGAGACAAGTTTTATGGCTCTTTTATTTGTCTCAGCTTTGCTAATGTCAACTTGGTTTTAAATTAAGAGACAAGATTTTTCCTAAATAGGGTGGATCATAGAGAATTTGTATAGCTGATCTAACCTGTTTGTGATCGAGGATTAGTTGATTAGTTGAATCTGATAAGTTTCTTTCGTTTTGATTTGCGCCTATCAGGACAAAGCAATCAAGAGGTTCCTTGTGAGGAACATTGTTGAGCAAGCAGCAGTGAGGGATGTTCAGGAAGCTTGTGCTTTTGAATGTGAGCTTCTTAGTGCATTGACAATATTTATTTACATGCAATATTTCATAGATTACTAACATAATATATTTGTATTTACAGTGTACACTCTTCCTAAGCTGTACTTAAAGATGCAATATTGTGTCTCATGTGCCATCCACTCCAAAGTTGTTAGGGTCCGCTCTGTTACTGATAGGAGGGTCCGTGAGCCTCCACAGCGCTTCAGGCGCCCAAGGGTACTGAATTATACTTATTAGTATCTTTTGGTCTTTTCTGCAAAATTTTCTTTATTGAGATCAAATTTAGTTAATATTAAGTCTATTTTCTGCTTTGGGGAAGAAACTTGTTCTTTTAGATACATTAATGTAGCATCCTAGGCTATTTGGTTTGTTTTGCTGATGTGAATCTCATCTTTGTTTTCACCTATATTCAGCAACACAATATGCCTGCTAAAATGTTAAGTACCTATATCACCTACTTTAATGTTTTAAGTTTTTTGAGTTATCAAAGTAGTATATTGTTCTATGTTTTGTGATGTATCAATTGCTTTTGAACTGCTTGCAATTTGTTTAGAGAAAATAACAGGGGTCATATCTCTTTTTCTTGCTTCTGCTGAATCAATGCAATTCTTCTTTTCTTACCTAGACCTGTTGTCTTGTTTCTTTGTGGCTATTTCAGGATGATGCTCCCAAGCCTGGTCAAGCTCCACGCCCTGCCGGAGCTCCTACTGCCGCTCGTACTTAAGTGCCTACATTTTGATCAACTGCTGTTAGGCTTTTGGGTTTTAGTTATGTTTTTGAAGTGGATTTCTTTATTTAGTTTGAACAATCATGAATTTTTTGTATGCAAATCTGAATTAAACAAGCATGTGGTTCATCTTATTGCTTATATATAGCCTTTGCAATTAACCTCTCTTTGTTTACACCCAACAAATAACTGTCCACTCTATTTAAACTTTCTTTTACTCTCAACCTTACAGAAAGTGTATTTGAGTGGTTCAAGTTCTAAGCTTGTTGAATATATAGAAACAGGGCTGCTTTGAGATAGTAACGTTTCTTTTATACCTGTGTCTGTTCTATAGGATTAATATTGAAAAATCATTCTTAAAGTTTTCAATTTGACTTAAATTTATCATATAATGGTCACTTTGTATGGAATCATTTTTTGGTTTTACGCCCAAATTTTGAAGACTAATGGTGTTCCATGTGTAAAATGTCATATTCCTCAGTAAAGGAGGCGTCTCTCATGCACTCACCTGCTTGACGTCGGAGGTATCTTGAGCTTGTGTGGGGAAGCTTCAGTAGTTGACTGTAAAATTATAATTTCAGAGCCAATTAAGTTGTTTAATCTGAATTTTATTGTGATAATATGTAAACAATTTGCCATTTCACACTACTCTAACATGAGAGAAAAGGTACAAATAGAGTACATACAGATAGTAAATACTTGAGTTTCTATTGAAAAAGAAACTCTACAGCGTACGCAGGGTCTGTCCCGCCAGTTTTGTATTTGTTTGAGATGTACATATTCCCTTTTAGTAAGTAAATCTTTATTTACTAATCTTCAAATAAACTAGGTTACTTATTCTTCTTTTTATCTCTGTCGAAATGTGGGGGGGTAGGGATAATGTGTAGAAGTAGTATAAAATTTAGTGAAGGCAAAAGAAATATTAGAGCATGTGAAAATGAGCGACTCTGCCTAACCAAAACTAATGCTACATAGGTTGTTGCTATCATTATCAAAACGGCATCTTGATTTTATTCTTAATCACATAAACTAATACTACATAGATAACGAACAATTAGTTAAATTTTACGAATTAAAACTACAGTTTAATGGTTACAATCCATCCTATATCTATTAGCTACTGAATTAAGATTAATAAAGCCTCCTCTCCTTCCACAACTTTTATGGGGCAATCCCACCTTTAAAGAATATAAAAGGAAAAGAAAAAAAGAATAATTGAACCATCTTGGTAGAACTAAAATATAAACATGAGCGCCAAATTAACACTTACCAGGAGATGTTTATTAATCATAAAACTAATTAGATACTAAAATTTAGAACAAATGACACCAGCCAGTTTGGAGCTGAAGCATGTAAAACAGTTGAGTTTGCCACTTCTTCAGCGTTGGTGTAGTAGAGTCAAATTTTAAGCAGTGAATGAAGATTTGTAGATAAGAAACGAGGATCAGAAAAATGAATGAGAAAATATCATGCCCCATTTAGAAAAGGTTCCTTTTTTGTTTCTGGATAGTTTAAACAACTTAGATTCAACTCTAAATCTAGTTTATTCAAAATTACAGATTACATAAACCACACAACCTCTCTAGGTAACCTTTTACATCGAATATGGATTTCTCATTTCTCTACGCTAATCTTCCTCCCAAAATTATACAAGATGCCTAGGAAACCATAAAGGTATACTTTTGGAAATAGGAAGCACGTTCTTAAACAAGACCAACGCAAGCTAGCAAAACAAAAACAAGGAGATTTAATCTCAAGAAAACATGATAGCAGTAAAAATTGTGTGAAGGAAATTGTGCCTATTAAATCAGGGATTAATGTTTTTCACTCTCAAAAACAAGAGGAAATTAACAGATCGAAACTCTGTTCAATAACCATCAAGCCATGGCTGCCTTCTTCTCTTCCTCGAGCTTCTTCAGTTCTGCCAGTCTTTCTGCCCATGCTCTATCCCTAGCAACTGCAGCCATTTTACGCTCTACTCTCTTATTCATTTTTTTCCGATTGGCCTCCTGCAATTGAGCTTTGCGCTTCTTCTTCTCAGCCTATCCATGAATAAAAACCAAATTTATAGTAAAGGACTGGTTAAAGAAACTAGGATCTCAGGAAGCAAACTAAAACCTATTAATTCAAGAAATGCACAGAGAATTTGCAGAAGTCCTTGAAAGATACTTCTTCCGTTTCTGAAAGACCATACGAAGAATGATAACTACAAATGATACAAACAGTATAAAACCCGGCTAAACAGTATTGAACCTTAAGTTGCCAACTTTAATGCTTGCTCAAAACCAAGAAAATCATTGAGGAGAAATCGGTAAAGAAAGAACAGTTTCGTATAAGCAGATAAGTCTCCGGAACATGAGAGTAGACCCCATTAACATACAAGTGATAAATCCTCAGACCAAGGAGGGTCTACTACATAACTGTATCGAATAGATAGAGCATTGACAAGGAAAGAAGGTGTTCTTGCTCTTTATTTCTTTCAAACTGGTTGTATGCTTATCTACAAAATATAATCATTAAAGCCTCCAAACATAGCAGAGAGATCTAAGGCTTGATTTGATGATTCAGTTAGTAGGATGCAATTTGCTTTCCTATGTTTATTGGATACACCATTGTATGCTTGTATACTGCTTCTTTTTAGTTTTTGTTGGGCTAATGTGAATTTCATATTAGGTTTTGGGAGCTTAGGGAACCAAGACAAGGCAATATTGAATAGTCTCATTTGATTGTATTAATTTGGATGCATGGTCACCAACAAAGATATCGAGGAACGAGCAGTTGACTGTCATTCAAAATATATACCATGCAAAATAACAATTTAGCTTTTTATGAATGGTTGATCAACTTGTAGCAGGAGAGCCTTTTGATGCAATAAGCTAAGCACTTTCTTATTTTACTGAATAACTAGCTCCGCAGCAGGATAAGTTGGATTCGATTATCTGGGGCAGGAGTTTATTCAAGCAAAAATGCTTCAAATGGGCATACCCCTAAGGTCTCATGGTACAGGCCAGAGTGACTTAAGAGACATGTTCAGACATAGAGACGTGAAAGCACCAACATGTACCGCGTCAAAATAGCAAACACAACATGGATCACCTGTTCAATGCTGTGAGCGCAGCAGACACAATATCACATCAATATATTAACCATCAGAAAAATAGCATCTGAACGGCCTTTTGCAAATTAAGTTCAATGCTAATATCCAGTTTCTGAAAGCTTGTTGTGACTGCAATTCGTGACCCTTAAATGTTTAATATACCACTTTAGCTTAAATGTGCAGCAAACCTTAAGATAATTGAATTATCTACTCATCAAGAAAAGAACACACTTTTTTTTTATTCTAATGAAAAAGTAAAGAGAAAAGAAATCATTCTTCTCAAGAACCAAAGAGGATCATCTCAGAAAAGATAAATGAAATCAAAATCTGTAGCAACATACCAAAATAAACGCCTTTCGTTGCCCAATTCTCTTCTTCTCATTCCTTCGCTTGACACTTCCTTCATTGGGATTGTTTGGACTTATAGGTTCACCAGGCACATATTTGACCCATGCATATGGACCTAAATTCCAAAAGAAAAAAGACAGCCTCTAAATTCTTTTCATTCTTTCTAATCCAAAAGCTGATAAAAATCCAAAACATACCAAGTGTGGTATGACAAAAAATATTTTAAGGGAAAAGGTTTTCCCTTTTCAAGTATGCGGTTAGTTTGAACTGTTGAACAATATTTTCTACAAAGGAATATAATTTCCCCCAAAAGAAGGGAAGTGACTTCCATAATTTATGACGAAAGTCTTCTATTTTAAACATGTTTACCCGTACCTTGACTATCACACTAACACAAGTACCGAGTAAATTTGCCTACCAGGGGCCATTTTCTTTACAATCCCAACTCTTACTCTATATCAACCAACACTTAGACATTGTTATGAACCTTTAATATTCAAAAATATCATCAAAACCCCATCCACATGTCCCATCCTCCACCTTATACGATTAAAATCCCAACCAAACATTAGGAAATGATTCCTCAAGCTAAATATTTTCCATGGAAGAGCTTTCTATGGGGTAATTACTTTAATTAATACACATTCTCACCTTAATTTATGATTTAACTTTTTAACATTTCCTCTATGGAGTATAAGATTTTCGTTTATACTAAAAGCAAACAAAAACATCATAATTTGCAGAATGAAATACCCAAATACGAAAATGGCATAAAATCTTAAACCCTAGTCCAAAACCCTAGGTTTCAACAAACTATAAAGAGTAGTAATTAATTACGACATGAAAATGAAAATCATTAACCTGGAGGTTTCAAGCTAGCTCTTTTACGGCGAGGCTTGAGACTGGGTCTTCGCTTCGGGAAGCGAGGGTCAGTTAAGCTGTGGAAAGCACTGGACGGTGGAATCCATGGAAGTTTAGGGCGGAGATTGTTGAATAATAAATGACGGAGTTCCGGTGCCGAAGAGGCGGTGGTCGCCGAGAAGGGCGGCACCGGTTGAAAAGCGGATGCGGTTCGGGTAGATAGAAGAGCTCTATAAACGGGTCGAATTATGGATCTCAGGGCTCCGAAACCCATTTTAGTTGCTTGATGACGGCGTTCGACACTTCGAGTAGTCTGATAGATTACTACTGAGACCTCTCTACAGTTTGCGAAAAAGGAATGGTAACAGCAAACTTCTTGTATCAACAATTATTAACTTATTTTTTATTTAAAAATTTTGACTTGAAATCATTTCGAAAATCAAGTATATTGATTCTTGTACTCCGATCCCTTTTATATAAATTGAGACGAAGGAAATATTAACTTAATAACTATATTAAATTAATTATGAAAAATATGTACTTCGTTTATATAAATATTTATAACTTAATCGTGAAATAATATGATTTTAATTAATCAAGTATAAATTATAATTTTTATATTTCTTTGAGTCGGGAGTCTATTAGAATTAGTTTTTTTGCCTTCAAGGTTGGAGTAAGATCTACATACACACTACTCTTCTCCATACTCTACCTATAAGGTTATACTAAGTTTGTTATTGTTGTAAATACAAGTTGTAGTTTGAATTTTGTCGAGAATGATCATATCATTTTGTTTGTTAAATGTTTTCTCAATTGATTAGATGAATTATGCGTTCTCAATTTAATTTGTTTTTTGTAGATATAAATTGCTAATTTGATATGGACGTCTGAGTGCGAACAATCTTTAATGTTATGCAACAATGCAAAATATGTGATACTAAAACTGTTAGTTATAGTCTGTTTGGCCAAGTTGTTCTTTTTTTGGCCAAAAGTATTTTTTTTTGTCAAAAAGTATTTTTTTTTTTTAAATTTGAGGTCTTTGGCCAAGTTTTTAGAAGGAAAAAATATTTTTGAGAAGAAGCAAAAGCAGTTTTTGAGAAGTAGAAAAAAATAGTTTATCTCCGAAAGTACTTTTCTGAGAAGCGCTTTTGAGAAAAATATACTTAGAAGCAGTTTTTAAAAGTTTAGTCAAACACTAATTACTGCTCAAAAGTGCTTTTCAAATTAATTAATAAAACACGAATGGCTTATCACCAAAAATACTTTCTAAAAAAGTACTTTTGAGAAAAATACTTATCCAAATAAGCTAATTTTAGAAATTTGGCCAAACAAGCTATTAGTTTTACACTTATTAATATCTACATGCATAAATGTTACTTTTGAAAAATGATATATTCAACATTATTATTTCCAATTTCCATGAATTAGCTTTGGTATTTTGACTTGAGCTTGCTATTTTCTATCAAAATTTTAAAATACGCTAAAACTCCATAAAAGGAAAATGTATTTATACCGAATACTTTTATACTAGCACTACGTGAAATAGTGAATATCCGTAAATGAAGGTCAAGATACATAGATAATGATAATATCCTTCAAGTTGAACACTTTTTAAAACGTTTTTCCTTTTTTAGAAATTAAAATTGTTTAGGATATTATATGCAAAATCTTTTAAATTTAAGCCAACATTCGTACCCCTTGTAAACCTTATGAACCAAAAATGTAAAATAACCCTTTTTCCTAGACACCATCCCTACAAATTTTCTAGTCGCCGTCACCATTCCCCAATTCCTCAACTCAGCAACAATGGCGAAAATTAACGAAGCCCAAGTGCTCAAGGCAGTAAATGCTCTTCTCAAATGGAAGAAACTTCAATCCAAAAACCAATCTTTTCTATCAGATGAAGAAGCAGAACAAGAAGAAGAAACAGAAGCAGAGGTATTAGAAGAAAATTTCATTTATCTTATGTTAACTCTCAAGAAAATCCCACCAAAAGAACTCACCACCCCCCACAAAATCCCCCTCCCCCACCCCCTTTTCCACCCCCTTGAATCCTTCTCCAATATTTGTCTCATCATTGACGACAGACCCAAAAAACCCCTTAACTCAAAATCCAATCTTTATACTGAAACAATGCAAAAGAACAAACCCCAGTTGTCAAAATCCAATCTTTATGCTGAAACAATGCAAAAGAACAAACCCCATTTGTCAAAATCCAAACTTGATGTTGAAACAGTGCAAAAAAAGATTAAAGCTGAAGGAATACCAATAACTAAAGTTTTGAAATTTTCTAAGTTGAAGGCTGAGTACAAGTCCTTTGAGGCGAAAAGAGAGTTGAATGGTTCATATGAATTGTTTTTGACTGATAAAAGAGTGGTACATTTGCTTCCAGGTTTATTAGGGAAGCAATTTTACAAGAAGAAGAGGAAGGTACCTGTACCAGTAGATTTAAGGGGGAATAGCAGTTGGAAAGAGGAGATAGAAAGAGCTTGCGCGTCGAGTTTGTTGTGTTTGGGGAATGGGACATGTAGTGTTTTGAAGGTTGGGAGGGGAGGGATGGAGAGTGGTGAAGTTATGGAAAATGTTTTGGCTGCTATTGAAGGAATTGTTGAGTTTGTTCCTAAGAAATTGAGTGGTGTTAGAGCTTTTCATTTGAAGTTTTCGGATTCATTGGCATTGCCTGTTTATGAGGATTTGCCTGATTCCAAGATTGAAGATTTGAAGGAGCCCAAGGCGACGAGGAAAAGTTGAATAAGGATCAGAAGCATGGTGATAAGAAGAAAGTGGAATTGTTCTAGCTATGAAAAATTGAGAAGAAAATGAAGGAGAAAAAGTGAAAGGGAGGGATTTCAAAAGGTTTTTCCAGATAGAAATTGGCTTAAGTATTGAGTCATAGGCTCACAACCAAAATGTTATATGTTCTGAAGAAAATTTGGACGAAGTGTATCCATTTTGGTTCTTACTATGCTTAGGTTCAAGCAGGCAGTGAATACAACAATGTGTTCTTTTTTTCCCTTTTGCTGTCCTTTTGTTTTCTGATTTGATCTAGTTCTTCCAACAATGCTGTTGCTTACACGATGTTGTTTCAAATGGGAAATTCCAATGTTTACATCTTGATAGTTTATCAATGTGGTCAATTTAATTATGATAATAGTGAGACTCTTTATCATCATGTGTTTCAGCAGGTTTTCTTGTTATCTACTGTTGTTGGTACTGTTTCTTGTTACTCTTTCCTTTCTATGGTTTATACACTATTATTTTCTTTTTAACAAATGTTGTGACTATGCTTCTCTTGAGCTGAGGGTTTATAAGAAAAAACCTTTTTAAAGCTGCGTATGCACTACTCTTCCCTACCTTATTTATGGGATTACACTGGGTTTGATATTGTTGTTGTTTCGAATGCCAGTGTTTCATCCTTACTGTTTTAATTGTTGTGTTCATTATACTTGCAAATATTTCTTTGCATTGAGGTCATGTGAGACTTTTAGCTGTATTTTCTTGATCAGTCATAAACTAAATGGGGACTGATTCATAATCTGTCTTATTTTCAGTAGTATAAATCCAGAATCTAGGTTGTGTAGCATTTTATACGCAGATTGCATATGTGTCTCCGTGTGACCTAAAGGTTACGAGTTCAAGCAGTGGAAGTAATCACTTGTACTTGCATTAGGGTAGACTGTTTATATTATACCCCTAAGAATGCGGCCCTTTCCCGAATCCTGCGAGATGTTTTGTACATCGAGTTGCCCTTTTTTATTTCATGAAAGCCTTTCATTTGCTTCCCTTCGATGCAAGTTTGATTTTTCCATAGTGTATCCTAATTTTTTTGCCTAATTCTTCTTCTGATAACCGATTCAACCTCTTATCAAAAAGATATACCTTGGTTATATTTCATCTATTCAACAAATTCAATAATGAGCATAACGGCCCTATTGTTCCCTATCCGCCTTTAACTGAAGGGGCGATCCACCAAAGATGGCAGCGAAAAAGACGATAGCACGAACCATGCTGTGTTTAATACCTTCATAATTTCTAAGCAACACCAGCACGCGTATTGTTCTCTTTCATTATCTGTGTACTAATTTTTAGTTACTACCTGTGGCATGTAGATGAACTAGTGTTTTTGTTAAAAAGAATCTGTTAAATGCTTCTTTCCAAGAATTAACCCAAATCTGACTTTTCTTAATTAATGTTAAACTAAAAAACTGCTTCCCTTCTGGGTCTTCTCTTCTTTTCTCCCAGAATTCAACAGAGAAAAGAAGAATAAAAAATTATATTAAATTATGTCAATCTTAATTCTCGTTAGCAGAACAAGAAAATTGATTAATAGTGTGAATAAAACATAAGGTCGACACACTAGCTGTGGGATTTTTATAATTGATCTGTCGATTTCAACAACCTAATAAAACCTCAATAAAATAAGTCCCCTACTTTTTTTTTTAAATATGAAAAAACATAATTTTATTGATAAACAATGGGTACAATTCTGTTTGTTCCTTGATTTTCTCTCCGGATTATCTCTGTGATTCGAATAAGTCCCCTATTTGGTTTATATAATTTCTTAAAGTATCAGGGAATGATCTTCTGACTGATTAAATAGTAACAAGATTATGAATACTCTTTTAACGTGATTACCACGGGTCAAAAAGTTTGATACGTACCCTTAAAAAAAATGTCTGACACGTTCTTAATTAATTTTCGTCAAGAACACCTTGGACCAGTTCAAATGCATATCTTTTGGTTAGTTAGTGGTCAAATATCTACTCAATTTTCTAATTCAATTTGTATAATATGATTTTCTCTATTTCAACCAATTGTCGAATTGAATACCAGTAAATAGTGAGAAGTCCTACATCGAGCTTTTTGTAATGTAATGCAGAATACAGGGTGTTGCAAATTCAGTGGCTTGCAATACAATTGCTTAAATTTTAGTAGACAAACAACATGATTAGGGCATAGAAAGTCAAGATTCATACAACTCTTTGATTTTTATTTTCTTTTTAAATTTATTTTTAAAGTCATGTACTACTACCACATTTCACGGTTTGAAGTTTATACAGAGGTTGGTCTTGGGGGTCCTCAATAATTGTATATGCCCATTCTCTGAACATCTTCTTTATAACGCTCCATGTGTCAAGTTTTACTAAAACTTTTATAGCTTACGTTTGGCCATAAAATTTCGGAGTTTTTTTTAAATATTTATTTGTTTATAGATTTTAGTCATTTTTGGTAGATTTTGAAAACAAAATCTTCAAATCTCAAATACAGCTCTAGCATAGTTTTTGAAGTTTTTTACTCATAAAATATTAAATTTCTTTCAAGTAAAATGTATGTCCAAACACAACTTCAATTTTCAAAAATTATTTTTCATCTATTCTTCAAAAGCTCATTTTTTTTTCAAGTTCCAACCAAATCTATGTCCAAACATTAGCTTAGTCATCCATCTATTGCTTGGCAAGAGCCAATAGGGTTTTTTATTTATTTATATTCTTTTTTACCCGAGATATTTAACTCTCATATATGCTAACACCGTAATAACTTTTTTTTAACAATATTTGATTATCTAAAAATATAAGTGTTTTTTATACTATCAAATCACATTAAAAAAGTAGGTTGGGTGGCGAAAACAATACTGTAATTGGATTAGTATTTTCTCCTCTTTATTCTTAGGCTTATCCCCTACAAAATAGAGTTCCAGTAGTCACAGTTTCAAATTAATGGGTTCAGGAAATTTAATAACTTATTTAATTTACCAGTACCCTAAACTTTTAACGCATATATAAAAAACGAATCAAAATTACTGTGTTTGATTGAACTTAAAAATTATACTCACCGTCCGCCTTGTTTCAACAAAGTTGACTATGTATGCTTTGTATTAATATATACAAATAATAAAATATGGCTCTAAAGTGAACTCAAAGATTATTAACTTATATGAAAAGAAAAAGTCTATGGTTTGTTTTTGTTTTCTTAAAAAATATTTTTTAATATCCATTCAAGCGGTCTTTTTGTGTTTTAAGTGTTGGTATCGGTATAGTTTTCACTAAATGCAATAATAAGAAGGGAAAAAAAGAAGAAGATAAGTTACACAAATTCAACCAAAATAATAATAATAATAATAATAATAATAACAATAATAATAATTTTATTAATATATTATTATTCTTATTATTGTTATTATAGGTGATATTTATTTTTTCCCCTAGCTCCTTTGGCTATATTAAAGTACTATAAATTGTACTTAAGTTCATGTTAAGTATAAGTAGAATAATCCTTTAGTTTCGTCGATTTTTTGAAATAAAATTATACCATGGGGTATTAAATTGTCAAGTCATATGATAAAAGTTTGAGAGGGTGATAGAAGGGAAGATAAGGAGGAGTGTTCCATTTTCGAGAAGCAGTTTGGTTTTATGTCGGTACGGTCGACTCGACTACTGAAGTCATTCACCTTGTAAGGAGATTGGTGGAGCAGTATAGGGCGATGAAGAAGGACTTGCATATTGACAAAGTCCCAAGAGAGGTTCTGTGGAGATGTTTGGAGGCTAAACGAGTGCTTGTAGCGTATATTAGAGTGATCCATGACATGTATGATGGAGCAAAGACGCGAGGTAAGGGCAGCAGGAGGAGATTCTGAATACTTTCCGGTTAAGATGGGATTGCATAAGGAATAAGCACTTAGCCTTGAGTCTGGTGGTCTGGAGACATACCCTTCAAGCTGAACAGTACCAAGACAGAATACTTGGAGTGCAAGTTCAGCGGTTTTACCAGGAAGCGGACAGGGATGTGAGGCTTGATACGCAACTCATTCCAAGGAGAGAGAGTTTCAAGTATCTTGGATCTATAATTCAAAATGATAGGGAGATTGATGAGGATGTTACACATCGTATCGGAGCAGGATGGATGAAGGGGAGACTCGCTTCCGGTGTCTTGTGTGATAAGAATGTGCCTTTGAGACTTAAAGGTAAGTTTTACAAGGTAGTGGTTAGACCGACTATGTCGTATGCAGCAGAGTGCTGGCCAGTCGAGAACTCCCATGTCCAGCAGATGAGAGTAGCTGAAATGAGGATGTTGAGATGGATGTGTGGGCATACCAGGTTAGATAGATTTAAGAATGAAGTTATTCGGGACAAGGTGGGAGTGGCCCCTTATGGAGGAAAAGATGCGAGAGGCGAGGCTAAGATGATTCGGGCATATTAAAAGGAGAAGCACAGATGCCCCAGTTAGGAGGTGTGAGATGCTGGCCTTGGAGGGTAAGAGGAAGGGTAGAGGTAGACCAAAGAAGTATTGGGGAGAATTAGGCGAGACATGGCACAACTTGAGCCAACCGAGGATATGATCCTTGATAGGAGAGTATGGAGGTTGAGAATTAGGGTAGAAGGTTAATAAGTAGTCGAGCGTTTTCCTGTGTCTTCATTAGTTCAATAGTATTAGTATTAGTTTGATGTCTTTTTTATCCTTAGTTTGCTATTACCACATATCTTGTATTGTTGCTACTTGCCTTCCGTATACCCTTAGTTTGCTATCACTACATATCTTGTACTGTTATTACTGACTATTAGTACTTTCTTCATACTCTCTTTTGCTATCTTGGGTTTCGTTTTCTAAATACCTTGTATTACTATTACTTGCTATCAGTGCTTCTTCCGTCTTTTCTTTAGCCGAGGGTCTATCGGAAATAGTCTCTCTCCCCTTCCAGGGTAGGAGTAAGGCTGCGTACATCCTACCCTCTCCAAACTCCACTTGCGGGATTACACAGGATTGTTTTTGTTGTTGTATGCTTTTTAATATATGTTAAAAAAAAATTATTCTCTCTCACTTTTTTTTCGTTCATTCCAACATTAGATATGCTTACAAATATTTTTTCACATCATAAATAAGATTTATGAAGTCTATAATTGAGATTATAATATAGATTAAAAGAGAAAAAAGTATTACAATATTAAAAAGAAATAAATAGAGATAGATTGATAGTTTAGACTGCGAAATAGGTATTTAAAATGTTCAATTGAAGGATAAAGGGTGGAGATAAATTAAGAGGGGAAAAGTTATATAGTTCAAAGTTTGGGCAGGTGTTTGGTTGTGCAAGAAGAGTTAGATCGCATTAGTCAACTGCGACATATAAGTTCGCATTTGTCATTGCGATATATGTAAATCGCTTTTATAAGTTGCATTTAAATAAGTCGCTTTTGTCAATGAGATTTATAAATAGCATTTATCAAATGTGATTAGTCTCCTAACTCCTCCCTCCAAATTTCATATTCCCTCAAACCTTCTGCCTCTTGTAGAGGAACAAGACTCCTATGATAGCAATGGCCTTTCAGTTACAAAATCCCACTTTGTTAGTTTTCGGCCCACGTGGCCTATGTTTAATAATATTAGCTAATTTGTTGAGGAAGTTATTTTTATAAAACTTCCCATTACCCACTTTTGATGGTAAGTGGAAATTAATCGTTTGGTCCCTCTCTCTGTCTATTAAAAGAGAATAACCTATTCCATCTCAGTTATTCTGAGAGAGAAAAGAAAATTGATTTTGTCAAGAGCAGAAGTTCATGTTCTTCCCTTTCGCTTAACATTATGGCCAATTTTGGTATGTTTTTTGACTGAATTTCTTATATATTACAATTTGTAAAAATCATATAGTCCCACAATCCTGAGATTATTAATAGAATTTTATATAGAATAAATTACAGCCTAAAATTATAAAAATCCTTATACGTGGTATCAGAGTCACACGATTTAGGAACTAATGATTTTTCGCTAAAATTAACGTACTTTTTTGTCCCCCAAATTGTGAACCCTAGTTATGTGATTTAGGGATTTACGGTTAATCCTGTCATGATATCAGGAATACAATTATTAGAAAGAAGTCTATTTTGCCATCCACTTTATTGTTATCCATGAATATTAGGAAAGAATGAATATTGTTGCTTTCCTGTATACGAGTTCATATTGGGTTAAGATGTAAGTTTTTTGTGCATCCACTTGGTAGTATCTTAAGTTTGTTCTCTTGGAAAAAGAGATTTGTGGGCAAAGGCAATGAACTTAGTTGGTGTTCTGCATATGATATCCATGAAAGTTGTTTCTCTTGGAAATTGCTCTTGAATGGATTAGCTAGTATGATTTCTCCTCATTTGTGAAGTACATGGAAAAAGTATAGAAAGAAGTTAATTCCAGTAGTCTTTCATGATTAATACTTGGAGATGCTTCCGCTGAAACTCTTAACAATATCACATTGTCCTCAAATTTCAATAACGTTCTTGAAATTTTTATGTGATTAAAATAATGAAGCTCTCAGTGTAGTAAAGAAACGTGCACTGTTAATTTTTAATGCATCATGGACTAATAAAGTATAAACTAAAATACTTTTGGGTAAATTGAATCTATATTCAATTACCCAAAAGTTGTGATGCTTATAAATGATATAATATTTATGGGTAAATTGAAGTTCTTGATTATAAGGCATTTATGACTAGTCCAAAGATTGATCATTTGTTCTTCTAATCATTAAAGATTAAGTCGATAATTTAGACGCGCTGTTAGTTTTTATATATATATATATAATGTCTAAAGTTATATTTTGGTGATTCACCCGAAATAGGACATCAACATACATTTAATAGTACATATAGTATATTTAATTTTAACTTAAAGCATTAATGAATGAGCTTATTTTACTTGCACCACTTGCTCTTCATTCGCACTCTACTTTTGTTACGGCTTTTAACGGACTCAACTTCTCAGATTGGTGCGAACAAATCAAATTTCATCTTGGAGTTTTAGATCTCGATGTTGCACTTTATACTGAGAGGCCAACTGCTGTTATTTAAACTAGTAGTGTTGAAGAAAGGTCCTATTTTAAGCATTGGGACGGGTCTAACAGATTAAGCCTAATGTTTATGCGAATGAATATTGCGAGCAACATTAAGACTACTCTTCCCAAAATTGAAAGCGCTAAAGAACTTATGAAACTTATGGAAGAATGCTCCCAAACTGGTGATAAGTCTCTTGCTGGGACACTAATGGATAATTTGACCACCATGAAGTTTGATGATTCCCGTACCATGCATGAGCATGTCATTGAAATGACAAACATAGCAGCGAGACTTAAGACTTTGGGAATGTAGGTGCATGAAAACTTCCTTGTTCAATTCATCATTAACTCATTCCCATCTGAGTATGGTTCTTTCCAAATGAACTACGACACCATGAAAGATAAATGGAACGTGCATGAACTGCATGGAATGCTGGTTCAAGAGGAAACAAGGCTGAAGAATGAAGGAACCCACTCCATTAACCTTGTAGCTGAAAAGAAATATGGAAAAGTTAAATAGATATAACATAATGTCCATGGTCCTCTTCTCAAGTACGTAAGAAGGAACAAAAGAATGATAAATGTCGTTCCTATGAAAAACTCGGACACTTTTAGAAAGATTGCCTGAAACGTAAGGCATGGTTAGAGAAGAAAGGTAAGCCTTGTACTTTTATGTGTCTTGAATCAAATTTAACTGAAGTTCCTTATAATACTTGGTGGATTGACTCTAATTCTACTGTTTATGTTTCTAATACGATGCAGGGATTCCTTACAACCCAGACTTGGGGAATAAAGTGAAGGCTCCAGTTGAAGCTATCAGGACTTATCGCTTAATCCTAGATACTGTGCGTCACTTAGACTTATTTGAAACTTTTTATGTACCTTCTCTTTTAAAAAATTTAATTTTCTTGTCTAAGTTAGATAAAGCTGGATATTTTTTAAATTTTTCGCTGTGCACGTTTCAGTTTGTTTAAGCATAATCATCTTATTGGTTTTGATATTTTTTGTGATAATTTATACAAATTGAACCTTGATAATATGTTTTCTGAAACCCTCTTAACTCTGCATCATAATGTTGGAACCAAACGTAAATTGGTGAATGAACATTCTGCTTACGTGGTATAAACTTTTAGGTCACATATCCAAAGAAAGATCGGAAAGATTAGTTAAGAATGAAATTCATTCACATTTGGATTTTACGGACCTTAATATTTGTGTGGATTGAATTAAAGGAAAACAACCAAAATACACAAAGAATGGAACCACAAGAAGCACACAACTTCTTGAAATTACACACACCGATATATGTGGTCCTTTTGATGTCGCTTCTTTTAGTAAGGAAAGATATTTTATCACCTTTATTGATGACTTTTCACGTTATGGATATGTCTATTTGTTGCATGAAAAATCTCAAGCAGTGAATGCCTTAGAGGTATTTATTAATGAGGTTGAAAGACAACAAGATAGAAAAGTAAAAATTATCAGGTCGACAGAGGAGGTGAGTATTATGAAAGATGTGACGAAACTGGACAACACCCTGGTCCATTTGCTAAATTCCTTGAAAAAAGTGGCATATGTGCTCAATACACAATGCATGGCACACCACAACAAAATGGTGTGGCAGAAAGTTATAACCGTACATTAATGGATATGGTTAGGGTATGTTAAGTAATTCATCTTTACCCATCTCATTGTGGATGTATGCATTAAGAACTGCTGTATACTTGCTAAATAGGGTTCCTAGTAAAGTAGTTTCAAAGGCTCCTTTTGAACTTTGGATTGGTAGGAAACCTAGTTTGAGGCACTTGCATGTATGGGGTTGCTAGATAGAAATAAGAATTTACAATCCACAAGAAAAGAAACTTGATCTAAGAACAATCAGTGGTTTCTTTATTGGTTATCCAGAAAAATCAAAAGGGTATAGATTTTACTGTCCTGATCAGAGTACAATAATAGTTGAAACTGGAAATACTAGGTTCATTGAGAATGGTGAAGTTAGTGGGAGTGAAGAACCACATAATATGGAAATTAAAGAAGTCAGGGTGCAAGTTCCTCTGCCCTGCACTTCTTCTAAACTTGTTGCTCCTGCAGTTATTGTACAACCTAACAATCAGCAATAACAACAAATAAATGATCATACCACTAACAATGAAGTTGCAGTTAACGAACCTAAAATAGATGAACCAGAAGAAGTAGCATTAAGAAGGTCTCAAAGACAAAAGAAATCTGCTATTTCAGATGATAATTTAGTATATCTACATGAGTCATAAATTGGCTTTAGAATTGATAATGATCCAATTTTATTTTCACAAGCCATTGAAAGTAATAATTCTGATAAATGGCTAGATGCTATGGAAGATGAGTTGAAATCTATGGAACAGAAAAATATTTGGGACCTTGTTAAATTACCAGAAGGTTGCATAAGAGTCGGGTGTAAATGGATTTTTAAGACCAAACGCGACTCAAATGGCAACATTGAACATCACAAGGCTAGACTTGATGCCAAAGGTTTCAGTCAGAAAAATGACATTGACTATAAAGTGATATTTTCACCAGTCTCTAAGAAGGACTCACTCAGAATTATAATAGCTTTAGTCGCACATTATGACTTAGAGCTACATCAAATTGATGTAAAAAACTGCATTTTTGAATGAAAATTTAGAGGAAGAAGTTTATATTAGATCAGCCAGAGGGGTCTTCCATTAAAGAAAAGGAGCACATATGTGTAAACTTAAGCAATTAATATACGGACTTAAACAAACTTCCTGACAGTGGTATCTTAAATTGAACGAAATTATTGTAACCTTTGGATTTAAGGAAAATATTGTTGATCGGTGTATATATCTGAAGGTCAGTGGGAGTAGGTTTATTATGTTAGTCTTGTATGTCGATGGCATCTTACTTGCTACTAATTATCTTGGTATGATGCATGACACCAAGAAATACTTTTCTAACAACTTTGAGATGAAAAATATAGGAGAGGCATCCTATGTGATTGGAATAGAAATATGTTGAAATAAATTATAAGTGTCTCATAAAGCCTATATTAATATAGTGTTAGAGAGATTTAGAATAAAAAATGCTCATAAAATCTCGTTCCAATTCAGAAAGGGGATAAATTTAGTCTCAATTAATGTCTAAAGAATGAATTGGAACATATGCAAACGAAAGATATTTCTTATGTATCTATAGTTGTAGCTTAATGTATGCAGGCATGTACGAGACTAGACATCTTTTTTGCTGTTGGAATGCTGGGCAGATATTAAAGTAATCCTGGGATGAACCACTGGAAGGTTACAAAGAAAGTGTCACGATATGTACCATTGCAAGGAATGAGAGATTATGTCCTCACTTATAGAAGATCCGATCATCTTGATGTGATTGGATATTCAAATTCAGATTATGCTAGTTGTATTGATACAAAAAATTCACACTTAGTTATTTCTTTCAGTTAGCGGAAGGAGCAATATCGTGGAAAAGTTGGAAGCAGTCTGTTATAGCTGCATCCATCATGGAAGTTGAATTTGTAGCATACTTTAAGACTACAGTTCCGGAAAACTAGCTGCGGAACTTTATTTCAGGACTAGGACTAGTTGACAATATTGCCAGGTTGCTGAAATTTTATTGTGATAATTTTGCAGCAGTTTTCTTCTCTAAGAACAACAAGTATTTGAAGGGTGCTAAGCATATAGAAGTGAAATACTTTGCCGTTAAAGAAGAAGTCCAGAAACATAAAGTGTCAATTGAACATATTAGCACCAAACTTATAGTTGCCGATCCTTTGACGAAAGGATTGCCGCCCAAGACATTTACTGAGCATGTAGAAAGAATGGAAATTATTGATGGCAATGAATGATTTTATGTAAAGACTTTATTTTGTTTATGCAATTGATACTTTGAGCTCATTTATATATATATATATATATATATGTGTGTGTGTGTGTGTGTGTGTGTGTGTGTGTGTGTTTATGGTTTTACCTGTTTTATCTTTTATACATAATATTGAGAATGGTGATGACAAGTTCTAGCTTAGATGAGATATTCTAAGCATTATCGTTAGACCAATTAAGTATTACTGTTACAAGTTATGTCGAGTAATAGACTGATATTGTAGTACGTGGAAGGAACTATGTCGAATAAAGTGATGTACGACCGCAATGACTCATATTAGTTGATTTATTCAAGAACAATAAATAATGTTTCTATTGATAGGAGAATTTAGCATCTTATTGTGCACATAATGATTGACATATCTATTAAACCATTAGCTGAATAATGACACGTGTGCCAAATGGGAGAATGTTAATTTTTTGGCCCACGTGGCCAACTATTTGGTTTAATAATATTAGTTAAATTCTTTAATTTTGTTGAGGAAGTTATTTTTATAAAATTTTCCATTACCCACTTTGATGGTAAGTGGGAATTAACCGTCTGGTCCCTCTCTCTGCCTATTAAAAGAGAATAACCTATTCCATCTCGGTTATTCTGAAAAGAAAGCACAAGGTAAAGAGATAGAAAAGAAAACTGATTTTGTCAAGAGCAGAAGTTCAAGTTCTTTCCTTCCGCTCGATTAAGTCAAGAACATTGTGGCCAATTCTGGTATGTTTTCTTGACTGAATTCCTTATATCTTACAACTTGTGAAAATCATATAGTTCCATAATCAAGAGATTATGTCACGACCCAAAATTCACATGTAGTGATGGCGCCTATCTCAACACTAGGCAAGCGAATTTCTTTTAAGTTTGAAAATATAATATTTAAATTCATTATAAAACTCTCGCAAATACTAATATAAAACACTCTCAAAACCCGATGTCAGTAAGTACATGAACATCTAAATGGCAACACAGTCTGACTAATAAAAATATTGCCTGGAAAATATAGAACAGTGCAAACAACTGAAAGGAAAGAGAGTCAAGGTCTGCGGACGCCAAGCAACTACCTTGATAGTCTCCAATAGAATAAACTCCGAAATCTAGCAGCCGCTGTATCCGGGAGTATCTGGATCTGCACACGAGGTGCAGAGTATAGTATGAGTACAACCAACTCAATAAGTAACAAGATTAACCTTTGGGCTGAAAGTGGTGACGAGCTCAACAGGTATAGTCCAATATAGAAATAACAGTACAGAAACATATGCATGCTTTCAAGTTCAACAGTAAACTCAGTATAAGTAAAATAGATCAATTCTGAATTATATGAGGAATATGACATCTCTACATCTACATGCCCATGTATACGCTGTATGTGATGCACCTCACTGGAAAACCTCGTGTACTCACAATCTCAAAATACTCAATCACTCAGTACTGTATATGGCAATCCAGCCCACGGAAGATTCATCCCATATATATATACACATCAAGTGACAGTCAGTCATTCAGTACTATATAAGGCCAATCCAGCGCAGGAGAAGATCCATCCCCAAATATAAATGATTCGGACAAGATCCATGTCCAGGGAAGATCCATCCCTCAATATAAATACTTCGGGCAAGATCCATGCCTAGGAAAAATCCATCCCTTAATATAAATCAACCGCGCTCACCGTGGGGGATGCAGACTCCGAAGGGGCTCCTCAGCCCAAGCGCTATAATAGCTAGAACCAGGCATAAATAAATAAACATGCTGCGGCGTGCAGTCCAATCCATAAATATCACTCAAAATCTCCAGTCTCTCAGGCTCTGAGTGACATGAAAATCAACCTGACATGATGATATGATGTATCAACAAATGACAATAGAGATTAAGATATGATATGCAAGTGATAGATGTGACTGAGTACAATATCATAAATTTAAACAAATAATTCAACAACAATGCGACCCATGTGGGTCCCAAAATATATTGGCGCGTAGCCTAAACATGATCTTTAATATGAATCTCAGCTTAATTTCTCTAACACGTGGAGGATATGCAGATAATGACATTTATTTAATTATGCAACTCCACTGAATCTAATAAGTCACAATTCCTATGATGCACGCCCACACGCCCGTCACCTAGCATGTGCGTTATCTCCAAAGAATTCATACAACACATAATTTAGGGATTCATATCCACAGAACCAAGTTTGGAAGTGTTACTTACCTCAAACCGTATAATTTTTTATTCGAATATGCCTTTGCCTCACGAATTAGCCTCTGAAAGCCTCGTATCTAGTCACAATTAATTCGAATCAGTCAATACAAATTACATGAATTAATTCCATATGAAAATACTAATTTTCCAACAAAATCTGAAATTTAACTCAAAATGTGCCCATGGGGTCCATGTTTCGGAACCCGACAAAAGTTACAAAATATGTACTATTCAGCCACGAGTCCAACCATACCAAATTTATCAAATTCCGACATCAACTTGACCTCCAAATCTTAAATTTTCGTTTTTGAAAGATTCTTTAAAAATCCCAATTTCTTCCATTTAATTCACTAATAATTGATGAAAATAACCATAGACACATGAAATATAATCACTTTCGGATATAGAACACTTACCCCAATCAAGTTTGTGAAAAATTCTTCTAGAATCGTCCAAAATCGAGCTCCAAAAATCTAAAACGAAAATAAAAAAATTATCAAGTTCGATCCTTAAGTCTTTTGTCCAGGTTCGCATTTGCAGACAAAATTTCGCATTTGCGAGTGAACAGAAAAATCCCATGAACAGTGTTCGCAATTTGCGGATGAATAGTGTTCGCAATTGCGAATGAACAGTACCTCACCAGAAAACAGCAAACCCAAACTTCTCCGAAATGATCCGAAACCACCTCGAAACTCATCTGGAACCTTCTGGACACAAACCATATATGAATTTCAATCATAAAACATGCTACGGACCTGCTCGCGCACTCAAAACACTGAAAAGAGATCGTCTTGACTCGATATTGATCATGGTCAAACTCTCAAATTTTTTAACTTTACTAGTCTCTCAACCAATGATCGAAAATACACCCAAGCCCCTCGGGACCCTGTCAAATCATACCAACAAGTTCCAAAATATTATTCGAACTTAGTCGAGGCCACAAATTACATTAAACAACGCCAAAACTACGAATTGCGCCTCGAATCGAATTACGAGTTATGAAATTTCCAAATTCTATAATTTGCGCCGAAGCGTATCAAATCAATTCAGAATGACTTCAAATTTTGCACACAAGTCATAAATGACATAACGAAGCTATTCCAATTTTCAAAATTGGATTCCGACCCCAATATCAAAAAGTCAATCTCCCGGTCAAACTTCCCGCTTTAAATTCCTATTTTCGCCATTTCAAGCCTAATTTAACTACGGACTTCCAAATAATTTTTCAGAGACGCTCCTAAGTCCAAAGTCACCGTACAGAGCTATTAGAATCATCAAAACTCTAATTCGGGGTCGTTTACACATAATTTAACATCTGGTCAACTATTTCAACTTAAACTTTAAACCTTGGAACTAGGTGTTCTAATTCATTCAAAACCTCACCAGACCTGAACCAATTACCCCAACAAGTCACATAACATTTGTAAAGCACAAATTGAACAATAAATAGGGGAAAGGAATTTTAATACTCAAAACGACTGATCAAATTGTTACAGATTATTAATAGAATTTTGTATAAATTATTTATGAATCACAGTCTAGAATTATGAAAATCCTTACACACTTCACTCTGCAGCCTACGACCTTCTCAAATTGAAGAATTTAGCAAAGGTCAGTTCTTTTAAAAGAAAAAAATAAAATGGGGGTTGCCTAAATTTTAGAAATATTCATTCTTTTTTCACCTTTTCCCATGGGCGGCCAGACCCTTGCTTCATGCACCAAAAATTTGAGGGCCTTAAAATTACTATTTCTCAATATATAGCAGTATATTATTTATATAATTATTTTTTATTATTGATAAATTTATTTTTTATTTCATATTAATTTTTGATAATTCAATTTCTTCCTCTAATTAATATAACCAAAATAGTTTTCTGTCAATTTCATTTTACGTTTTTATTAAATTACATTTCTCTATTCATTGGTTAGTCACATAACTATATCAAATAATCTAACTTATTATTTATTTTCCTTACATAAATTATACTTTCTCGTCTCAATTTATATGAATGTGTTTGACTGGGTGGAATTTATGAAATAATTTTTTTTTTTGAAAGTTATAATCTAAAATAAATTATAAAAATTTGTGGGCTAAAAATCATCTCATTAATGGTAAAAAGAAAAATCTAAAGTTGAATTATAACCAAATATAGAAATGGACTGACTAAAAAAAGGAGTCACATAAGTTGGGACAGAGGAAATATGTTTTCTAGATTCTCTCATTTCAGTTGTGATGTAATCAATGTTAAATTCATTCAATTTTTTATATTTTATAAAACTAAGTTCTCATTTTTTTCATTTCACATCCTCACTTGTCTAATTTTGTAAAAAACAATGCTCATTAAATTATATATATCTATATTATTATAAAAGCACGAATGTTTCACGCTAATTATTAAATGATTAAAACATTCTCGTAATATTGATAGGCTTTTATATCCTTCAAAATTTAAATTATCTCTTCAATATTTATATCCAAAAACGTAAAAGTGTTTCAATCATAGTAGAATGCAAATCCATTGTGACGTAAACTATCCTATTAGGTTATGACTTTCACTCCGTTAGGTGGTTATTCAAATAAGGAGACTAAGAAACCCCAATTTGCTACACTATGGAATATAAATACTACTTGGTCTAGAAGTCCAGTTCGCAATATAAGGCTAAAGAATCTCCAAATCTTTGTGATGAAGAAGTAGAAGAAATATCTGGGGCGTCCATTAGTTGGAAACATCGGAAGGAGGCGCCAAGGTGTTAGTTTTATTCTATGGTATTATTGTAAAACGAAGGTAACAAAATTAGGTAAGATATTATTAGTTTTGAGTTTAATTTTGAGTTCTCAATGAGATTAAAATAAGGTGCATTACAAGTAATAATAATGTACAATTTTCATGTTAGTCTACGACTCTACGTGTACAGGGGCGTACGCAAAATTTTTTGTAAGCGGTATCGTATTTAAATAAATAATAACAAACATATAAGTATTATCTAATACCGTTTTCTCATAAGTTGAAATCCTTGGCTAAATTGTTTAATTGAATATTATTGCAAAGGGAAGGATAGGTTCAATTCTCATTAGTCCCAAAATTTTAACAAAAATGCTCGCTCAAAGATGTTCAAAAAATAGAATGTCTAGGTACAGCCTTGAACCTACGGCCTTTAAAAGCTCAAATATGAGCTTGACCAGTAGACCAAGAAGTACTCTTTGCTAAAAAAAAAGTGGTGTTATTATTATATATTGCTTTGTTTCTACAGAATATTAGTATAAATATTTAATATTTTTTCCGGCAAAGCGGTGTCGGATGACACTGCTTCCACCCTTGTGCATCTACTCCTGTACGTGTATGTTGTCATCAAGGTTAAACGCAATTACGAGTGCAAGAACTTTTTTTGTGGATCGTTAACGGAATACTTTTTAGAATCTTGACATGAATACGTGAGAATTTTTTTAAGATACTAATTGTTTTATTTTGGTTGAATATTTAGGTGGTTAAGAATTATAAGTTTAGATATAAAATTCTAAAATAGTTGACATAGGTTAACCTGCAATGCAAACAAAAAGGTAATGACATGGAAGGCATGAATAACTAAATAACTTCTTGTATATATATTGATCTAAAGAATTATTACTTTTATATACCTGAATTTTTAAGGCTTAATTAAACTAAACCATTGCATTAAATAGATTATAAGTGTTGCTGTATTGTTTAACTGATTTTAAAACTTTTTGCATAACTCTTATAATGTTTAGTTTCATTTCGTCCTCTGATTGTTTCATGAACACTTTGCTAAGGAGTTAGTTTGAATTTTATTTATATATATATATAGTCAGACCTCTCTATAACAACATCTCTATATAACAGTCATTCATTATAAAAGTTAAATTTTTGTCGGAACCGACTTTTATGCTATGTTATAATATATATCATCTATAACAGGGCTTCACTATTACAGCAAAAGAATATCAAAACAAACGAGGCTCTTATAGAGAAGTATGTTTGTACATATATTATATTCTTCTTGTTTTTTGTTTTAAGGAACTAATTATTGAACTTTGTATATACTCAATAATTTTTTTAGAATATACATGCTATTAAAAGTTTATTACTTTTGGTATGTGTGGCACAGAATATTTCATGCATCGTACGAACATAGAGACTAGTTATTATAAAAGCACGAATGTAATATTGATGGATCAAAATAATTTAAGATATTAAACACAAGAACTCACAAGAAAAGGATACAAGTGGAATAGTACACGTTAGAATAATGCTCATACAAAAACGGAAAACCAACCTAAAAGATTGTTATATCATCTAATATTTAGGGTAGAATTTTTATTTGAATTGAACTCACGTTTGCACTGCATTGGCGTTCATTAACCTGCTGCAAGTATGCTTTAATTCTAATTGCAGTATGAATCAAATATCACTGTAAAAGGTGAAAAATAGTTGTCTTTCAATTAATGTGTTAAATAGTTAAAGATTTTGCCGACATTATTTGATTCCAAAATTTTACGTGTAATCTCTTTTTTTTTTTTTTTGGGTTCCTACAAAATTTATTATAATTAACGTACACAATTAAAACATCATATGAACGTCTTATAACCCAAAATTGATAAGGAATCAACATAGTGGATGAAGGCACTAACAATTATATAGGATGACACTGTACATAAAACAAAAAATTGCCAATTATCAACCAACCAGGAAAGGAAACTAAAAGAAATTTTAAAGAATATATAGAAAAACTATCCACCACCACATCATGAAGCAAAATATGAAGAAGTTTACCAACAAAAAGCTTTTATTTAGGTTAGATTATAGGAATAGAAGACAATTTAATTCTTAAAAATAAATTTTCCTCATTTATTTACATTAAGAACTTTAGGAATGCAATATTTTACCTTAATCTTTTTATGTAATTTTTTTTTCTTTTTTCTCATTAAACTGTAAATATAGTTCAAATGAAAATAAAGGAAAAGGAATCAACCTAATTAAGTTCAATATAACCTCTGTTTGTTCAAATAGAAAACAAGACAGAAATCCAGTTTCCTTCCTAATTCAATTTAAGATCGCATTTATTATGATTATTAGTCCAAATTTTACTTAAATATATAATTCAAATTCAAGATTCCTTCAAATTCGATCAAAATTCTATTTAGTAGCATGTTAATAGAATTAGACAGAATTTTGGACAAAGGTTGTGACTTATTTTCTTCTGAGTGTCTTATTTTGGACATACTTGTATTAGACAGAAAATAAGTCACAAGTATGTCCCCCTTAGAGAATCCAAGTACGTCCAAAATTTCCATCTGAGTGTCTTATTTTCTGTTCAGGTCTGGTCACAAGTATTTGTTCTTCTCTCAAAGGTTGTGAAATTATTTGAATCTACATGTAAAAAGGTTCTTATGGACAGGTGGAGTGGAATTGAGTAAAAAGGCTTTGCTTGCATGGGAAAAAATATGTTATCCCCGATCTGCAGGAGGTTTGAACATTCGTGATATTGATATTAGGAGAATATATTTTATATTAGGAAAGTATATTTTATATTAGGAGAATATATTTTATATTAGGAAAGTATCTTTATTATTCCATATCTTTCATTGATTTGATTTAGTTCCTATACTAATCCCTATTGGTCTTTGATTTGTATTCTAGCACTATAAATAGGGATCATGTAAACCATTAAGAATCAATAAAAAAGATCATATTCCTTCATGGTAATCAGAGCCTTTTTAATCTAATTTTTTTTTTTCGCCCATCCCCTCATCATGGGTGATGAACCGGCAACTACTAACAACAACAACTCTATTGCCGACAAACAACCACTACACCCGGCCTATACGGTCACCAACATCAACACATCACCAGATTTCGGCCCAACAGGAAATAATGCTCTCAACCCAAGTGATATCGGCACAGCTCTCACAAATTTGAATCTGAATTACACTGACCCACAATGGTACATTGACACCGGTGCATCCTCACACATCACATCAGATTCAGGTAAATTAATCACTCCATGTTTATTTACCTATAAGTCCTATTTTTGTCGGTAATGGTCAACGTTTACCTATTTGTGGTTCCGGTAATGGCTTTTACAAACTTCCCAACAAAACCTACCAATTAAATCAAATTATCCACTCCCCACATGCCATTAAAGATCTATTATCAGTTCGTAAATTTACAACTGATAATCAAGTTTCCATTGAATTTGACCCTTTTGGGTTTTCTTTAAAGGACCTCAAGGATAGACACCTCCTTTCCCGACATAATAGCAATGGGGATCTTTATCCACTCACTCCGCCCGCGTTCTCTCTCATGTCATCAACATCCACACCATGGCACGATCATCTTGGACATCCCGGAGCGAATGTGCTAAATTACCTTAGTCGTTATTTTATTCATAAATGTAAGGTTGAACATCTAGCTTGTCACTCCTGTCAAGTTTCCAACAGTAAACGGTTACCTTTTGTTGATTCTGTTTCTAGTACAATTAAACCGTTTGATATTATTCATTGTGATCTGTGGACGTCACCAGTTTTGAGTAATTCGGGATATAAATATTATATGGTTCTTCTTGACAATTTCATACATTATGTTTGGGTGTATCCACTAAAATATAAATCTGAAACCTTTCTCACTTTCTCAAAATTTCATAAACTAATCCAAACCCAATTCAACTCGATCATTAAACTTTTCAATGTGACCTCGGGGGGGAATTCGATAACAATGAATTCAAAAATTTTGCTGCTCTTAATGGCCTCGTGTTTCGTTTTTCATGCCCCCAAACATCCCAACAAAACGGTAGATCCGAAAGAATGATCCGTCGTTTAAATGACATTATCCGGGCACTCCTTGTTCATGCTCGTCTTCCATCCACCTTTTGGGTAGAAGCACTTCACACAGCCGCCTATCTTCACAATATCCTTCCTACAAAGAGACTACACTTCCAAACACCTGCATTTGCCCTCTACCTTCGCCATCCAACATATGATCACCTTCGTGTATTCGGTTGTGCGTGCTATCCCAACATGTCGTCTACCCAAACCAACAAACTCTCCCTTCGATCAACCCGTTGCATCTTCTTAGGATACCCGCCTGATTTTCGTGGCTACCGTTTCTATGACCCTATCTCCGGGCGGGTTCATCTCTCACGTCATGTCGTCTTTGACGAACATACGTTCCCATTCAACGAACCCTTATCACCCACAACTTATACATTCTTAGATGAACCCCTTCCACATCTTTCACCATTTTTCCAACCTACATTCACACCCACTCCATCAGCTAGCCCAATCGCCACACCCACACCTCCACCTAACAATCCTTCATCCATACCATCAACCGACAAAACCCAATCCCTCCCACAAACTGCATCCACTGACCCATCCCCATCCACAACCACTACACCCACCAATAGTCATCAAATGCAAACTCGTGCCAAAGCTGGGATTGTCAAACCCAACCCTCGCTACAACCTAGCCGCAACCTCCACCATCTCACCGGTCCCCAAAACCTATGTTAAAGCCCTGTCGGACCCTAAATGGCTACGTGCCATGAACGATGAATTTAGTGCCTTGCAGGTTAATAATACATGGGAATTAGTTCCAAGACCGATGGATAGACCGGTTATCCGCTCAATGTGGTTGTTCCGTCACAAGTTTAAATCTGATGGCACCTTGGATCGGTATAAGGCACGTCTTGTATGCAATGACAAATCTCAGACTATTGGAATTGATTGCACAGAAACTTTTAGTCCTGTGGTGAAACCAGCAACCATCCGTACAGTTCCATCATTGGCGGTATCGAGGTCCTGGCCTATTCACCAACTTGATGTGAAAAATGCTTTCCTAAATGGCGACTTACAGGAAACGGTCTTTATGAATCAACCTCCAGGTTTTGTTCACCCAGTTCCCTAACCATGTTTGCCGTCTCCGAAAATCCTTATATCGTTTAAAACAGGCACCAAGAGCGTGGTACTCATGGTTTTCTTCATTCATCACATCTCTGGGATTTCGAAGCAGCACGTGTGATACATCTCTATTCATTTATAAGAATGGGGAACAGCTCGCCTATCTGCTACTATATGTCGATGACATTGTCCTCACGGCTAACCAACCAGCTCTCCTCCACAGTGTTATCTCCCGGCTTTCTAATGAATTCGCCATGACCGATCTATGTCAGCTCCATCATTTCCTTGGCATCACAGTTGCCCGAGACAATCAGTCTCTGTTCTCGGTCAGTCACAGTATGCCCGGGATATTCTACACCGGGCAAGTATGACGGCTTGTAAGCCCTGCCACACTCCAGTTGATACCAACTCCAAGCTTAGTGCTACTGAAGGGGAATTATTATCAGATGGGTCTCTGTACCGCAGCATAGGCGGGGCATTACAGTATCTTACAATTACTAGACCAGACATCTCTTATGCGGTGTGAGCACGTGATTTTTACCGTACCCGAATTATCTTTATGAAAATCATTAAAACAATTTGTGATTAATTATTAGTTATTTTAGGATTTATTAGGTTCGTAATTGTTTAATTGATAGTTAATTAATTCATGAAAAAAAAACACAAAAAATATTACGCATGGCTTTTAGGATATGTTTTACATTTTTTTAGGATTAAATTAGTAATTGGTTGTTTGATAAAATTGGAAAATCATAAAAAATAGTGCATGTTTACATTCTTTCAGTTTTAATGTTTAATTCTTAGAGTTAGCATTATTATTAATTTCATGAGTAGTTAGTTTTAACTTAATTTCATATTTTGGTAAAATTAGAGTTTAGTTATTGAGTAATCTATTTAGTAAAGAAGACTTTATAATTAAGAAATAAGGGAAGAAAGAAGGTAGATGGATTGGGCTAAGTCCTAAACTGAAAATGGCCCAAATTAAAACTTAAACCGGACCAGCCCAATTTCTTCATCAGCCCACGCCCCATTTCCCCTCATTTCCAGTCTGGACCGTTGATCTCATTACGATCAATGGCCAGGAACTCCCCTCCCTTTCCCTACTTAACTGTTCCTAAACATCCCACCCCCTCTTCACTTCGTTCCAAACAGACCCCCCCTCTTCTTCAGATCCTCGTTCACCTTGTTCAGAAGACTCTAGAAGCTTCGAGCTTCCATGGCCATCTTCCCGGCCATTTCATCTATCAAAACCCAACCAAAATCACCCCAAACACCAACATCGCTCCAATCAATACTTCAATACTCCTAAAATCCCTGAAACCAAACGGATTTAAACAAAAATCAGAAAATCCCAAAGAAAAAAAAGTGTTCAAAATCCAATTTCTGAAGGCGATTTGAGTGAGAACCGACCTTAGCCATGTGCTCTTGCTAAGAACACACGGTTAAGGTCAATTTTTGCTTTAAAATCCGAGTTTTCAAGAGGGTTGTCAAGGTATTTTCTGGTTTCTTTTCTGTTTTTTTTAGGAATCTTAGTCCATTCATCTTCTACCCCTTTTCTGTTGTTCTTTTCAATTTTTCGGATTTTTTTTTAGAATTTTACAAAATAGCCAGATTTTGTTTTACTAGGCTAATCCGTAAACTAATACAAAAGGGGTCAAGCTATTAAGTGGTTACTATTTAAAGATTTGCGGACAAATTATTGGAAGGTTCTGGAAAGGGGGTAGTCTGAAAGAAAGGAAGCTATGGGGGGTAAAAGGTATTTTTTCAAAGTTAATAACGAATTCTGTTTTAGAGTTTGTTAGAGCTCACATGCAAAAGGAATCCAATCAGGTGGGAGAGTGGGGAATTTCTGGCGTGAGTGGGATTGGAACAGAAAAAAGAAAAAGAAATTTGGTGTGGGGGGTGGGTATGTTTTGGTTATAAAAGAACAGGGGTCGTTTCACAGGGGGGGGATTTTTTTTGAGAGAAGAAAAGCGAGAAAAATAGAGACGAAAACAGAGAAAGAGGTTGAGGTCTGAAAACACAAAGGTGATAGAAGTAGAGAAAACAGTAAGGAAGGGGAACAAAGATAGAGTAAAAACAGAGAGCTGGAGAGAGAACACTAAATTAGAAGGAAAAAAAAAGGTAATCGGAGTTGCGGGGATTGCTCGTTTGCTGCTGCTGTCTTTCTGTTGTCCGCTGTCTCGTTAAGAGCTGTTCCTTGGCTACATAGGTATGCTCAAACTCGCTGTGTTTAAGCAATGTAACGAATGCTTATTACTCAAATCTGTTTAATCGATGCGCACGTTTGTGCTATTGTTCCTGTTTTGCTGGTTCGCTTGTGCTAATTCATTAAGTGATTGAGTCGAATCCTGATAATTGTTTGCTGTCTTTAGATAGCAAGTTTATTCAATGATTCTGTATTGTTCAGTGTGGATTTTGGTTAATTTTGTTATTCATTTCATATATGACCTTTATGTGGTCAAGTCTCTTCTTCTGTTTCTCTGTTAATGAATACACTTCGTCATTAGTTCATCCATTGTCGGGCATAATATGATGATTGTTCAATTGATATTGCTGGTAACCTTGTTTCCGTTACTTTAGTCGTCAAGACTCTTGAGAAGAAATACGAATGTTTAACTGGAAAAAAAAGCTGTCATTTAACTAATATTAATAGAAATAAGGTCGTTTGTGAGAAACAGCGTTTGTAATGTGATGCGGGTTTTTTTTTTTTGAAGCTCAGCCATAATTATAACGATCTGCCTGTTGTAGGATTTACTGTTTCGAAAGCATCATTAAGTAAGAAGTCCGGATGATGTTCAGTTTACTAAAGTTATATAAGGCATGCATATGATTTTATTTTAAGCCTATTGTTCTAGCATCATTGTAAATGTGGATTGTAATCGACTTCCAAATACGGATTGTTTTTGTGGCGATGTTGCTGTGGCTATGTTTACGTTATGTTGCTGTTGTCTGATTTATTTGGATGGTTATGGCAGAAATGATGTTAAAATAAATTTCAAAATTGCATTTATCTTTAAAGTAGCTGGCAGTTGTGTTCCTAATTGACCTTTTGCTTTTTAAGGTTAGCCTTGAGGATTAAACTTATTTAGTTGGCACAGTTTATGTTTATATATGCAAATGACCCCATACTAAATAACTGTTATCGGACCCGACTCCCTTATTAGAAATTAATTGATCGTGATCACCTTTATCATTTCTTAGCAATGACTTTTTAATATTAAAAGTTACTTTAGTGTAACAGAGGCGTGCCATACAATTAATAACGACCACCAATGGCCCTCTTAATTAATAAAAGTCAAATTAGAATAAGTAGGTTCCGACATCTCAATTTTTAGCAACTCGTTTCTAGACACGATTAATTGTGTTGCCACTATGGGTACGGTTCCCGTGACATAGTGACAATACGAACTTCGGGGGTGCCTTTTAGGCGACCCGATTTTAATAATTTAAATAGTAAAGGCTTTTTGCTTCTTTTTTTTTTTAAAAATAATTCGAGGCGTGCCATGCAAAACAAAAATAAACAAATACATGGCCCTCATTATTAAAATCCTTAGAAAATCGAGGCGCGCTATTTAGCAAATTTCATGGCCCTCGAAAAGTTAAAAACGCGTAGCTGCTTTAGGCGCGTTATTTTAATAATTGAATTTCCCAAAACTCGGGTGCGCATTTATGTGACCCAAATCAAAATTCCCGATGTTTAATTAAAAGATGTTACAAATTACGGGTGCATTTATGTGACGTGATTCGTGACATATTTTGATTAACATTGCAATTCTTCAATAATTTTAAAAGTGGAATAAAGTAAAATGCACTGTAGGCTGATAATAGGTTTAAAAGCAGATAATAAGCCGATATAACAATAAAGCGGCCGTGTTAAAACCACGGAACCCAAGGGTGCCTAATACCTTCCCGCGGGTTAACAGAATTCCTTACTTAGAATTTCTGGTTCGCAGACTTCTTTATGAGAGTCAAACTTTTCCTCGATATGGGATACCAGTGACTTGGAACACCAATTTAAATTTTCAAGTGGCGACTCTGAAAATAATTCAATAATCTCATTTCGATCAATGTCACTTTAATTGGAAAAACTTATTTTCACACATTTTCTCTCCCGGAGAGTGTACGAAAAGAGGTGTGACAGATATTATTGGATATGTTGTTATTGTTGTTGTAAGTACATATGGAATTTAATTTATATACACTAACAAGGCAAATAAAGAAAAGAAATTGTTACATAAATACCGATCAGATTCAATATTTACTTTTTTAAATTACTCTATCACTTTACCTAAAGATAAGTACATGCAATCATGAAGTTAAATCCATATGTTTAAAGCAGAAAAGGAGGAAGAAAATATTTCACTTACCCAAGTAACTAAATTCTGCTCATGGCCATCCCTTGTAATATCAACTGCTCTTTTTCCAGTAATTAGCTCCAATAAAACAACACCAAAGCTATAAAATCAGATTTTACAGTTAATTGGCCTGTCCTTTGGTATTCTGGAGCACAGTAACCATAAGTTCCCATCACTCTAGAAGAAACATGTGTATTATCTCCCACAGGTCCAAGTTTTGCTAATCCAAAATCTGAGAGTTTTGCATTGTACTCTTTATCTAGCAAGATGTTTGAGGATTTCAAGATGTTTGCCTTGGTCATCCGGCATCTGCTATCTCTCATCACATCTTATCGCATTATCAGTTGTCTTGTTCTAGCTTAGCAATTAATAATAGCTACACTGCTTGTAGTTGCAGCAAGAGTCATAAGTTACCTTTTTATGAATCTTCTATTATTTCCACTAGATCATTAGAGTATATTTTCTCTAATGTATGGACATCTCCTGTTTCATCTAGTGAGAACTTTCGTTATTATGCGCTGTTTGTTGACCATTTTACTCACTACATGTGGTTGTATCCGATGCGTCATAAATCTGATGTGCGATCTATCTTTACTACCTTTCAGGCCCTTGTTGAAAATTACTTTCAACCTAAAATTAAATGTCTTTACTCAGATAATGGGGGCGAGTATCTTGCCTTGTCTTCTCATCTTCTCACCTCTGGTATTACTCATCTTACTACCCCTCCCCACACACCTGAACATAATGGTTTCAGTGAACGCCGTCATCATCACATTGTCGAAACCGGCCTTGCTCTCCTATTTCATGCTTCCTTACCCTTGTCTTTTTGGCCTTATGCCTTTGAGACAGCTGTGTATCTCATCAACCGTCTTCCTACTCTCACTCTACAGATGTCTTTCCCGTTCACCTTCCTTTTCAACCAACCTCCTAACTACTCTAAGCTCCGTGTTTTCGGGTGTTTATGCTATCCCTGGCTTCGTCCATACTCTGCTCACAAGCTAGACCCCCGCTCTATCCCGTGTGTCTTTCTGGGCTAGTCCAAAACCCAGAGTGAACTATGAAAAGAAAAATAATAATAACAACTAGAAAAAAAAATATAATCGAAATAAAGAATTCCATTATATGCATTGACGATGTAAAAATAAGAATATTTGCAACATATGACCTTTTCTTGTACCTCTTTCAAAAAATTTCCTGCGTTAGTCCAATAGGCTAAATTCGCCTTTTTGTAAGTAATTGAATGCAATTTTTTGCGCGCAATAGCCCACTGGGCTAACAGGGACAAAATTTAAAGAGTGGCTTTAAAAAGGTCATTTGTGCAAATGCCTGCAATATTTACATAATCAAATTACTTATAAGATGAAAGTTTAAGTGTTGTGTATTGATAGCATAACTCTTTTTTATCATTCAGATAAAGTTTAACTATGACAACATGTAACTCTTCATAATAAATTTGATATGCTGATCCGAAAAAAAAGAAGTATTAACTAGTATAATCGATTAAATTACAACGACTGTATAATATCTCTTTATATTGTCAGTATATATAACTTAAATTTATAACGTAATTACATGTAAATCTCAGTAATATCTTCATAGTAAGTCTGCTATAATATCATGAAAAAATATATAGTTTTTAATAAAACATAAACGCATGGGATAATTCAAGTAAATATCTATTAACATTAATTAATAACTTTATAAAGATAATAACTAATCTGCTATCATATATACATTAATAATATAAATATTATTTTATACGGATATTTTTTCTAAGTACAATACATATGGAATTCAGGGGTTATGATGGAGTTGCATCAGGGGTCGGCACTCAGCCTTTTTTTGTTTGCTCTGATGATGGACGTACTGACGCGCTACATTCAAAGGGAGGTGCCGTGGTGCATGCTATTTGCAGATTATATTATGCTGATTGACGAGATGCGAGACGGTGTTAACCCGCAATTAGAGGTATGGAGGCAGACCCTAAAATCTAAAGGTTTTAAGTTGAGCAGGACTAAGATAGAATACTTGGAGTGTAAGTTCAGTGTCGAGATTCAAGGAGGGGAAGAGGAGGTGAGGCTGGACTCGCAGGTCATCCCTAGAAAAGGGAGTTTTAAGTACCCTGGATCTATTATTCTGGGGGATGGGGAGATTGATGGAAATGTCACACATCATATTGTGGCGGAATGGATGAAATGGAGACTCGCTTCCTATGTTTTGTGTGACAAAAAGGTGCCATCGAAACTTAAGGGTAAATTCTACAGAGTGGTGGTCAGACCAGCGACGTTGTATGGGGCTGAGTGTTGGCCAGTCAAGATCGCTCATGTTTCAGAAGACGAAGGTAGCAGAGATGAGGATGTTGAGATGGATGTGCAGGCACACCAGGTTAGATAGGGAGACAAGGTGGGTGTGGCTCCTATTGAGGACAATATGCAGGAAGCACGGATTAGGTGGTTTGGTCATGTGATGAAGAGGAGCACAGACACACTAGTGAGGAGGTGTGAGAGATTGACATCGGAGGGCCTACGAAGAGGTAGAGGTAGGCCAAAGAAAAGGTGGGGAGAGGTAATTAGGCAAGGCATGGCGCAGCTTCAGCTGACCGAGAACATGACCCTTGATAGGAAGATATGGAGGTCGAGGATTAGGGTAGTAGAGTAGGTAGTCTAGAGTGTTCTTAACAGTAGTATTGGCACGCAGTCTCCCTTTCGGTTGGTAGTAGATTTTTATGACTAACCGTTGATTTCTTTCATTGTTGATTACCTTACTGTCTTGTTGTTTTTATTCTGCTTTTATATTGCTTTTTGGTATTGTCATTTCTTGTCTATATTTTCATTAATTTGATGCTTATGCTTTCTGAGCCGAAGGTCTATTGAAAACAACCTCTCTATCCTTACAAGATAGGGTAAGGTCTGCGTACACACCACCCTCCCCAAACCCCACAGTGTAGGATATTATTGAATATGTTGTTATTGTTATTGTAAGTACATATGGAATTTAATTTATATACACTAACAAGGCAAATAAAGAAAAGGAATTGTTACATAAATACCGATCAGATTCAATATTTACTTTTTTAAATTACTCTATCACTTTACCTAAAGATAAGTACATGCAATCATGAAGTTAAATCCATATGTTTAAAGCAGAAAAGGAGGAAGAAAATATTTCACTTACCCAAGTAACTAAATTCTGCTCATGGCCATCCCTTGTAATATCAACTGCTCTTTTTCCAGTAATTAGCTCCAATAAAACAACACCAAAGCTATAAAATCAGATTTTACAGTTAATTGGCCTGTCCTTTGGTATTCTGGAGCACAGTAACCATAAGTTCCCATCACTCTAGAAGAAACATGTGTATTATCATCTCCCACAGGTCCAAGTTTTGCTAATCCAAAATCTGAGAGTTTTGCATTGTACTCTTTATCTAGCAACATGTTTGAGGATTTCAAGTCTCTGTAAATGACTGGTGGATTGGCTTTTTCATGTAAATATTCTAAACCTTTTGCTGCATCTAATGCTATTTTCATCCTTGTATACCAATCAAGAGGAGATTGACCTGGTGAAAGATCTGAAAAAATGTACTATAAATGATTTTTTTTTTTCACATTTGATCTGTCAACCAAAAATAATTGTAGCTTCTAGCAGAATATGCAAGAAAATATACACTAATTGTGCATAAATATGTATATTATATATTCATATGCAAAATTATACATTTGCCAACTAGGAAGGGAAGACTTGGAGTAATGGTAAAGTTGTGTCTGGATGACCTATAGGTCAGGGGTCGAGCCCCGAAAGCAGCCACTAATGCTTCATTAGGGTAGGTTGTCAATATCACATCCCTTGGGTGCGGTCCTTTCCCTAACTCTGCGTGAACACGAAATATTTTATGCACCGAATTACCCTTTATACATTTGTCAACTATTATCTTGGGACAGCTATACTATGTAAAAAGTCCTAAATGATCAATAATTTCTTGTTAGTATGAGAATTTTCCATGCATTAATAAAGAGTTAATGTTACACGTTGCATATTAGTCGAATGGAATATTTCCAGTTCACTACTATCAACTTTCTTATATCATTAAGGAAGATAATGAATAAGTTTTGACTTTGTTATACGGTACTAAGTGTGTTTGGTACTACAGAAGTTAGTTTTTATTAAATATTTTATGGTAAATTATTTTCTCGAAACATTTTGTTAATCAAGAGTTGTGGTACAACGGTAAGAGTTGACATAGTTATAAAAGGAAAATGACTAACGCTCATAAGTGAGAGAAATCATTTTCCACTTTTGGTGGAGTTGCTTTTGAATATATTTGCTGGTAAACAAATATCAGAAAATAATTTATTTTCGAAAAATAATTGTCCACCAAACACATCCAAGAAAAGCTTGTTTCTTCAATCCTATTTATTCCCTGCTTGAGCATTTGAATGTATTTTCACTACTTTAGCTGCATTAATTCTTCCTTAAATGTCTAAGAAGAAGCATA
This sequence comes from Nicotiana obtusifolia, assembly GCA_002018475.1. Lineage (NCBI taxonomy): Eukaryota > Viridiplantae > Streptophyta > Magnoliopsida > Solanales > Solanaceae > Nicotiana > Nicotiana obtusifolia. The sequence goes on from MCJB01024494.1 coordinate 147,041, forward strand.
ATTTTTCTACCCTCCTAATAACCAAACATTGTTTCTACATTTCATTTATATAGATAATCTTCTATATAATTAAAAATATTTTTCGAAAACCAACAAACGTTGTGGTGGAGTGGTAAATAACCCTCCATCCTTAATCAGAGGGCTACATCGCTTTTATTAGGGAGTGTTTTACCTTAACCTCCTCTAATATGAAACTTTTCAGTGCAAATTCGAATTATGTTAGACCCCAATACAGATATCAAACATGCGTTAATAAAAAGATAAAATAAGTACCTAGTAGATGATCCTCCAATGACCCCAAAGGCATGTATTCATACACCAATATTCTTTGATCTCCATCAGCACAATATCCAATTAAATTTACAAGATTTGAATGGTGCAATAGACTCAACATCAACACCTCCACAAGGAATTCTTTGTTTCCTTGCAATCCATTGCGATCAAGCTGCTTCACTGCTACAACCTGAGGAGACAAATGAACAAATAGTTACTATAATTTCAGCATCAATCGATTAACTTATATACGTTTTTTGTTTTAATATTGAATAAATCCCCTATAGGAGTCTGGCTCCAGTTGGGGCCACAAGTTTGAAATTTTGGGAAATAACCCACCGGCGGGAAAAGAATTTATTTAAATAACAACAACAATAACAACAAATAATACAAAATATACGAAAGAAAGGTGAGTCCTGCCCCCGGTGGCGTGGATTCCCTTTCTTGCTCTGTATTTTGGCAATGCCTAACAAAGGGAGTTCGACGACTACGCTGAGGCGGTCTCGCTCGCTTTGTTAGTATTGTAAAAATATAAAAAAAAAAACAACAACAAATTTAGTGTAATCCTATAAATAGGATTTAGGGAAGGTAGTTTGTACACAGATTTTACACCTATCTTGAAAAGGTACAGAGATTATTTCCGATAGACCCTCAGCTCAAGAAAATAAAATTTAAATAGTTATCTCAAAAAAGGTCATTTGCGCAAATTTCCCCTCCTTCCAACTTAATTAATATATGGAAGAAGTCGAACGCGTAATGAGCACTTTGTTGAAGTGTGTGACTATCTTATTTAAAAGTTTAAGTTGTTAGAAAGAACAAATTTTTATTATTTAGTCTCTTCAACACACTCCCTCACGTGCGGGCTTCATTCTTTTTTTTCATTGGCCAAGCACGTGGAAATCATTTTTGGGTAACGGTGAGACTTGAACCCAAAACCTTTTCCTGCTTTTATATCATGTTGAAGTGTGTGACCATCTCATCTAAAATCTTAAGTTATTAGAGGAAACGCACTTTTATTACTCTCTTCGACACGCTTATTCGATATATACATCACGTATTGCGTCCTTACCACGACTAAATCAAACTCTGAGACCATTTGGTCAAATGCTTTATATGAGAACCATAGAGGAAAAGTTTCAAAGGTGGAAGTACCTGACCAGTTTTGTCAAGGTGGCCCTTGTGAACACGTCCAAATCCACCTTCACCTATTAGACATTCTTAGCGGAAATTCTTTGTGGCTGTTGTTAGTTCTCTGAATGTGAAAGTTTGATCTGCAATATTGTTGTTGCCCTTTTGTAAGACGTCTTTTGGTGTGTGGCTTCTGTAAAAAAGACAGGGAAATTTAATTTAAAAGAATTAGCCTAAATAGTTATTCAGTAAACTGTTTAAATTGAAAATAGCCGACGGATATATATAATTTTTTATAATATGTGAATAACCTTATATAATTATTGTATATTCTATATATATTGGCTAAGAAAAATAAATAATAATCTGACAGGCTATTTGTATAAAAATTCGATTTAGAAAGAACTATGAAAATAAAGCATCAACCCAAAGATTTGTCTTTATTATAGACTAACGTCACTATATAAACATGTTGATTCTAATTCGAGGTTCAAAATCTTGTATTGGAGGTTTCTCTTACATAAAGAAGGGCAAAAAGTTTACAAAAATAACCTTTCCCTTAACAAAATGACACAAATTACTCCAACCTCCCTCAACCCCAGGCACCTTAAAGCTCAATGGACAAACATGTGAAAACTTAGAAGTTACAAATATACATGTCCATTTGAGATTTTAATGAACAGAATTATTCGATATTTGTATTGATGAAAGGTAATATATACTTAGTCGAATAGTTGAGGTACGTGTAAATTAAGTCAAACATCATAAATTGTCTTAAACACCGTCGTTATAAAAAAAATGTCCAGTTGAGATTGTAGGGTCTAACCCATAACTAGAATAAAGAAATAAGAAGTGAAATAGGCATGTGCTTATGGGCTAAATTTGTGGAGAAAAATTAACAATTCTCCTGTATCATTCTTGGAGGCTACGTATTTTTCTCCTATAAAGTAGAGCTCTTTTACTTCTCTCAATACACCAACAAAGAGAGAAAGAAAGAGTTAGGCATCACACATATGGTATAAGAAAATAATCTGTGAGAAAAAATAGAGAGTCTGAGCGATATTGTAGTGAGATGAGAATATCAAAAAATAGTTATTTCTTTTTAGTGTTGTAGTGGTCTTTGTAGTATTTTACTCGAGCCTACAAAGTGTAAAATTTCTTACTATAGTGATATTAGTTGCTCCTCTCGAGGTCGTGATTTTTTCCCCTATTTAGAAAGATTTTTCACGTAAAAATCTTTGTATCGTTGTAGCTCTTTTATTATTGTTGATTATTGTATCTCGATGCTACGTTATTATTCTGCTTTTCTTGCCGTGAATATTATTTCTGTGGGGGATTTATTCCCAACAACTGGTATCATCGCACAGGTTCTGCTCATACGCATAAATATTATTCACGATCAGTTATACTATACTCAAAAAAAATGTCCAGAGTAAAGTACGAGGCAACAAAATTTAATGGAGATAGCGGTTTCTCAATATGGAAAAGAAGGATGAGGGATCTGCTCATCCAACAGGGATTATGCAAGGTACTAGATGATGATGCCAAAAAGCCCGATAACATAAAAGCTGAGGATTATGCTTACTTGGATGAAAAGGCTGCTAGTGCAATCAGGTTGCGCTTGTCAGATGATGTGATAATAACATTATTGATGAAGACACCGCATGTGGCATTTGAACAAGGTCGGAAAGCCTATACATGTCCAAAATGCTAAAAAAATAAATTGTACCTGAAGAAGCAGCTATACGCCCTACACATGGGTGAAGGTACGAATTTTTTATCACTTCTAAATGTGTTTAATGGACTAATCACGTAGCTCGCCAACCTCGGAGTAAAAATCGAGGAAGAAGATAAAGCCATCTTGCTTTAGAACTCGTTGCCATCTTTGTACGATAATTGGATAATAACCATCCTGTACGGTAAGACTATCATTGAGTTGAAAGACATCACATCGACTCTTCTACTCAATGAAAAGATGAGAAAGAAGCCTGAAAATCAAGGGCAGGCTCTCATCACAGAAGGTAGAGGTAGGAATTATCAGAGGAGTTCGAGCAACTATGGTAGATCCATAGCTTGTGGAAAGTCTAAGAACCGCTCCAAAGCAAGAGCTAGATATTACTACAATTGTGATCAATGGGTCACTTTAAAAGAGATTGCCCAAATCCAAAGAAGGAAAAGGTGAAACCAGTGGCCAGAAGAATGACGACAATGTTAGAATAAATGAACAACGCTAGAGGGGGGGTGAATAGCGTTTTGCGGAACAATTGCAAATTTTCGCAATAAAGATATGTAATTAATAATGTAAGTGCGAAAATATAATTGCAATAAATAAGTTGCGGAATGTAAAGAGAAAGCGTACACCCGATATATAGTGGTTCACTACAACTTGTAGCTAGTCCACTCCTCAAGATCACACTTGAGTATTTCACTATCTCTGTTAAGCTTACGGGTGCTTAACAAACCGTTACAACCACAAAGACTTGATCACACAAGCTTTGCAAATGTTAGACTTGCGGGTGCCTAACCAACCGTTACAACCACGAACACTTTTATCACACAAGTTCTGTGAACAACAAGGAAGACTCTCTTCCTTAATACAACAAGGGACAACTTCCCTTAGGAGTATGACAGCACAAATAATCACTCAAAAACGAACTCTTACAAGAGCAGATGGAGTGAAGAAATTTTAGCGCAAGAACACAACTTTCGACTTCAAGAAAATGGCTCAATATAGCTTTGAATAATTGTGAAAACTTGAAGCAATATAATCTTATGATTTTGGAAGAAGTGTTGTGTTCAAATGAGGTTTAAGAGGGTGTATTTATAACCCCAAAACCTCATAGATCCGTTGGGAATAGTTGGCTAGCCTCTCATTTAATTAAACAAGAGTTTAGGGACAAAAAGTCTTCTGCCCGTTGTCAACAATCGATTGTTAACTTCACACAATCGATTATCAACAAAAACTAGCCGTTGTAGCCCAACGGTAACATTGACAATCGATTGTTTCAGCATGACAATCGATTGTTGATGTTAACAATCGATTGTCAAGCCCTGAAAATCGATTGTTGGCAATAATCGATTGTCATTAATTGACAATCGATTGTTGGCCTTGTTCCAGCATCGATTCAATTAATAATTGTAAAAACAATTGTTTTAAGAAGGTTTCAATGGTTATTTTGAAAAACGTTTTTAGACTTTGAGCCAAGTTCTTAAAAACGAGAGTTGATTCAAGAAAACATTAAAACTCAAAACAAAATTAAGACTAAAGACGACGTCTTCGGTCTTCAATCTTTTTGCTTCATCAACTTGTTCCATTCATTGACTTGCATTTTAGCATCTTGAGAGCTTGACTTGTAGTCATAACAAGGTCCATAGCAATCTCGTCATTTCATTAATGATAGTTTGTTGATTATCAAAACCTACAACAAGACGCAAAGTCATTAATTAAGGTTTCATCAATATGAATGCGTTTCCAACAATTTCCCCCTTTTTGATATGACAAACCAAGATGGGATATGCATTCATTTTGTAAAAAGATTTATACTCGATACCAATTGTAAAAAAAAATATACCAATTGTTAAAAAATTACTTTATAACAATTGTAAAAAAAATCTTCTTCTCTTTTTAAGGAAAATTAATTAAAATTAATTTTTAAGAGATAATTCTACCTAAATTAATGCTTCCCCCTTAATATATGCATATTATAATTTCCCATAATCTTTCTCATAGTAATATATATCTTTCCCCTTTTGGCATTAGCAAAAAGATATCGTAATTAAAGATGAGAAAAATAATTTCATTAAGGAAATTTATATTACAATGCATCAACGATTAAGGAAATATAAAAAGCATAAAAAAAAGACTTAAGAATCATCCTCGGAGTTATCGCCTTCTTCATCACTTCCTTCTCCACTTGAGCTTTCCTCGGTTTGTTGTGTGCTAACAACATTTTGTCGTGTTATAGTCACATTAGCACGTCTAAGAAAAGCTCGAAAATCGGCATCAAAGGTATTGACTTTATTTTCAATACGGTCAAGCTTAGTGTCAAAATCCTTTAAAGCGTTGGAAAGTGACTCAAGAGTCACAGAAGAGGAAGCAGCTTGAGGAGAAATTTGAGGAGGCGCTTGTGGAGGAACTTGGACTCGTTGTGGGCGACGTTCCGTACCCCTTTTGAAGGAAGAGTCCGTCACCGACCAATGTTTTGTAGCTTTGGTCAAGGGGCCTACACTTACATCGATATCATGGTATTTGAGAATATCCATGATTATGAAGGCGTAGGAAAGTGGTTCCCCCTCACGAATTGAATCAAATAAATGAATCATGACAAATTGAGTCCAATTTATTTCCGCCTCGTGAATGATAGCATGCATGATTTTTACATCTTCCGCCGAGAGAGTAGTGTGAGAAAATTTTCTCGGCTTGAGAATTCGTATGATGATGTAGAAGAGTAGACGATACTCTTCATGCATGTTGGTTATTGTGGGACGGCGGTTGGTTGTGCGGACCAATTGTCCTCCAACTCCTATTTCTTCTAGGAAAGCAGCCTCATTAAATTGTGAGCCTTCGATCCCGGTGTAACGATAAATGTCGGCACCGTTTGTTGGAAGGTTTGTGATTCCCGAAAAAATATCTTCGGACAAAAATATTTCTGTTCCATTGACGGAGGAAATGAGATTTCCGTCAATTTGACGAAGATTTGAGTAGAAAGCTCGAATGAGATCTTCGTTGATGAATTCTTGACGATTGTTGATAAGCCCAAGGAGATTTCCGGAGGTTATAGCATGATGAAGTGTAAGAAATCCTTTTGATTCGAAATATAAAGGTTTTACATATCGTGGAGGAAGGATTTCTCTTCTTTCAAAGTTTTCTCGGAACTTTTGTAGTTCGGTCCGAGAAAGAAACCAAAGATAGGATCCGTCTTTGTATTTGACGGCATTTTTAGGTGGAGGATTGCTTGAAGAAGCCATTTTTGAAGGATGAATTTGAGAAGAACTGAAAAATTTAAGCTTGATTGAAATAAACTCAAGAGAGGAGTGTCTTGTAGGTTCAAGAGTGTTGAAAGATGGTTAAAAATGTATGTTGAACCTCTATTTATAGAGAGGGAATGAAAGAGAGCCGTTGGGGGTCATTTAGGACTTTTTACCCACTTCTAACGGATAGAAAACGGCTAAACACGGCTAGTTTTTCAAACCAGCTCAACAATCGATTGTTGGATTCTGACAATCGATTGTTTGAGCTGACAATCGATTGTGTATGGCTGACAATCGATTGTTTAAGACAAACATGCTGACAATCGATTGTTTAAGTATGACAATCGATTGTTTAAGCTGAAAATCGATTGTGTATGGCTGACAATCGATTATTTGAGTGTTCTGGAATTTTTTGTGTTCCAGTAAATGTGGACAATCGATTGTTGCAACATGAAAATCTATTGTTGACTTAAATAATCGATTATTTGATGATTATAATCGATGTTTTAAGTCTCTGGAATTTGTTAACATTCCAGTGAAGTTTGATAATCGATTGTTAACATATGACAATCGATTTTTGATCGTTATAACTCAAAAATTTGTTTGTTTGAGTTCAAAACTTAATTGAAATTGTTCCCCCTTGCTTAAAGACTCATCAAAATGATGGGGAAACCTGCAAACAAAATGAAAATGTCTCCGACGCTCAAGTTAGTAATGTTCAAAAACATAAATGATTATGCACATAATTAGATCAATGTCGAGTCGAGGATTCCAAGTTCGCTTCGAATCCGAAAAAATGACTCTTTCTCTAAAGGTTTTTTAAAGATGTCTGCCAATTGATTACGAGTTTCCACAAACTCAATTTCGACATCACCTTTGAGAACATGATCTCTAATGAAATGATGCCTGATTTCAATGTGCTTTGTTCTCGAATGAAGAACGGGATTCTTCGTGAGACAAATGGCACTAGTGTTGTCACATCTAATTGGAATGTGATCAAGACATAGGTCGTAATCCACAAGTTGTTGTTTCATCCAAAGGATTTGAGCGCAACAACTTCCAGCGGCTACATACTCCGCTTCAGTGGTGGATAAAGCAACACTGACTTGTTTCTTGCTAAACCAAGAAATCAATGAACTACCAAGCATATGGCAAGTACCACTAGTGCTTTTCCTATCCAATTTGCAACCAGCAAAGTCGGAATCGGAATAGCCGATAAGGTGGCAGGATGAACCCTTGGGATACCAAAGTCCCACGTTCATTGTGCCGATGAGGTATTTCATTATCCGTTTTACTGCAGTCAAATGTGATTCCTTCGGACAAGATTGATACCGTGCACATAAAAATACGCTAAATATTATATCGGGACGACTAGCTGTAAAGTAAAGTAGAGATCCGATCATACCTCTGTATCTCTTGACTTCTACTTCTTTACCTTTTTCATCTTTGTCCAAGGTTCCAGAAGTGCTCATGGGAGTTGGCATTGCTTTGGCGTCGATCATATCGAATCGCTTAAGCAATTCCTTGCAGTACTTTGATTGGCAGATGAAGGTTCCCTCTTTCATTTGCTTTACTTGTAAGCCCAAGAAAAAAATGAGCTCACCCATCAAAAACATTTCGAACTCCTTTGTCATAAGCTTAGAAAATTCCTTGCACAAAGATTCATTAGTAGCACCGAATATAATATCGTCTACATAAATTTGTACTAAAAGGGTGTTGTCGTTTTTATTCATTATGAAAAGAGTGGTGTCGACTTTTCCTCTTTGGAATCCATTGTCCAAAAGGAATTTACTCAATCTCTCATACCAAGCTCGGGGAGCTTGTTTAAGGCCGTAGAGAGCTTTCTTGAGTTTAAAAACGTGATTTGGGAACTCAAAGTTTTCAAATCCCGGTGGTTGGTCGACATATACTTCCTATTGGATAACACCATTGAGGAATGCACTCTTAACATCCATTTGATAAAGTTTGAAATTCATTGAAGAAGCAAATGCAAGAAGTAAGCGAATAGCTTCTAATCGTGCAACAGGTGCATATGTTTCTTCAAAATCAATTCCTTCTTCTTGATTGTAGCCTTTGGCTACTAACCTAGCTTTGTTTCTAGTAATTATACCATTTTCATCTAACTTATTTCGAAAAACCCATTTCGTACCAATTATTGTATAGTCATCGGGTTTTGGCACCAATTCCCAAACATCATTTCGTTTGAATTGGTTAAGCTCCTCTTGCATTGCCAAAGTCCAATTTTCATCATTAATTGCGTCAGAAATGGTTTTTGGTTCAATTTGTGAAACAAAAGCCATATGTGTGATTGTGTTCCTAAGAGTGTTTCGAGTACTTACTCCTCGGTTGATGTCACCGATTACCTTGTCTAGTGGATGATCTCTAGACATTCTCCACTCGTTAGGAAGCTCTTCTTGCTCATTATTTTGATCCTCTTGAGGTCTTTCTCCATCGTCAGTTTTGGTGTGGCTTGGACCTTCCTCGTCAAGATGGATTCCTTTTAATGAATCTGCAAGATCATCACAAAAATCCTTTCTCGGCAACCGAGCGTCATTTTCGGCAAAGACCACGTGTGGTGATTCTTCAATGGTTAAAGTGCGTTTATTAAAAATCCTATATGCTTTACTACGCAACGAATAACCAAGGAAAATGCCTTCATCCGATTTAGCATCGAATTTACCTAAATTATCCTTCCCATTATTATGCACAAAACATTTGCAACCAAATACACGAAGATGGGAAAGCTTAGGTTTTCTACCTTTATACAACTCATAAGGCGTTTTCATAAGTATTGGCCTAATTACTGCACGATTTAAAACATAACTTGCAGTACTTATGGCATCGGCCCAAAAATACTTAGGAATTTTTGCCTCATTGATCATAGTTCTAGCCATCTCTTCAAGAGATCTATTTTTATGTTCCACTACTCCATTTTGTTGTGGTGTGCGTGGGGCTAAGAAATTATGATCAATTCCGTGTTCATCGCAAAAGACATCAAATTCGTCTCTTTCGAACTCTCCCCCATGATCGCTTCTAATAGTAACAATGTTGCAATTCTTTTCGCTTTGAACCTTTTTAGCAAATTTTCTAAAAACGTTAAAGGCCTCATTTTTATGAGTAAGAAATAAGGTCCATGTAAATCTAGAATAGTCATCAACAATTACAAAGACATAATAATTACCACCAAAACTCTTCGTCCTAGAAGGTCCGATGAGATCCATGTGTAAAAGTTGTAAGGGTCTAGTCGTAGACACTACATTCTTAGACTTGAATGAAGACCTTACTTGTTTTCCTTTTTGACATGCGTCACAAATAGAATCCTTTTCAAACTTAATTTTTGGAATTCCAATTACTAAGTCTTTAGAAATTAATTTATTCAAATGATTCATGTTGATGTGAGCTATTCTACGATGCCACAACCATGTATCTTCCTCTTTACTCATGAGACACTTAGCAATATTAGAGGAGGTGTTTTCTAAATCAACCATATAGATATTATCAATTCTATTACCATGTAGTATTACCTCATTATTATTAAGGCGTTCTACAGTGCAATATTTAGAATTGAAGGTCACACGATTTCCCTTGTCACATTATTGACTTATGCTCAAGAGATTATGTTTAAGACCTTTAACTAACAAAACATCATCAATAGAGGAGGAAGGGTTTTTGCCTACCGAACCAATACCGATAATCTTCCCTTTGTTGTGTCACCAAAAATGACATTCCCTCCTTTAGTTGGTTTGATGTTTGTAAAATTGGATGCATCTCCAGTCATGTGCTTGGAGCATCCGCTATCAAGGTACCAAAGTACACTTGATGCCTTCAAGCACACCTGCAGTCAATTTAATGATAGGATTTAGGTACCCAAATGCTTTTGGGTCCTTTCGGGTTAGTGGCACAAAAATATGTATTACTTTGGGTAAAGTGTATATACCTTGTATAGCATGCCGGTGCTATATGGCCTACTTTACTACAATAGTGACATACTACATTTAGATTCCACATATATCTAGGGGAATAATAATCTCTATATTTATAGGGATTTTTCTTAGGTAGTACTACATTATTTTTCTTAGGAAATACTACATTGTTTTTCCTAGTATTGTTGTTCACGGGTCGTTTAGTCGATTGAGTTTTATACCTAGTGTTTTTCTTTCTAGGTGGTTTACTATTTTTCGCGAAACCTATTCCTTGTTTACTAACTTGTACTTGATCAATAAGAAGATTTAAATCCTTTTGAGGCTTATTGAATTTACAGAGAGAAGCTTCTAACTTTTCTATATGAGCCTTAAGGGATTTGCAAGAATTACAAGAACAATTTGAACTTTCGGGTTTATCGGCACTTCTTTTTCCGAAAAATTTATTCTCTTCTCTAAGTCTCTCATTTTCCTTAGACAATTTTTCTATCTCTTTTTCTGAGTCTAGGAAATTCTTTTTCAAAACTTTGTTTTTATTTTTCATGCCGACAAATTCGTCATAAAGTTCTTCAAAAGCATTTTGCAATTCTATTAAGGTATAAGAGTCTTTAGGGAGCTTAGTACTAACCTGTTCATCTTCTTGAGGAGTATCCTCAATGGCCATGAGACAGAGATTTGCGACTTCATCCTCATCGCTTAATTCGTTGCCTGAGTCGTCTTCCTCCCAAGACATGAAAGCCCTTTGTTTATTGATGGGCTTTTTCTTTTCAGTTTTTGCATTTGGGCAGTTAGGTTTGATGTGCCCATTTTCTCCGCATCCATAGCACTTCAAAGGTGCTTGCTTTTTGATCTTTTTATCTCGTTCCCTTCTCATGAATTTGTGGAACTTCTTGACGACCATTCCGTACTCTTCATCACTACTTGAGTCTTTGTCTTCTTTGGTTTCCTCTTTTGAGGTTGATGATTTTAGAGCCAAGCTCTTCTTTTTCTTTTCATCACCAAAGACAATAGACTTGTTAAGGTGAGTAGTTTCATAAGTGATGAGATTACCTCTTAACCCATCATAGGTTACTGTCGTGGAGGCGGTAGCTTCTTGGATTGCATCCACCTTTGATTGCCACTCTGGTTTGAGGCTTCGGAGTATTTTTCTTACGATCTCTTCTTCGGAAAATACTTTTCCAAGAGCATCTAGATCGTTGATAATATTTGAAAACCGTTCAAGGTTTTCTCTGTCTTTTCATCGTCCTTCATCCTAAACAATTCATATTCATGTGTTAGGAGATCAATTTTAGCTTTACGGACTTGGGACGTACCTTCGTATGTGATTTCGAGTTTGTCCCACATTTCTTTGGCAGTTTTACATCTTGAGATTTTTCGGTAGTCATCCTGATTTACTGCACAATAAAGCATGTTGACAGCTCGTGCATAAGCTTCAACTTTTCTTATATCATCATCATTGTATTCCTTTTCTGGCTTAGGAATTTGCTCTTCACCGTTTTCAATTATTCGCCATAATTTGAAATCGGTAGCTCGTACATATATCCTCATACGTTCCTTCCAATAGGTGTAGTTTGTTCCGTCGAAGAGAGGTGGTCTCGACGTGGATTGACCTTCACCTATTCCTGCATACAAATTTCTAGAAGAAGCCATTTGATCGTTTTCTCTACCAGTTAAGGTTTGAAGAGAATTAGGCTCTGATACCAATTGTTAGAATATATGCACAACGCTAGAGGGGGGGGGGGTGAATAGCGTTTTAAGGAACAATTAAAACTTTTCGCAATATAGATAAGCAAATCAAAAGCTTAAGTGCAAAAATTAAATTGCGAGGAATAAAATGCGGAATATAAAAGAGAGCGTACACAACGATGTATAGTGGTTCACTACAACTTGTAGCTAGTCCACTCCTCAAGAAGCACTCTTGAGTATTTACTATCTCTGTTAAGCTTGCGGGTGCTTAACAAACCGTTACAACCACAAAGACTTGATCACACAAGCTTTGCAAATGTTAGACTTGCGGGTGCCTAACCAACCGTTACAACCACGAACACTTTTATCACACAAGTTCCGTGAACAACAAGGAAGACTCTCTTCCTTAATACAACAAGGGACAACTTCCCTTAGGAGTATGACAGCACAAATGATCACTCAAAAACGAACTCTTACAAGAGCAGATGGAGTGAAGAAATTTTAGCGCAAGAACACAACTTTCGACTTCAAGAAAATGGCTCAATATAGCTTTGAATAATTGTGAAAACTTGAAGCAATATAATCTTATGATTTTGGAAGAAGTGTTGTGTTCAAATGAGGTTTAAGAGGGTGTATTTATAACCCCAAAACCTCATAGATCCGTTGGGAATAGTTGGCTAGCCTCTCATTTAATTAAACAAGAGTTTAGGGACAAAAAGTCTTCTGCCCGTTGTCAACAATCGATTGTTAACTTCACACAATCGATTATCAAAAAAAAACTAGCCGTTGTAGCCCAACGGTAACATCGACAATCGATTGTTTCAGCATGACAATCGATTGTTGATGTTAACAATCGATTGTCAAGCCCTGATAATTGATTGTTGGCAATAATCGATTGTCATTAATTGACAATCGATTGTTGGCCTGGTTCCAGCATCGATTCGATTAATAATTGTAAAAACAATTGTTTTAAGAAGGTTTCAATGGTTATTTTGAAAAACGTTTTTAGACTTTGAGCCAAGTTCTTAAAAACGAGAGTTGATTCAAGAAAACATTAAAACTCAAAACAAAATTAAGACTAAAGACGACGTCTTCGGTCTTCAATCTTTTTGCTTCATCAACTTGTTCCATTCATTGACTTGCATTTTAACATCTTGAGAGCTTTACTTGTAGTCATAACAAGGTCCATAGCAATCTCGTCATTTCATCAATGATGGTTTGTTGATTATCAAAACCTACAACAAGACACAAAGTCATTAGTTAAGGTTTCATCAATATGAATGCGTTTCCAACAGTTACTTCATGGGTCAATTTGTCCATGATGCTGTATATACGAGATTTGATACTTGGTTCAAACAATTTTTAAGTTTCACCTTAAAATATTCTAACACTACGTAAGTAAACAATGTTTGGAAGTTATGCTAACATATGAATATTTTTAAACAATATGTAGGTAAATGATTCAAATAATGGTGTAAAGCAATTTTTGAAAGATATATCTTGGGGACCTGGGGTTGAGGTCAGAACATAATGTCTAAGTACGTTGTGAATGGATATAAGTTCCATACCGAGGATTGCTCAAAAAATAAAAATAGCAACAACAGTGGGGTGTGGGTTCAAGGTGGTGATGGCAACCAAGATGGAGATAGTGATTACTATGGTGTATCAATGAAATAATTGAACTAGAATATTCAGGTTGGCCATACAAGAAATTGATACTCTTTAGATGTAAGTGGTTTGGCCCACACCCAACAAGATGTACTAGAGTCCACAATCAGTACAACATAATTGAGGTTAATCATAAGAGGGAGTATTATCGCTATGATCCTTTCATAATTGTACATAATGTTAGGCAAGTGTATTATGCTCCTTATCCATTGCGGCGGAATAAGTCTAATTGGTGGGTTGTTATAAAAACCAAGCATGTGGGTAGGGTGGAAGTTGAAAATGTGTAGATGTTGCATATCAAAACGATATCTCCGCTGTTGACCAAATAGTGGACGAAGTTTTAAAAAATGATTTGGAACATCGTGAACACATACTGGAAGAAGTTGATATTTCTGAAGTAAGAATTACAGAAAACGAGGAAGAAGTATCAACTGATGAAGCTCAAACTACAAAGGAAGAAGAATTCTCGGACGAGGAACTATACGACGATGAGCTTTAAACAGTTGGTTTCTTTAACAACTCTTGTTTATAGCTATAGATTTTCTTTATATCTTTCAATCTAAATATGTATTATATTATGCAGATGACAAGCAAGGGTTGAGGTAACAATGATTCTAGTAGTTCTCGGAGTCGAGAAAAGGCTAGAAAACCAAAGAGGAGGGTAGAAGATTATACTCCAACTTGTCTTGCCGTTCCAGAGTTGCCTATGCCTAAGTTTTTTCCTCCACCCCAGGGCTATTCTGAGCTGCCACAGCATCACCAGCCCTACACCTTCGTGCAGACACCAAGTCTTTCATCACAGGGCCCTAGGATTGTACGTCCGACATACAGTCCAGTTGCCGCACATCCACGTGGATCTCGGCCATCTTTGTCGCATGGACCGCATTGATCCATGTCACATACACATGGATCACAGACATCAGCGTCGCAGCCACTGGGGTTGCTGCCACTCGGGTCACAACAATCAGTTACACGTCCCATTGTGGCCCATACAGCTGCGTTGCAAGGCTCGCAGCCATCTTCATCTGGGACTCCATCTATTACAGGCCTTCGCCTGCGAGACACTAGCTCTGACCCCCTACACCTTCCACACATGCCTCTGATGTACATGGTTCGGACGGTGATGTTGATGATGACGAGGAGGTGCATCCTGATCAGTATGGCAGGATCATCATAGTCCCTGAGGGTGACGGGTAAGAGTTATTTGTAATTTTTAACGTTTATTGTTTTGTATGGTTTTACTAAGATATTAATGTATCTTTTTTTTTATTACATTAAAGGTTCATCCCTATTAATGTTACTACAAGGATAATCACCCAAGCCACTAGAAAGCTATATGATGGCCCTTATGCGACTTGGAGTGATTTCCCATTCTCGCTTAAGGAGCAAATTTTCAATGAATTTAAGGTATTAATGTTCTTTTAAGCTGTACAATAATTTATATTTATGATATTCCATCTAAATACTTAACTTTTGAAATACAGAGCAAGTGTGTATGGGAACACCGCTATAGTGCGGATGTAGCTGCTAACTTTCATCTCAAGGCTCGCAAGCGGTTGTCACATTGATTTTCCAGAGCTAGAAAGTCGAACCAGAAGCCCTCCTGGTTGCTTGATCCAAGATTAAAGTTTTGGTTCCTACAGCAACCCCAAATTAACCGGAGTAGTCAAATATTAATAGTTTTCGTTAAGAGAGAGCAAAGATACCATGGGAAGGTTAAAGTAGATAGAATTTATTTGATTGGAAACACACTAACCGTTTTTCTCGTTTCATGACCTGCCCAGAGGTAAATATTTGAAGTTTTGGTTCCTACAGTGACCCCAAGTTAACTGAATTCATAGTCAAATATTAATAGTCTTAGAGGTACTTTGTGGAATTCGTAATATTTATATGGGATCCGGACAAAAGCTATTGAATCACGTGAACCTATAAGTAATACTGTAGATCCGCCTCTTACAGATTTATGTGTTCTACTGGCATTTTGCCTATTTTTGCTAGTTAAGCTCTATTTGGACAATCTTGCAACTAGAGTTAAGCGTTGTTTGCAATATATAGGATGTCACTTCTGATATTCTTTGTTTTTTTTAATAATCGTGATGTTCGGGCCTATTCAACGGAATATCTATCACATCGTACCAGCAACAGTACCAGGTAACTCTATCTACCAAGGCTTGGATAGATTGGAAGAAATCACCTAGCATTTTTTTTGGCTCCGCTAGGATTTGAACCTGAAGCCTCATGTTTCTCACCCACTTCATTGGTCACTAGGTCACACTCTGGAGCGCTCACTTCTAACATTCTCTGTGCTGAAATCTTTGATCTCTTGGGTTTAAAATCTTTTTCATCACTTGGGTTGAAAGTTAAAGCTAAACACGCGGTGTCTGTTTCGGGTTGAAATTTTGAACTTCTTGAAATTCAGATTTATTACCAAATATTATAGTCAATAAGTTAACATTATCACACATCCATCTTTTAGTTCTACATCTCGTATTAATATAGACGTAAAACTTACCAAAGTAAGAGCGACAGTTGAGAAAGAACTTAAAAGTCTATACGAACCAATTTTGTGATAATTAAATGAAACCTCTCAATATATTAAAATATGTACAGTCAAATTTCTCAATCACGTCTGTTCCGATTTAGTGAAGTACTGTTATAGAAGACATATATTATAACATACTATAAAAATCGATTTCGACAAAAACTTGACTTTTATAATAAATAACTATTAAATAGATATATTATTATAGAGAGGTTTGAGTATAAAAATTAATGGGATTTTCCGGGATGTAACTGCTGCTCGGGCCGCGTCCAATCGGAAGGTTGGGTTCTTCGAGATCTAGCGGACATGGAGATAATCTTTCACCCCTTTTGCAAGCTTCTGCATATTCTTTCACCTTTTCGGCAGTAAGACCCATCCAATAGAGTTCCGTATATTCCTCTACACATACTTCCTGACAAAAATTTTCCTTTTGCTCAGGTGTTATTTTTGTACAATTTACCATTTCTTTAGGAAATAATATTAAGAGAAATGTGCAAATTTGCAACAACGCCATGTTTTGCTTGCCTGACATTTTCTAATAATTGATTTCCTGCAAAAAAAAAAAAATTATCGGTTAAGATAAAATAAATCTTACTTTTTGCTATCCGTCTTTTCAAATAGTTAAATAAGTTTTTTATAAACTTAATCATTTTTACACATAAAAGATCTAAAAATAACACACAAGAGATCTGAAAAGATCAATTTTTTCTATTCAGATTGTAAGTGGCCACAAGATATCAATTTTTTAGGAATTAATTTCACATGCGGCAACAGCCAAATCTTTTTATTGCACTAAAATCATACTAACTAATATCGGTAACGGACAAAACACAACAATATCTATACAGTACAGAAAATAAAAAATAGCAAGAAAATGCTAAATCCGATCTTGGAAATAAAAGTAGATTGCTATTTCATTAACTCATCCTTACACAATATCCACGTGGACTGAAAAATAAAAAATGACCAATTTTAAAAATATAAAAAATCCATGATTGTGCCATAATGTGAAAGGCATTGGGTACTAGGTTAGGTCGGAAGTAATAGAAATGGAGATAACTAGAATACTTTTAAAAAGATGATCGAGCAAATATATCATACAGTATAGGGAAGTCAAGTTATTGTTTCATTAATGTTGACAAATGCAGCAGATTGGTTTGATGGAGTTTAATGGAGACAAATGGAAAGATGAATAAATAGGTGTTTGATGTTGTAACGTATGGTCCAAGTGCATTTACTAATCAATTAGGAAACGGATTAATGAACGTACATTCCATTTACATTGAGTAAGTTGATTAGTTTACATTTATATGAACTTTGCTAGTTTTACAAATAGCACCAAGAGTCCAATTAGTGTTTTTTTGTGCGCGCGCTTTTGATTCTATTTGTTTATAAGTGCACCAATTATGTACCGGAAGGGATGAATAGTGTATTTTACCGATTAAAATTTTCAGCCAAAACTTTTACATTTTGCTTATAACCAGGTTTTTGACTTGCAATTTATGTGACCAATAAATGCGAAAAAATAAAGAAGATATAAATTTTTACTTCGAACACCTTATTGCTCGTGAGCGTAAAAGTTACGACCTAACTATGAGATTTTTTTCTCAGAAACTTTATTAGCATAACGGGCAGTTTCAGATTAAAAAACTCTTTTGTAACCTAAGAGACTAAATTTAATTACTCAAACAACCTACATTCTAGAATATGAAACTTCTCTTTTATATAGTAGGAGTGTTTTACCCCTAGAACAATTCTAAAAAAGGTAAAAATCCTTCATGTAGATCAACCACTGATATGCTACCGGCATCGGGTGAGATCCGCGCCGTGATATGCTGTTGGATGCGGATATCACGGCCTTCTTTTTGTCGTATGCAACCGTTTGTAATGCTTTCCAAGTTCTTGGAGCTCGTTCCGGGTTTGGGGGGTGTTGTTTTGTCAGGCCCGGTGGCGAGCAACCCATTCCAACCTCGAACCAAAGAGTTCTCTGATTTGGTCTCTATGTCACACGTTCATACTTGTTTGATTCACCGAGAACTCGGGGTGTGTGCTAACCCCGAGTTGACGCGTAGTCCCCTCGTTCCTTAATGATCGGAAACGATAGATGAACCCCGGTTCCTTCCTTCGTACGTAGATTTGCTCAGATTCAGCTAGCGGAGGAGACTTGAGGCATAGCTGCACGACGTTTGCAACTCTGAAGTCCCCTTCTACTTTATCTTAGCTGTGTGCTTTCTTTCACACAGTTCAAAAATTTTCACATCAACGGGTTCCTTATCTCCCCACGAGTTCGTACATATCAAAAGTTCTCAAATCCGGCCCCAAATGGTCCTCCAAATACCCAATTAAAATATCATAATCCCAAGCCCTATTTCTTCCATATTTAGCAAGACTTCAATGATTTTCTAGGTGGATTTCACAATATAAACGAGTTTTAGGTCCAAAATTCTTACCTCCAATCGATTCTCCTTGAATCCCTCGTTAATTTCTTTCAATAACCTCCAAAAATGAGCAACTATGGGTGAAACTATACCCAAAATCGGACAAAATAAGGCTTAAAACATTCTGCCCAGGCTTCATGGAGTTGTACCTTGCGCTGTGTAGGTTGTATATCCTCTTATCATTTTTCCCTTGCTGTACACCTTCTACTAAAACGCTCATAACTCCTTGTGGAAATATCCAATTGAGCAACGGTTTGAAGATTTAGAAACTAGGCTCGAAGATATTTCATTTGATAGGTTGTACACTACATAACTCTTTATATATTCCGATACGAGCTTCTAAAGTGCATCAAGAAATTCTGTCAAAAACTGCTCCACGAGCCAACTTCGATCAATCATCAAATTCTCATAGAATATCCAAATCATGAATGGTTTAACTTTATGGAAACTAGAATACAAGGTCTACAACTTTTATTTTTGGATCATCTCCAAATTCCTTACAAATTATGAGATATAAGCTTCTAAAATCGGTCCCGTGCAGCAGAAATTTCTGCCACGCGCACTGCCTTGAAAACTAGATTCAAAGGGCTACAACTTTCATGTTTTGTAATTTTTCCGATTCCTTATAGATTTAAAGATATGATCTTCCAAACTGGACTACATGCACCAGTTTTTTTCTGCAATTTTTCTGCAACTTTTTCATCTTTTCCAAAGATGAAATAGTCCGTTTAACCACCCAAAACTCACCCGAGCCATACGGGACCCCGTCCGGATATACCAACAAGTCCTAAAACATATTACAGACTTAGTCGAGGCCTTAAATCATATCCAACAATGCTAAAAACACGAATCATACCCCAATTCAAGCCTAATGAAACTAATAAATTACAACTTCTACATTCGATGCCGAAACCTATCAAATCGAGTCCGATTGACCTCAAATTTTGCACACAAGTCATAAATGACATAACAGATCTATGAACTTTTTCAAAACTGGATTCCGACCCCGATATCAAAAAGTCAACTCCTCGGTCAAACTTTCCAAAAATCTTCTATTTTCCAACATTCGCCAAAATGCGTTGAATTGTCCTACGGACTTCCAATTTCAAATCCGGACAGTCTAATAATAAATACTAAAATTTTATTTTTCTTTTTTAAAATAATTATAAAAGTTTGGTACTATTCTTTTTGGTAATTTGACACTCAAAAGTACTTTTTATAAAGATTGGCCAAATGCAATTTGTTCATCAAATATTGCAAAAAGTACTTCTTAAATGAATTGGCCAGAACAAATTAATTTTTTTCAAAAGTACTTTAAAAAAAAGTACTTTTCAAAAAAAGCAAATTTTATCAGCTCAGCCAAACGGGCTCTAACCGTTTTTCTCGTTTCGTGACCTGCCGAGAGGTAATTCAAGATTTGAAGTTTTGGTTCCCATAGTAACCCCTAGTTAACTGAATTCATAGTCAAATATTAATAGTCTTAGAGGCACTTTGTGAAATTCGTAATATCTATATGGGATCCGGACAAAAGCTATTGAATCACGTGAACCTATAAGCAATACTGTCGATCCGCCTTTTACAGATTTATGTGTTCTACTGGCATTTTGTCCATTTTTGCTAGTTAAGCTCTATTTGGACAATTTTGCAACTGGAGTTAAGTGTTGTTTGTAATGTATAGGATGTCACTTCTGATATTCTTTTTTTTTAATACCGCGGTGTCCGGGTCAGTTCAACGGAATATCTACCACCTCCCACCAGCAACAGTACCAGGTAGCTCTATCTACCAACACTGGTCTGTCCAAAAAAGCGACCAACATTGGTAGAAAAACTGGTAAAAAAAATAAAAAACTTAAATAAATTAGCGACCAGAGTGGGTCGGTAGTTGGTCGCAATATTTGTCAACTTGTTGACCGGACTGGTCAGACCAATTTGGTCAAAGAAATTTCACAATTTGCGACCAACATTGGTCGCAAAAGTGGACCCACGTTTAAATTTTGCGACCAATGTTGGTCGCTTAAGAAGGGGTAACATTTGAGCAAGATTAGCGACCAACATTGGTCGCTTATATGAAAAATATAAATATATCTGATTTTTATTTTGCGACCAACGTTGGTCGCAAATTTTAAAGTATATATATTTGCGACCAACGTTGGTCGCTTAATAAGGGGTAAATTTTGGGCGAGATAAGCGACCAATGTTGGTCGCTTATCTGGGAAATATAAATAAATCAGATTTGTCTTTAGCGACCAACGTTGGTCGCTAATGTTAAAGTATATATATTGGCGACCACATTTGGTCGATTTCATGTCAACATTTTACCAAAATAAAACTCACTTTTGTATTTACTGCATGTCTAAATAATATAAATGTAATTCGTTAACGCTTTTGTAATACAAGGGATTAATATGCAGTTAAGTTGTACTACGGAGCGTGCGTGCGTATCCATATATATATATATAAGAACATGAAGCGCTCGGAACACAGGGAGGGGTTCTTTTAGCTATTGATACACTTGTAACGATGAATCACCGTTATAAGATAATATTTATATAACTTGATATATAATACGCTATACTATATTATATATAAACATATACATATATATATATATATACGCACATATACATACATACACACACACACACACACACACACACACAGATATATATATATATATACATATATAGTGTATTATATAATACGCTATACAATACACTTAGTATATATATTATAATACACTATACAATACACTTAGTATATATACTGTACTATATTATACTATATATACATATATACATATACATATACATAAACACACACACACACACACACACACACACACACACACATATATATATATATATATACATATATAGTGTATTATATAATACACTATACAATACACTTAGTATATATATACTATACTATATTATACTATATATACATATATATCGAATATAACTTTAATATATATATATACCTTGATATATAATACACTATACTATATAATACACTATACAAAATACTTAA
>MCJB01024505.1:2002-14397 GCA_002018475.1 Nicotiana obtusifolia
AAATGTCCAATCTTATGGCAAATAAAGCATCTATCTTTCTTGTGAAAATTTCCTGGCCTTCTGCGTCTGAAATACTTTGTGCGTCTCTTGGATTTTGATCTTCCATCTGGAATTCTTGGCCATTTGAACCTCCTGAATTCTTTCTGTCGTTTGGACGTGCTGCAGGAACATCCTGATCCGGTGATTAGATCAGTTTTGCGGCATGCCTTGTCAAACGCTGGATTGTGCTGGATAATTTGCTTTAAGGCGGAGCGCTTGGTACAGATGTCATCTAGTGCGACGAAAATAGCCTTCCTGATGTAACCAATTTGCTGGATGGTTATGGACTGGAATTTTTCTTCAATGATGGTCATGGTTCGGCTTGCTAACAGCTTTGGAAGAGAAGAGACGAAGGCTTGCTTCAGATTGATGTCTCCGCCGATTTCAAAATATATCTTGGCCATTTTTTGAAAATGTCTATCAATGTCATTTCTGTCGAATGACACACACTTCATCTCGAAGAGTTGTCTCCGCATTTTCTCCTGTCATTGGCCAGTATCTCCGTAGAAAACTTCATGTAGGACCCGGATGTTGAAGGCAAAATCTTGGGAAGTAAGAAATTTAGACGATCACCTTGAATGGAGATTGTTAGGAAAACAGTCCCGGCATTCATACTTGTGGCTGCACAACCACAAGTATGAATGAGAAGAAAGAAATTTAAAAAAATAATTGACGCTTAAAGAGAGACTGCAATTACGAGACGTGTTGCATCTTCTCAGGGAATGGCATGTATTCGCGGGAAATCAAGTCTTCGGTCTACACCCGAACAAAGAGTCCCTGCCAGCCCCGGTCTCGGTCTTCGCCAATACTCAAAAAGGGGGCCTTGCTAGCCCGGCGAGTAAGCTTGATCAGTCCTCCTCGAAAAATTGGGGGAATGTATAAACGAAGTAGATGATAGATCTTGAACCGACGAGACTCGATCTTGTTCACAATGTAGTGAAGGAGGATCATGATCCTCTATAGAGATGGATGGATTTTTTCGAGACACACCTCGTACCTCTTGCAAAAATCCAGAACGATCGGGTCCACCGGGCCTAGTGTGAAGGGGTAAGTGTAAACACTTAAGTACCCCTCCACGTGGGTAGTAATGGCGTCTTCGAGCCCCCGGACTACTACATCATTTCCTTCCCAGTTGTAGTCCTTTCGTACCATGGGAAGGACGTCTTCGGTCACAGAGCATACCTTGATGCTCCTTCACCCCGATTCTGTTTGCGCGAAGGTTTCCCGACCTTAAAGTCATCTGCAATTGAGCAACCCCCGGGAATAAATATTTTCAAGGGAGGCTCGGGGGCCAGTTTGTTGGCAGCCACCTCGGGAGAAGCCGTTTCGAGGGCTACTACTTCAGGAGAAGCCGCCTCAGTACCGGCGGTAGGTTCGGAAGATTGAGAGGCGACTTGTTGAGGGACGAATTTGGATGTTTTAGCCATTGTTATCTGGGGAAATTTTAAAATTTGAAGGTAGAAGATGAAGGTTTAAAAGAACAAGTTTGAAGGATGAAGAATAGAGTTTGAAGATTTGAAGGAAATCTGGGTAAAAACTTGAAAATCACTAAGAAAGTTGAAGAACAAGGATGAAGATATGAAGGTTTGGAAGATGTTTGATCATAGCTGGAAAACTCGAAGGTAAGGCTTGGTTGAAAAGTAGAAAAAGAACAAAGTATGGAAGCTTTTATAGGGAAACAGGCGACGCTTCGCCTTCGGGGGCAACTAGCCGATGATCGACAAGTGCTCGAAGTCAGAACGACGCGACTGATGGGACGTTTCAGCTCCTATGTCGTAACGTATTGAGGAAGGAACCGGAGAGCATCTATCATTTCCCATCGTTTCGGTAAACCTACTTTCTGAAGAGCACCCCGATTTCCCGGTGAGGCAAACGGAGCAAGGACGTGAATGCAAGGAATCGGAATCAGAACCAGGAACCTCTCGTATTGGGATTCGAGCAAAACACCTGCCCTCAGAGCCATCGATACCACACCCCCCGGGGCCGGTTCGAGTCCCAAGACCTCGAAGAGCATTACCAAATGACCGCACACGATTAATAAAGGATCGTGATATCCATGCCCAACCGGATATCACGGCGTGGATCTCCAACTGTATAGACGAAAAATCAATGACTAGCGAAAATGATGATTTTTACCTTTCCTAGAATTGTATCTAGGGTAAAACTCCCCTACTATATAAAAGGGAAGCTAATTTTTTATTAGACACACTATAACACGCATACTAAGAAAATATACTTCTGTTCTCTCTGTTTCTAAAAGCTATTATAAGTACTTATTTTCATTCATAAGTTCTTATAAGTGCAAGCTCGAAACGGAAAGCAGGTTCCTTGTTAAGCCTTCAATCGAGCTTGGACTCACTATCATCAATGGTTTGGCTATTTCTTATATCTTTTATTTGTTTTATCGTACGTCATTAATCACTTATATTTAATTAGTCTAAATATCCTTTAAACCGCGTATAAATTCAATTATTACCCTATTTACTATTATCTCTTGTAGTTTGGAAAAAGTAGGGGTCTTCACGGTTTGATTTTATTGATTTTTGGTCAAAACCAATACCAAACTAACTTAATAAATGTAAACCAAAAATAAACATAATACAATTTTATCGGTGTGATTATTATCGACTTTTTTTGGTTTAGTTCGATTTTTTAATTTTGTTCAATTTATCTTGCGAAAAGTTCATTCGAGTCAAAATTATATATTGTGTTAGCGAGCACTAACGTAAAATAAAACAGACAGACAGTTTATCTTTAGTGAAGTTTCAAGACTATGTTTTCAAAAACTTAGCAGTGTGTGTTAGTGAAGTTTCAAGACTTTGTTTTAAAAAACTTAGCAGTGTGTGTTCTATGCTCATGTTACTCAATATAGTATTTTTTTTCCACAATAATTTCTATCTCCTACTACCGCATTAGCAATTCAACTGTACAAATCCATATTACATCTTTCGATCAAAATTCAGATAGAATTATAGTGCTTCGTAAGAACTGAGAATTGGCAATGGGCATTTGGGTTGGGCGTATTCTTCGAGTCCAAGACATGGGCTTAACTTTTAAGGCCTATTCTCTATTAATAGTTGGGTGAATGATACAATCATCCACAAAAATAGAACTATTTATCCTTATTTATACATTTACTTTTCTACCCATCAAACTAATTACTTTCCTACCTTTTGTCTTTTTTCTTTTTTTCTTTTTTATTTGTCAGCTTCTTGTCTTTTTTCCTTCTTTTCTCCTTTTTTTTTTTCGTTTTCTTCTTATTTTTTTTTCTTTTTCTGTTTGGTCCAAATCGTATTATTATTATTTTTATATAATTTAATTTCACATTCAATTTTGGCTCTTTTTTTTTTTTTGCTTTTGTTTGGTTTTTTTTTTATATCTTGTTCCTTTTCTAATTTCATTTAACTTCTTATTTATATTCTTTTTCTCTTCGTAATCTAATTTAATTTATTATTTTCACTATTTTTTATAATTCTTTTTTATAGAATAACAAAAAATAATTGATATAGCAAATATTTGTTTACCTTTTTTTAAATATAACTAGTAGAATATACCTTTTGTCTTTTTCCTCATTTTTTTAATTCAATTTTTAAACTGAAGTAATATCAGTTGCCACTTGATCTAATTCACTGAATATCACACTTACTGCTGCTGCGCACCATAAATTACATAATCAGATTCTATGAATCAACACGTGATTGACATGCAAACCTTGATCTCCTTCCCTATAAATATCAGTGCACACTCTACTATTAGCAATATTAGAACCAGTTATGGAGCAAGAAAGCACAATCTACAGCCACCAAATCTCCATATATACTAGTTAGAATAGAAATGATAATAAAAATATTAGAAAATACAATAAAAGTATAAGTAGCAAAAATGACTTCTAGTACCATATGATACCAATACGGTATACATGTATACCAACATAGTGTATGATTGCTCTAGAATATTGCTACAACTATCTGCGACTATACTACTGTACCAAAATATTAAAGGATGCAATAAAAGTATGAGAAAATTACATGCTCGCATTGCCAGCTAAATATTCGTAAAGCAACTTGCTCATTCCGTATACTAACAGGGTATATAATTGAATGGGGCCGTTCCAACAATTGCCTATAACTATAAAAACTATTAAATAATACATATAATCTATGTCCATCGGCACAAAAAAATTCCAGCACTGCAAATCATGTTCATATAAATAATTCCATAATAGAATGCACTTAAAAATGCAGCTAAAACAACGAAAAAATGTTCAAACTACTATAATGATACCAATATGGCACATAACTATACCAACACGGTATACTGTTTTACCGATTAATTTCCGGCAACTATGTGACTATACTACTATTACATACCACACATGCATAAAGAGAAAATAAAAAATAGTTGTACCGCATATTAATATAATAAAGTATTTCAAGATATTGTACTATATTATCATTAAAAGAAAATCAAATAGTGTACGAATTAAATACAGCTAATACAACCGAAAAAGGATTCAACTAGCATATGATACCAATATAGTATATAGCTATACTAATAGGGTATATAGTTATACGGAGTCGTTCCAACAACTGCATATAACTATAAAAACTATTACATAATACAAAAAATTTATGTCCACAGGTACAAGAAAATCCAACACAGCAAAACATGATCATATAAATCATTTCAGAATAAAATTCACTTAAAAATGCAGCTAAAACAACCAAAAAAATATTTCAGCTACCATATGATACCACTATGACATATAATTATACCAATAGGGTAATACTGTTCTACTAATTAATTTCAGGCAACTATATGACTATACTACTATTACATAATACACATGCCTAAAGAGAAAAATCAAAAAATATTGTACCACATATTAATATAATAATATATTTCAAGATATTGTACTATAATACTATTATATAAAACAAACGCATAAAGAAAAAATCAAAAGGATTACATAATACATATGCATAAAGGAAAATTTAAAAATTCAAGATATTGTACTATTATATTATTACTAAAGAAAAATCAAACAGTGTACCAAATAAATTGTAGCTAATAGAACCAAAAGAGGTTCCAACTAACATATGATACTAGCATAGTATATAGCTATACCAACAGGGTATACAGTTGTACGCAAGAGTTTAAAAAAGATTTTTTTTAATTTCAATTATTAAACTGAAATAATATCAGTTGTCACATAATCTATTTAACTCAATTTTGTGCGTCATCGAATATACTAAAATTGTGACGGCCCGGCCAGTCGTCTCGTGGGTTACCACTCCGTCTTTCTCATTTTCTGTCTCATTATAATTCGTTATCTGTGTTTTACGTAACCAAGTTGAGTATTTGAGTTCGGAGTGAAATTGGTAAGAAATGAGACACTTAGTCGCTTTCAAGAAGGGTTAAATCGGAAAAGTCAACCGGATGTTGACCTATGAGTTAGGAGGTTTGAATGTGAATTCCGATGATTCTATTAGCTTCGGGAGATGACTTATGACTTAGGTGTGTGATCGAAATTGGTTTTGGAGGTCCGGTGTGGAATTAGGCTTGAATTGGTGGAGTTAGTATTTTGGTGATTTCTGGTTGTTAGGCGAGATTTTGATCCGAGGGTCGGAATGGAATTCCGAGAGTTGCTATAGCTTTGTATGGTGATTTCGAACTTAGCCGTATGCCCGGATTTGAAATTGGAAGTCCGTAGGACAATTCAATGCATTTTGGCGAATGTTGGAAAATAGAAGATTTTTGAAAAGTTTGACTGAGGGGTTGACTTTTGATATCGGGGTAGGAATCTAGTTTTGAAAATCTTCATAGGTCCGTTATGTTATTTATGACTTGTGTGCAAAATTTGAGGTCAATCGGACTCGATTTGATAGGTTTCGGCATCGAATGTAGAAGTTGGAATTTGTTAAGTTTCATTAGGCTTGAATTGGGGTATGATTCGTGTATTTAGCGTTGTTTGATGTGATTTGAGGTCTCGACTAAGTCCATGTGACATTTTAAGATTTGTTGATATATTTGGTTGAAGTCCCGAGGGCCTCGAATGGATTTTGGATGGTTGATGGAGTTTAACTTTGGCATTTCAAGAATGTGTCGATGTCGTCTCTTCAAGAATAAGTGGTATAGTATTATGCAAACGAGCTCCAAATTCAGTTTTAATTAAAGCGTTAGATCCGTATCGAAATTTCGGAGTCATATAAAAAACAATCGTCCAATTCGGACATCGTATGAGAAAGTTATGCTTATTTTTGTGTCAAGAAAAAGAAAATCTGCATAAACGTTAGAAATGCTACGCCTGATGTCAAAAATGCAAACAGCATTTTGGTTGTGCTACGTGATATGCGAACAGCAAAGTGAAACAGATTCTGGGCCAAAAATCAATGTCAAAAATGCGACCAGAATGCGGACAGCATTCTGGTTATGCGAACAACATTTTGAACACCTGAATTGTTCCGATTTTTGATCCCTTTTTAAATAGAAACCAATGCCCATTTGCCCTACAAGAACCCATTTTTGTTACCCACGAAGAGAAACACCTCCAAACACCATAGAATCATAAATCAACCTCAAACTATATCCAAAGGAGATTTTCATGGACAAATTCTTAAAGGAAGAGTTTTGGTCGTCTTAAACATACTTGGGGCCATAGAACTCGGATTGAAGCGAATCTTGAAGCAAATATTGGGGGATTTTCAAGAGGAATCTCGGGGTAAGTGTTCCTAACTAAATTTTTGAGGAATTATCTCAGTTTATCACTATTTTTAGCAATTAGTTGGTGATTTAAGTTGGGAAAATTATGGAAAACCCTTAAGTTTAGATTTGAGGGTTGGAGGTCGATCCGATGTCGGAATTCGACAAATTTGTATGGTTGAACTCGTGAGGAGATAAGGAACCCGTTGAGGTGAAAATTACTGAATTTTGAGAAGTGGGCCCGGGGCTCGGGTTTTGCTAATTTCGAGATTTCTTAGTAATTTTGATTGTTTTCGCTTGGGCTTTGTTCCCTCAACATATTGTGACGTATTTGTTCTGAATTTGGATAGATTCGACGCACGTGAAGGCCAGTTCAAAGGGAAAGGGCGTCGTGGGCTAAGGATCAAGCCGGTTTGAGGTGAGTAATGCTTGTAAATGATGTCCTGAGGGTTTGAAACCCCAGATTTTCACATCGTAGTGCTATACTGTGTCGTTTACTATTGGGGATTTTGACTTGGTCCATCCCGATTGATGATTTTACTACGTGATTGATTGAAACTTATTGATATCATCATATTTGGGCATCTTGCCGGTTATGTGGACCCTTCAGGGGTATTTGTCATTGTTTGCTAAATCATATATGGGCATCTCGCCGGTTATGTGAACCCTTCAGGGGTATTATTTGGCATCTCGCCGGTTATGTGAACCCTTCAGGGATATTTGTTACTGAATTGATTCATTTCATAAACTCAGTTTTGAAAATTAAATGACTTTGCATATGATATGTTGGATCGGGTGACACGCCGTCACGAGATATTGCGCTACTGAACCCCCCGCAGTAAGCGCCGGGTACCCAGGGATCGGGTGGCACGCTGCCACGAGAGTCATGAAGTGCATTGCATTTAGTGTGTGGTGTTGTTTTCATTTACTTCACGTTATTTGCTTAGAATATTTATATGTTGTTACTATTTCATCGTGGATTGCTCTAAGCCTTATGTGTTTTCTTACTTTCAGTCATTATTTATATGTATTACTCATTGAGTTGGAAGTACTCACATTACTCCCTGCACCATACGTGCAGATTCAGGCGTTACCGGCTCCGCTCCGGGGTATTGACTACTACTGTCAGAGCGGTGATTCGGAGATTACGAGGTAGCTGTTGGCGTCCGCAGCCCCGTATCTCTTTATATTGTTATTTCCACTTTCTTCAAACAATTGTTCCAAGACATTGTAATAGTAATATTATTATTAGGATTTTCATTAGTTGCTCATGACTTTGTGACACCCCGGTTCGGGCTGTAGTCGGGATGGTTCACTGTATTTTGCCGTAAATTGCTATTATTAAACCGTACTTATATTATTTTTGTATTTTGTAACTGTTTGAATGAAGTTTAGTTGAATTGGCTGGTCTCGTCTTCATGAGAGGCGCCATCACGATCATGGTTGGGATTTGGGGTCGTGACAAAAATTTAGATATGTTATAATAATATACTATATACCATTTTGAAATGGATAATAAATTAATAAAAAAATATTGAATGGACACGTAGATCCTATTATGAAATGAGAAAGATAGAAGAAAAACGTTTATTTATATTTGAGAAGAAAGTAAAAGAGAAAATAGGTTGGGGCAATTAATGGGGTTTCACGTGATCCAGGATTAGAAAGGAAAGGATTTTGAAAATAGGTAATTGGATAAATATTTTAGATTTCATAGGTACACATTGTATGACAAATTAGAATGGACAGTAACGGGTAATTAAAATTACCTGAATAGGCATTTAGAGTAGATTTTCCTTAATAGTTCCAGTAAATCAAAAAATAGTTAAAACGTATATAAAATATTTACAGCTGTTTATAAAACGAGTATACTTATATATATATATATAATTTGTTGGTTTGATTTAGTTTTTTCGTCAATCTTTTAATAAAACCAAATTAAATAAAATATTATTAGTTTTTAAAAATTTAAAATCAAATTAGTATAAATATCGGTTTTTGGTTTGATTTTCGGTTGATTGTAAACATCTCTAGTGAAAAGGTTTACCTTTGCCCTCCATTTAAGGTGTAACACCCCAACTTTTATAAAATTTTATATACATTATTTATCGAAATTATTTTTTAAAAAATTATTCTCTTTGTTTAATTCATATGTATATTTGTATTTCGTTTGTTAGTCACTTACAAATTTTTGCATAATGAACTTGGGAGAAAAATATTATTTCTCCTAGTGGTAGACATTTAGTGAGTGTCACGACCCAAAATCCATCTAGGCGTGATGACACCTAACCCAACCCGCTAGGTAAGCCAAGTAATAGCCAACACAACATAAATGAGAATAATAAAAGTAAATAAGTAAAATAACTGAAGTTCAATACAATCTCCCAAGGATTGGTAGTAAAAATCATGAGCTTCTAAGACTTAGAATTTACAAAGCTGGTATGAAATAAATACATCATCCGCTCGAAATATACGTAAAGTGATTTGCAAATCTAAAGCTACCAAGGACACATGGCAGCTTTTCACGACCTGAATCGCAAACCCAGTCGTGAAGGCGCCTCTCTGTCACGACCCAACCGGAGGGCCGCGACAGGGCACCGAACCCTGCTTGCAGAGCGTCGGCGTACCCCTCATATCTGCTATCTTACTTTCTTTGTTATCTACAAAGCCTGTCATATGCATGCAGTTTCGAACCACATCACAGTGGGCTGAAACGCCATACCATGACATAAACATACTTATATACATAGTGTGCCAACGGGGCTACAGTGCAAAACTATACAACATAAAGCATATGCCGACGAGGCAATACAACTGTACATGAGTCAACCCAACACTGGTCTATACATACATTAACATTTGTCTATGAGCCTCTACAAGAACATACATTAAGCAACCTATGTCGGAACGGGACCTCGACATGCCCAACATATCTACACAGGGTGCATACCAAGGCTGTAGCAAGTCCGAAAGATGAATCTTGCTAATATCTGCTGAATCCGGATTGCCTACTACTGTGGAGGAGCTCCGTCTATCAGTATATTAGGACCTGCAGCGCGACATGCAGCGTCCACAATAAAGGATGTCAGTACGGATAATGTACTGAGTATGTAAGACAGGAAAACATAATATAAGAACGATAGTATAAGCATCAGGATAGAAACATGTAACCTATAATAAGTGAATTGCCTCTGAGGGCAGCTAACCATGACCTATTCGTAGTGCTCATGTCTATACACATAACTCTTATAACATTATCGTATACATGTTTATTATCATTATCTTCGCCTTATATTCACGCCTCTGTGGGCTTGCCATTTTCATATACATTCATTGTTACCGTATACGTTCACATAATCGTTACCTCATACAATTATATACGCCTCCATGGGCTCATTATCATCATACGCCTCTGTGGGCTCATCATCATGATATGCCTCTGTGGGCTCATCATCATCATATGCCTCTGTGGACTCATCATTATCATATCATAGCATATCTTACCCGGCCGTACTAGGCGCGGTCATAACATACCCGGCCTTCATTAGGCACGATTATAAGAATTAAATTACACATTTATAATACATTGCATGCTCATTCATAAAACGTGTTTCAAACCCTTTTTAGTGATATACGATTATTACCCTCTTTTTCTACATGTAATTAAGAATGTCTCTTTAACATGAACCTCATAATACTCACGGAATATCATCAACATTAATATCATAACAACAAGAGCAATTCTTCCTTAGAGGGAAGCAATACAAGTAATCCTAACTTCTAGGAATAGAGTATTCTTTTGGGGCTCGTTCATAGCATTGTATTCAATAGGAATCGTGCAAAAGAAAGAACGGTATGGTCTTACATACCTGGAGTTTACTGCGCCGGTTCTCAAGCTACGCAATGTGGCACAATTCCTTAGTCTACATTTAAGGAACAATCCAACCATTATTCACCAAACGTTATAACTATCGTCAATCATATTACTTCTAGTCATGCATGGTGCCTACTCACACCCCCTTTTTCCTCCTCTAAAACTCAACAACCATGGTTACTACTCATGCAATTCGTTTACGACCCATAATACCCATGACCCATTCCGTGTAGCCATACTTATCTTGATTTCATGGTTTCTAGTCACCCTCCCATGAGTTCTTACAGGCATGCAACCTCCTTATCATGAAATTCCAAGGGAAAATTACATGAAAGGGAGTGGTAACTTAACTTGCATGCGAATTATCTAACCCTCTTCTTCGATTCCTTGAATTCTAGGTCTTGCCCTCAATGTGGGTTCGTACGAGGAGGAAGCTCAGCTAGGGTTTCTCTTTAGTTCTTCGATTTCTTGATTTCCTTCTTTGATTTGGAGTTTGGAAGAGAAGAAATTGGCTGTGCTGGTGTGGGGGCTTTGAGAGGGGTCGTTTGGGGCCTTCTACTATGCTTAAGCTTCAGAAAATGAAGATGGAACGGGTTTGGGTCCCTTTTATAGGCCTGGCAATAAGTGGCACACGTGCCTGACATTTTTAGATTTCCGATCGCATATTTGCTGCAATTAGGACATGCGGTTCGCATTCTGGTCGAAAATCTCAACCCAGAATTCTGTTGCATTATGCGACGTAGAAGGGCCAGATTTGCGGTTCGCATTTTCAACAATGTGACTGCATTCTGGTCGCATTTCTGACGCGAGTCCAGCCCAGAACTCTGTTCCATTATGCGATGGAAGATGTCACATTTGCGATCCGCATTTGTATTATGCGGTCCGCATACTGGCCACATTTTTGACACAATTTCAGCCAGAAATCTGTTTCAGTTTGCGATCCTGGTGTTGGATATGCGGTTCGCATTTGTGCTTTGTGGTTGCATATCCAGCTATGCGACACCTTTGCCCCTTTTTCTTAACTTTTGAACTATTTTTCGGGTTTTTAGGTCCTTATATGTAAACTGCTTCACAGCGTATTCTAATGTACGAATTTACGGGTTGTGACACTCTCCCCCCCTTAGGAACATTCGTCCCCGAATGTAGAGATCTACGGAAGCCAGTGAATTCCAGCATTAAATGAAAGATAATAATGAAGAGTATCTTAAATTCCTATTTACCTCGTATGGACGCCCCTCTTTTCCATGCGTTCCATGTTTCTTCGTCGTCATCATTATTTACATTGTGGAACAAGTACGGATATTTAGCTTTCATTCCTTATTCTGCTTCCCATGTCATTTCTTCCACGTTCCTGTTCCTCCATAGCACTTTAACTGAAGCTACATCTTTTGTCCTTAGCTTGCAGATTTGTCGGTCCAATATGGCCACTGGTACCTCTTCGTATGTTAGATCCTCTGCAATCTGTATGTCTTGGATGGGGACGACCCGAGAAGGGTCTCCGATACATTTCCTCAACATGGACACATGGAATATCGGATGGATAAATTCTATTTCAGATGGTAGTTCTAACTCATAGGCAACATGTCCAATTCGTCGAAGGACTCTGTACGGACCGATGTACCTCGGGCTCAATTTATCTTTCTTTCCGAAGTGCATAACACCCTTCATTGGCGAGACTCTCAGGAAAACCCAATCATCAACTTCAAACTCTAGATCACGACGTCGGACGTCAGAGTAGGACTTTTGCCTGCTTTGTGCCGCCTTTAATCGTTCCTGTATC
>MCJB01024505.1:28197-43874 GCA_002018475.1 Nicotiana obtusifolia
GGGGGGGGGGGGGAGGAGTGATCCCACATCACCACAATCCATGTAAGTCCGTTAACTCAACATAACCTAAGATTCTTCCTTCAACCTTGGTCCATAAACCTTGGAACCCAATTTCCAACATTCGTAATCCATTACAAGACCCAATTCTCATATTCATACATTTTATAAGTCTGAATAAGCTTGTATCAAAGCTATAACCATAGCCCAGGATGTAACATGATATACCACATAACTTAGATACTCATAGCAATATCTTCCGACCACAGTAGCTGCTCAATAACGAATCTGGTATCGGTAACAAACCTCATATCAAATAAAACCTTGTTCTAATTCTTTGTACACTGCCAATGATGAAAGAAACATATAGAGACTCATAAACACCCATCAAATCAACAAGTCGTGGAGCTCTCTCGCCCAACAAGAACCATAGCCCAAATTCTAAGTTGACTAATGACATCATCACATCTTAAAACATACCTTACTCAATCTTGATAGTGCTCATTCCACATTCAATGACCTCATCTCACCCAGCACAAGCTGCTCGACCGACATGCCACACCAATTACACCTAGAGCCAAATACCATGCAATCCGTGCACCAATTAGCAACAACTCAAATGCACCCAAAAATGGAAAGAGAATCAACTGAGAGAACCGTTCCGCAAGCTCAACATGTACCACCACAAGCGCAATGCTATGAACCCATTAGACAAAGGAGAACAAAAACACACAAAATCAACACAAGTAATCACATCCCAACATAACTTTGCGCCAGTGCATGCCCCAATGCAAACACCGGTCCATATGAAATACGACGAGCAATAATGCTGAAAATCAACTACCATACGCGAATTAGCAACAAACACACGAAGTGCGTGACGATAATCATGGAGGATTGGATAGCACAATATACCACGAACTGGAAGACCATAACCAAGGTGCATTCACCCATTAAACACCCCAAGAACCACCTCGATCGAATTTCGTCACAAAGCACAAACTAAACACATCATGTATGTGAATAGTAAACAGTCCCACAACCCATTTCAGCATCGAAGAGCAATACATGGACCCCAACAGACACGAATAAGATCAACTCTAACCGATGACACATCCTTCACAATAGTTGTGCTGAGTAAATAAATGCGACCCCGTGTAGAATACACAACCTCATTACGCCTACCAATGGACCCCCAAATCAACTCTAGCCATCCACAAATAGGCAAACAACCCTCCAAAAGTCCACAATAACCTAACCGTAACAAATATTGTTAGCTGTCCAACTTTAGCTATACCTTCACATTCCGCAACCAAGGAACGATCTATCTCTGAGAACCCTTCTTGTCTCCAAATCCCTAGAATACACGAATCACCAAAGCTGATTCAAACTCCACCACTCGAATGACTAACATCTCCCTCATACGCAATCATCTCATGAGAAATACTTCTATAATTCTTCCGTGCCACATACCAAAATCTGAACATCAGTAGTCGATCAACCAGACAAGTACTGCAATACCAATGAAACATCTGCAGTCAAAACACAAGGCGCCTTCTCAAATTCGCACTCTTCTTAGGTAATAACAGATAGTGCCAACATTCTTCTAAATATCTGAAACCGTCCATGCTTTTTAGATCTCATGACCTTCCTTTGAAAACTAAACCGCAAATTCGCACATGCAAATCTCAATCCCACACGATGTACCGCCTCTAACATACCATCATATGAATGCATGATAAGTCCATAATAAATTTGAGTCACAAGCAGAATACATACTACATCAGCCATAAACCTTCCACTCGATCCCATCCAGGAGAAAAATCGCAACGAGTAACAAACTCCCCATGCCTGTAGAGGATGTCCATCTCAAGCCATGGTAGAAATCATTGAGAACTCTACGAAATCCATTTGCACATAACCAAGAAATCAAAACTGAATTCCATTAACTCAACCAATTCACGTAGATCGCCAAGCCCAAGAGTATTGTCACAAAGCCCCGGCAGAACCACACCACACTAAGAGAACCAAAAAGAACTGATCGTTCCCATTAACATGCCGATCTAAACCACTACCAAGACGATCTATTTCTTTGAGTTCCTCTTGACTTGCCTTCAAGTTAACACTTCTCATTGCCAATATACTATGATCTTTAACCCAGCGCTCACCACAAGAGATCCTAGTATGAAACCACATCGCGCCAAAGCCCATAAGCCATTGTATTCCTTTTTAAGTACCTAAAAATGTTGCATCCGAGATACCCACTCTGAAGAGACGTTATATGAATCCGAAACTGTTTCCTTTACCTTTTTGATACTGAAATGCAGAATCTATAACAATGTAGAAATACCGCGAGTCTCAACACCATCCACTGCAAATCTCAGATTTTAGCCATTTACAATTCCGAAAATTCCTCAAATTCAACATATAAATCTTGAAACCATTAGATCCTCGAGAGTCATCCACTCTATCCAAATCTCTAATGTACCACCAAAATGGGCTGAACGACTTGTGATCCATTAGCAAATAAATATCTTAAGAAGTAACCCGCACCTCTAAGTAACTGAGTGAAATCCTTACTCCAGGAACACTACCTCCACCTCGAATACCCCACCTGAATCATCCCAACATTTCCACATATTTGCAAAGCATAATACATCATGCATCCAGAATTTCTTTGCTCAAGTCACCTTCAATACCAACCTCCTCAAATCATAACTTATCCACAAACATGCCTCATGCTGTAACTAATGTAATACATAACCATGCAACCTAATCGTCGATTGCAGACTCCCCCACTTGGCTTGAAGCCATAGATCAAAACATCTGTAACCCATAATACCCTTACTCAATTACTGCCATAACCCCTTACTATAATTCAACTAAGCTCTTCATAAGCTCATGTAACACAAATCATAAAATACCTCAAATTATTTGCTAAGCTCACATTCATCCTCGTGCCAGTCAATGAACTTCCTCAAGCAATCCAAACTCAAATTGCACCTGTAACCCGTCGATAGAAAGAAACGCTCTACATAATCATCATAAGAATCACACAACATCAAAACATCCCGTAGGAGATAACTCACCTGCTTAGCCCCAAACTGTCATCTCTCTATGCTCTTTCATGGCCACAACCACTATGCAATCGCTAGATCCTCCCGAGTCTAAACTCTTCAACAAGACATAAGAACACACTTCATTCCACAAACGTAAAACTGAAATATCCCTTACACACTCGTAACTCAGGACTATACAACACATCAAGACAAAAATCAAGAACCCAATAGTCCTTTCCACATCTCAAGCAAACTTTTCTCGTTACATCTAAGCCATTTGAACATATCCCGCAGTCACATCATACTCATCATATAGATATCCAACACTCACCGAGCCATAAAACCCACTTCCAGGGACACTACCTGACGTGTACGTCCAAAAGCACATATTCACACAACAAAAATCACCGAGCCCAAGCTGCGATCTGAATGTGGCCTCAAGTCCTCAAGACTGGCCCATCTTCACTGAATAGAGAGCACATCTCACACCTCATCCATGACATCACAAGCTGTCGAGGCACAGTTGATTCTGAATGCTCAACATCACGTGCAAGTTAGTGAAAGGAATTCAAACGCTCTAAGCTGAATGAATGCCGCTTAAAAAGGAAAGAAAGATGGGAAATATATCCTAGATTTCCTATAGCCTCTCGAAGATAGATATTGACGTCATTATACCGATCTGCAAGACTCCAGTAGACACTTGCTCATGACTCGTAGAACCTATGAACCTAGAGCTATGATACTAATTTATCACGATCCAAAATCCATCTAGTCGTGATGGAACCTAACCCAACCCGCTAGGTAAGCCAAGTAACAGTCAACACAACTCAAATGAGAATAATAAATTAAATAAGTACAATAACTGAAGTTCTATACAATCTTCCATGGATTGGTAGTACAAGTCATGAGCTTCTAAGACATAGAATTTGCGCTGGTATGAAAATAAAGACATCATCGATTTGAAATATACATAAACAGATTTGCCAATCTATAGCTACCAAGGACAAATGACAGCTATAACCGGAACACATATACATCTTCCATGACAGCTCCTATCATACACAACAACATCAGCTCCAAGATCACATGCAAGGTGCAGAAGTATAGTATGAGTTCAAGCAACTCCGTGTACTCAATAAGCAACAAACCTTAACTCAGGTTGAAAGCAGTGACGAGCTCGGAAGAAGGTCAGAGTCCAACACCAATAGCCAATAATAGCTCATAATAATATAATGAGAATAGTAAAGGTAAATAACTCAAGAGATATATGCTCAGCTCGTTAACAGCTACAGGAAAGTAGGCATAATTTTCAAGTATAATAGTCAATTCCAAATCTCACCACTGAAAATCAACTAAATATGAGTTTAAAAGAACTGTATACCCAGTTCACAACACAAGATAAGAATTTCCGTTTACTAATCAGCATGAGGAAAGTACACTCTATGTCTACATGTCAATATACATGTCAAGTCCTCAATTATCATATACCGTCTAGCATGAGGAATATAAATCCCTATGCCTACATGTCAATATACGTGTCAAATCATCAATGTCACATTACCGTCTAGCATGAGGAAAATGCATCTCTATGCTACATGTCAAGTATGCATGTCAAATGAATGATTTCATAGTGATATCCCAATGTATTCTTACTCTCAACATACTCAAGCTGTTTGTACTACTGCCCACTTCATCACACACAATCAATCAGCACTGTACGGGTTCCTAGCACCAATGCCTCTCACCAAAGCACGTGCATGTATATCACATTGCCTGCACTCACTGTTGGTATGTCATATCCCGGAGGGGTGGATCCTGCCCAAGTGCTAATCAAAAGCAAATAAGGCTTGTTGCGGCGTGCGGCGTGCGGCCCTATCCACAACAACACTCTCAACACGGCTCTAAGGCCCACATCAGTCATCAACCTCTCAAGTCTCAAGGGCTCACAATCTCATATCACTTAGCCCAAAATCACAACATATGGGAAAACAGTGATAACATGCGATATAACAATGAATGATGAAAAGAGACTGAGATATGATATGCAAATGAAGAATCATGGCTGAGTGTATAATTATAGTTATATGAGATAACCCAAAACAACAGAGATAGACTCATCAAGCCTTAACCACATAGCCTAAATATGCTCTGTAACATGAATCATAACTCATTTAATCTAACAAGTAGAAAAACACGGATAAAACGATGCATGGCGGTAATTCATTAGAAAAGTCAACCCATATCATGATTATCCTGGTGCATACCCATACGCCAGTCACCTAGCATCTGCGCCACCCCAATACATCGCAAATAACATGGTTCCCAAGGATAATTACCCTTACAAGTTTAGAAGTGTTACTTACCTCAAAGAAGCCAAATCCAATACCAAGCAAGCCAAACAATACTCTAGAAATGCCATCTCGCGGGAATCCACCTCCAAACGGCTCGAAATTAGCCAAAAGCAACTTAAAAACATCAATCAATGCCAAAAGGAAATCAACCCAAACGATAAAGGTTGAATCTTTAATCAAAACTCAAAGCCAACCCAGACCCGCACCTCAGAACCCGACAAAACTCACAAATTCCGACAGCCCATTCAATTACGAGTCCAACCATACTATTTTTCTCAAATGCGACTCCGAATCGATGTTCAAAATCAAATTATTGACTTTTGGAAGATTTAGGAAAAAACCACCATTCTCATCTAAAATCATTAACCAAATGCCAAAATCGAAGATAGAATCATGAAATATAATCAAATCCTAGTAGAAGTACTTACCCCAATTTATATAGTGAAAATCCTCTCTAAAATCTCCCAAATCCGAGCTCCCAAACTCAAAATGTGATAAAATAACTCGAAGGTCAAAAATAGAGTACTTATATGCACTTCCCAGTGGTACCCCATGCGATTGCAGTCACAAACATCACAATCGCCATTCCAATATTGTCCAGCACAATTTTTATCCTTCGCAATCGCGGCCATTTCCCCGCTATCGCAATGAACAAATTCCATTAACCCTTCCTAAACTCTTCTTATACAGCCTGTAGTGTATCAGCCATAACATTTAATGCATACATCCAAATGACAAATGGTTTTATTTTCTGAAAACTAGAAACAAAGTGCTTCAAATTCTGTTTTTGGATCATCTCAAAATTTCCTATAGATTGCAAGCTCCCCAAGTCAGCTTAGTGACAACAGAAATTTCTTCTTCGTAAACGTGAAGCTTCCTCCGTGAACGCGATTCACAGGTCCAATTTTCCACTTTACTCTTCGCAATCGCAGCCCAGATCTCCGTGATCGCGACATACACCCCTATTGCCAAAAACCAGCAACTGAAAAGGGCCTAAAAATGGTTCGAAAGCATCCCGAAACTCACCCGAGCCCCTGCGGACCCCGCCTGAACATACCAACAGGTCCCAAAAGATAAGACGAACCTACTTGAGGCCTCAAATAACACATAACAACATCAACACCATGAATCACACCACAAATCAAAATTTATGAACTTTCAACTTCCAATACTCGTGCCAAATCATATAAAATCAACTAGGAATGACCTCAAATTTTGCACACAAGTTCCAAATGACATAACGAACCTATTCCAACTCCCGAAACGATAATCCGAACTCGATATCATCATAGTCAACTCCCTCTCAAACTTATGGACCTTCCAAATCATTGAATTGTCAACTTTAACCAATTATGGCCAAAATCTTTTGGAAGCCTCCAAATGCAAATACGGACATACGCCAAACTCAAAAATCACCATCGGGACCTAACAGAACCATCACAAGTCCGATCCGAGGTCAAATACTCAAAAGTCAAACTTGGTCAACTCTTCCAACTTAAGCTCCTAAGATGAGAATTATTTTTCCAAATTAATCCCGATCACCCAAAAATCGAAACCGACGATACACACAAGTCATAATACATCATACGAAGCTAATCATGCCCTCGAATCAAAGAACGGAATGCAAATGCTCAAAACGAATGGTTAGGTCGTTACATTCTCCCCCACTTAATTATACGTTCGTCCTCGAGCGTGCCAAGAGTCGTTCCAAAGCCATCAAATCACTGCGTAAACTCACCGTGCACATACCCGAGGGTGATCCCATGTCACCTTAATTCATGTAAGTCTGTCAACTCAACAAAACTGAAGATTCTTCCCTCAACCTTAGTCCATAAACCATGGAACCTAATTTTCAACATCCGTAATCCATTACAAGACATGATTCTGATATCTATACACTATATAAGTCTGAACAAGCTTGTATCAAAGCCATAACCATAGCCTAAGATGTAATCATATGATATACCACAAAACACAGATACTCATAGCAATAACTTTCGACCACAATAGCTGTTCAACAACGAATCTGGTATAGGTAACAAACCTCATATAAAATAAAACCTTGTTATAACTCTTTGTGCACTGCCAACAATGAAAGAGACACATAGAGACTCATAACCACCCATCAAACAAGCAAGTTGTGGAGCTCTCTCGCCCAACAAGAACCATAGCCCAAATTCTAAGCCGATTAGTGACATCATCACATCTTAAAAATATCTTACTCAATCCCGATAGTGCTCTTTCCACGTTCAATAACCTCATCTCACCAAGCACAAACTGCTCGACCGATATGCCACACTAATAACACCTAGATCCACATACCATGTAATCCGTGCACCAATAAGCAACAACTCAAATGCATTAGAAAATGGAAAGAGAATCAACTGAGAGAACCATTCTGCAAGCTCAACAGGTACCACCACAAGCGCAATGCTATGAACACATCACACAAATGAGAAAAAAACATACAAAATCAACACAAGGGATCATATCCCAAATAACTTCGCTGCAGTGCATGCCCCAATCCAAACACCGGTCCACATGAAATACCTCGAGCCATAATGCTCAAAATCAACAACCATACGCAAATCAGCAACAAACAGATGAAGTGGATGACCATAATCATGGAGGAACATATGGCACAATATACTACAAACCGGAAGACCATAACCAAGACGCATTTCCCCATTCAACACCCCAAGAACCACCTCGCTCGAATTTCGCCACAAGGGCCCAAATAGACACATCATGTGTGTGAATAGTCAACAGTCCCGCAACCCATTACAGCATCGAAGAGCAATACATGGAACCCAATAGATACGAATAATATTAACTCTAATCAATGACATATCCTTCACAATAGCTGTGCTGAGTAAACAAATCCAACTCGGTGTAGAATACATATCCTCATTAGGCCTACAAATGGGCTCCCAAATCAACTCTAGACATCCACAAATAGGTAAATAACGCTCCAAAAGTCCACAATAGCCTAACCATAACACATACTATTAGCTCTCTAACTTTGGCTATACCTTCACAGTCCACAACCACAACCAAGGAATGATCTGCCTTTGAGAACCCTCCTAGTCTCCAAATCCCTAAAATACATGAATCACCATATCTGATTCAAACTCCACCACTCAAATGACTAATATCTCCCTCATACGCAATCATCTCACGAGAAATACTTCAATAATTCTTCCGTGCCACATAGCAAAATCTGAACATCAACAGTCGATCAATGAGATGAGTACCACAATACCAATAAAGCATCTGCATGTCAAAACACAAGGCACCTTTTGAAATGCGCACTCTTCTTAGGTGATACCAGATAGTGCCATCATTCTTCTTAATATCTGGAACTGTCCATGCTGTCTAGATCTCATGACCTTCCTTTTAAAATTGAATCGTAAATTTGCACATGCAAATCTCAATCCACCCGACGCACCACCTCTAACATACCATCATATGAAAGTACGAGAATTCCATTATCAACTCTGACTCACAAGCATGATACATACTCCATCATCCATAAACCTTCCACTTGATCCCATCCAGGAGAAAAATCACAATGCACTACAAACTCCCTCATGCATGTACATGACATCCATCTCAAGTCATTGTAGAAATCATCGAGAACTCTACGAAACCCATTTGAAATAACCAAGCCATTAGAATTTAAGTCTTCTAACTCAACCAAGTCACGCAGGTTGCCAAGCCCAAGAGTATTGCCACAAAACACCCGTAGAACTACACCACACCAAGAGAACCAAAACAACTGATCATTCTCATCGCCATGATATCTAAACCATTACAAGGCTGATCTTTTTCTTCGAGGTCATCTCGACTTGCCTTCAAGTCAACACTTCTCATTGCCAGTACACTACGATCTTTAATCCAACACTCACCACAAGGGATCCTAGCATGAAACAATATCGCCCCAAAGCCCATAAACCAT
Source organism: Nicotiana obtusifolia (assembly GCA_002018475.1). Classification (NCBI taxonomy): domain Eukaryota; kingdom Viridiplantae; phylum Streptophyta; class Magnoliopsida; order Solanales; family Solanaceae; genus Nicotiana; species Nicotiana obtusifolia. The sequence continues at coordinate 37,563 of MCJB01024505.1, forward strand.
TGTATTCCCTCTCAAGTACCCAAAAATGCCGCATTCGAGATACCCACTCCGAAGAGACGTTATGTGAATATTAAACTGTTACTTTTACCTTTTTGATACTGAAATGTAGAATCCATAATGGTACAGAAATACCCGAGTCTCGACACCATCCACTGCAAATCTCAGATTTTATCCACTTACAAATTTGAAAATTCCTCAAATACCACATATGAATCTTGAACCCATTAGAACCTCCTCGAGAGTTATCTACTCTACCCAAATCTCTAATGTACCACCAAAACGGGCCGAACGACTTGTGCTCCATTAGTACAAAAAAATCTTAAGAAGTAACCCGCGTCTCTAAGAAACTGAGTGAAATCCCTACTCCATGAACACTACCTCCACCTTGAATACCACACCCAAATCATCCCAAGATTTTCACATATCCGCAAAGCGTAATACATCATGCATCCAGAATTTTGCTTGCTCAAGTCACCCTCAATACCAACCTCTTCAAATCATCACTATTCCACAAACATGCCTTAGACAAGATCTAATGCCACACAAAACCATGCAACCTGATTGTTGATAGCAGACTCCCCCATTTGGCTCGGAGCCATAGATTAAAAACATATGATAACTCACAATATCCTTATTCCATTACTGCCATAACCCCGCACTGTAATTCAACTAAACCCTTCATAAACTCATGTAACACAAATAAAAAAACCTTAAATCATCTGCTAACCTCACATTCATCCTCGTGACAGTCAAGTTAACTTTCTCTAGTGATCCAACTCAAATTGCAACACCTGTAACCCCCTAGTAGAAAGAAACTCTCTACATAATCATCATAAGAATCACACAATCTCAAAATATCCCGCAGGAGACAACACACCTGCTTAGCCCCAAACTGTCATATCTCTATGCTCTTTTATGGCCACAAGCACTATGCAATCGCTAAATGCTCCCGAGTATGGAATTATCAATAGGACATAAGAACACACTTCATTCCATAAATGTACAACTGAAAGATCCCTCACACACTCGTCTTTCAGGACTGTACAACATATCAAGACAAAAATAGAAGCTAAACGAATTGCAGAAAATAAGTTTTGTCAAAAGTCGATAAGTTGGGAATATTAGAACGTGTACTTATGGGGTGAGACTACGGTCGTTAACATGATAAGGAGGTTATGTTATGAGTTATTTTAGTTGTATGATAGACCGAGCAAGCAGCTCCCTTGGGACCCACAAAGTCGGTGTAAAACTCTAGCTTGTATATAAGTCAATTCTAAGTTGTTTTAACTCAATTTTCTCAACCAAAACACTTCCTATACCCTCCTAGATGCTCTCCAAGCGTTCCTCCATGATAATAGAGTGAATCCCAAGATAAACCACGCAAGTTCAACCCAAAGAATATCGTGGTTACCATTAACTCCCTTTCCTTCTCGTTGCGACGACTTAGGAAGTTACTTGGTCTTGAAGTGAGTTAAAGAACAGAGGGTTCTTGGTATATTTGAGGTAAGTTTCATCTTCCATAACCTAATCTTAAGTTTGTACAAGTGTTGGGTTGAATTTTGTTGGAGGATTCTTGAAGAAACTAGTAACTATGAAACTTGAAGTTGAGCTATGTTGTGTGAGCTGTTTTTACATGTTTAATGATACCTAATGGAATTGTAAAGGTATGGATATCATGGTGAGGATGAGGGGAACTGAAGATAAAGATCATTGTGCTAGAACATGTTGAATTGGAGCTATAAAAGATCCTCTGAACTTATGCACATAAGTTGTTCGACAAAATGACTAAATAAACATCCCTATAGAATGTGAAGTCAATATTGATACCAACCCTTTGTATGAAATAGACTATCATCCGTAAGAGGTGCGACGACTTGGGAAATAGTTGGAACTTTGGGGATAAGGTATGTTAAGGCTATCCCTTCTTTCATCTTGGCATGACCCATATGACACAAAGAAACGAGCAAACATGCAACTTTCACAAATAACTCTATTCTTTGAAGTACTAGGGTTTCCTATGTTCTTGATTCCCTATATGTCCTATTATCATATCTTCTGTTCATGGGTCTCAGAAAATACGTATGTTGATAAAGTTTATCTGTGATATTAACCGAAGGAATATTGATCTTATGAAATTTCGAGAGATCTTATTGACTTACTTCATTATGCATTGCATTCATTTATACATATATATTGACCCATGACCAGGTGGCATTATATACACGTTTATTATTTGTATATGGGGTATGGGGAAAGCTTATGGCGTTATATACGCACCACCACCTGATTAGCTGGCATACGTTGATGATTTCGCCCACTGAGGCCCGAGATGATATGATGGGATACCCTCAGAGGCTTGATGATGTTATGTACATATATACCTATGAATGATATGACATTTATACGCATATGCATGACATTATAAATGTTTCATGACTCACAGAGCTATTCAAACTTACAGGTTGAGTCCATTACTTCATAGACAACTTGATAGACCTTCCCAGACATCAGCTTGGTCGGTAAATTCTACTTCCTTAGAGTTACTAGGTCTAGATCTTGGAGTCCATTTTATATATATAGGTTTAATGGGTAGGTCAAGGCCCGTCCCGACCATGATACAATTCAGTTATCTCTAGAGCCTTATAGACGAGTCATATATATTTTGTATATCAGTATTATGGCCTTGCCAGCCTTGTGTACATGCTAGTTTGTCATTGATGGTTGTAGATATTCATGATGGCCTCATTAGCCTTGATTGGTATGGTCAGCTTGCAGGTAGGCCTCGTCGGCCTAAGTTGAGGGTTACCCCTCCAGAGTTCACAGTTACAGAGTGGTATGCTCGGGCCAAATATGGCACCGGGTACCGGCCACGCCTCCTCAAGTTTGGGGCGTGACAATCATGGTATGAGAGCAGTTCTATCCTAAGGAGTCTTCAAGCCGTGTCTAGTAGAGCCTTGTTTATAGATGTGTTGTGCACCGCATTATATAAACAGGAAGCTACAAGGCATTTAAGAGATCGTTACCCTTCTTTCAAATCTGAATCATGCTATAGAGCTGAGTCATAAGAGTTTGAGCCAGAACTTCTATTTGCTAATGATACAAAGATATTTGCAATAAGAAAGATTACAACTAGCCAGAGGGCTAATACAACAGAAAGTAAGGGCACTAGTAAAGGAAGAGTTCTTGACGATATGGCCCAGTTTGAGGCCATATCAGATCGTGCATACTCGATGCGCAAATTTCCTCCATAAGATCTTGGGATAGGAATATCTAATGCACCCCGCGAATAGCAGCCAATAGGAGTATCAGAAGATAAAAGTTTAAGTTTCAACAGGTAACATAAACAGGGTGAAGGAGGGTACAAAGAACCCAGTTAGTGAAGATTATCAGTATTTACAATTCAGGCAGAAAAATATAAGCATTATGAGTTATCTTCAACAGTAATAGAGGTATGTACAATTGGACACACCCATCTCAGTTATGCCTTATAGGAGCTAACAGATATAGTTTAAGAGAAGGATGGGTTATAAGGATCCAGATGGGGTTAATGTAACCTAAAATGATGGATGGATTGTTAGCGTTAGCTGACATTTTCGAAGGATATAGCAAACGTGGTAATAGTTCTACTTGTGAGACAATCAAATGGTGCACTCTAGAATAGTACAGTCTGATATGAAAACTAGAACATTCAAGAATTTCAGAAAATATGCAGTGGAATCCTAAAGGGATAAATATTTACCTTAGTATGACTCATGCCCCTAGTAAAAAGAGAATGTTAGGCGACCCAAAAAGGCAGTGAGATGGAGCAAGGAGAGCTAAAAGTGAAAGAATATTTTGTTGAAGTTTTCAAAATAAGGTAATAGACAAAGATATTAGCATGTGAATAAGAAGAGAGTAAATGAAGCATTATGATTAAGACGTGATAAATGGGTGATAATGGTAAATTAAAATATTTCAAGATGATAGAGTTTATCGTCAAGTGAAGGAAAAGACAAAAAGGGACAGGCCTTTGAGACTGTAAAAGAGTATAAGCCATAAAGTTATATCCTCATTTCAAATAATGAATTGGTGATTCCAACGCGATTACCAGAAGGCTTAGTAGACCCCTGGAGTAACAAAAATAAGCATGGGGCTAGTAAACAAGATAAATTTAGAGACGAGAGGATTTGATAATAGTCGACATCGTGAGAATTTTAGAGACCATGTTCCATCGATAATTGAATGTACAACAAAAGAATAACGTTTAATGATCATTCAGGAAGACGCTTCACTAAAAGCAAGCATTGTGAGCAGAGTTAAGCTGAAGGGACTAAGTGTGCAAGTTATACTAGGTGTCCCCCTCGTGCGTAAGAAATTCAGTTATCCCTGGTATAGAAGGGTTACTACAAGGTGAGTAAGGGTCATTGAAAATATGGAAAAACGCTGAAGATGAAGAGGTAAAACATCTGCATGTAAAATATAGAAGATTAAATGCTAGTACTCCCCTAAAGGGGGAAAGATAGTGTGATATGGTATTAAGTTGGAGTTAAGTGGTTTATGTAACTATGAATTGGTAAAGGAAGAATGCGATAAAAAGGCAAAAGGGATGAGATTGCATTTACTGAGATCCTATAGATATGTTATGACTCCAGAATGTTATGTAAGGACGATGTTGAGAATAGGCAGTAAGGGTTCCCTGCCCGGATTTTAATTAGTAAATAAGTGCGAATGGACACTTAATACATTAGGAGATAGTGCGAAAGGTAAGTTAAGACAAAATAATAACCCAAGAGAGGTTACACAGAATATAGATATGAGCATAGACTGACGAGTAGTTAGTAGTTGATACAATAAGAGCCTTGTTATGGCTAGACAAGAGGTCTTACATAAAGCAGAGCCTTGTTATGGCTAGACAAGAGGTCTCGCATAAAGTAGTTGATCATGCAAGATAAACGTAGTGAAACCCATCATAGGAAATTCAGTCTCGCAGATACGACATTGTAATCCTTGAGAAATATTCAAATAGGAATTGGGGTAGTTAAAGGTACTGTATAAATGTTACGAAAATAAAAGAGAATGCCACCGGAAGACAATAAAAACTTTTAGTTCAAAAGTAACCCAACGAGCACAAGGGCAGGAAGGTAAGTAACTAAGGATAATTATAGGCGAGTAAGAACATCAAACAATCCATCGGGTATACGAGGTAATAAGCTCGCAGCTTTATAAGAGTCAGAGGGCCTCCACTAAGTACTAGAACAAACGACTAGCTAAGGAAATAAGGAAGAAGGCTTCAAGCTAAGCATAGTAACTTGAAGAAGAAATGGTCCTGTAACAGCAGTCTCACTATAACATTGTATGCACTCCATGAGAAAGAAGCACCTACCATGGCTAATGAACCGGAAGTAAAATCAAAAGTAATATTCGAGATCATATGAGTTGCACAAAAATTTTGCCATGCGTGGGAACTAAGATAAGCCAAGTATTCATGCAACAAGTGGCAGAAAGACTACGAAAAGTAATTTCTTACGTTTAAAGAAAGCTGAGAAGGTACGAAAGGAATTATTCGATCAATGACCCAGAGTTTGTTACATTAATGCACTTAAGATTTCGGAGTATTATCCATGCAGCATATATACGAACATACTTATATACATAATATGGCCCATAAGGCTAAAATGCAAAACCATAAAATAAAATATATACGTTTGCCGACAAGGCAATTCAACTGTACATAAGCCAACCCATTACTTGTCTATGCATAAATTGATACTTGTCTATGAGCTTCTACAAAAACGTACATAATGTAACCTACGTCGGAACAGGGCCCCGACGTGCCCATAATGCCTACAACAAAATGCATACCAAGACTGTGGCAAGTCCGAAGGATGGATCTCGCCAATATCCGCTGAACTGGACAACCTACTGTAGTGGGGGAGCCTCGTCTATCTGTCAGTCCGGACCTGCAGCACGACATGCAGCGTCCACAAATAAAGGACGTCAGTACGGATAATGTACTGAGTATGTAAGACAGGAAACATAATGTAAGAACAATAATAAGCATCAGGGTAAGAGACATACAACCTGTACCATCTGAATGCCTCTGAGGGCGACAAACCATGTCATGCTTGACATGCATATGCATATACATATATTTATATCCTTTTTAAAATCATCATATACATATATACGCCTCTGTGGGCCATCATCATCTCATACATATGCTTCTGTGGGCCTCCTCATCATCATACCCAACTGATCAGTGGTTGCACAATAGGTGCCATACCCGGCCGACTATAGCGCGGCTCGGTAGAGTAAAATAGATAATGCATGATG
>MCJB01024505.1:50460-118472 GCA_002018475.1 Nicotiana obtusifolia
CCGGGGGGGGGGGTCAGAAACCCACCCGAGCCACCCGGGACTCTGTCGAAATGTACCAGCAAGTACATAAATATACTACAGACCTACTCAAAGTGTCAGAACTCATAAAATAACATCAAAACTAAGGATTGCACCTCAAAAACAAATTGCACAACTTATAAACTTCAAACTTCTTCTAATCAACTCTGAACGCGACGAATCACACTTAGAAAACTCAAAATGACGCCAAAGTTTATGCCCAAGTCACTAATCACTATACGAACCTATTCCAATGCTTAAAATCCCAAACGGACAACAATTACACCAAATTATATTTTGAATCAAACTTAGATAACACTAAACCTTCAAGACGCCAACTTCAAAAAATAAGCTCCAAAACGCTTCCGGTCCACCCGAAATTCAGTTCGAACATATGCAAGTCCAAAATCATCATACAAACCTATTGAAACCTTAGAATCCCGATTCCGAAGTCATTTACTCAAAGTGTTGACTCACGTCAAATATTGCCACCTTAGGCCACTATTATGGAACTAACTGTTCCGGATTCAACTCGAACCTTTCTAAAACCAAACCAACCGTTACCACAAGTAATAAAATAGGGAAAGCACATACAGGAAGTCTTAAATAGGGGAACAGGTACATAGAAGGAAAAACGACCGATCAGGTCGTTTAATCCCCCATCTCTTAAACAAACGTTCATCCTCAAATGAGTTTAGGATCAAACCTGAAGTGCCGAATAAGTGTGGATATCTTCTTCGCATATCCTCCCCGGCCTCCCAATCACCTCCTTGACTGGTTGACCCCTCCACTGCTGAAATATTCTTAGACCTCAACTTACGAACTTGTCTGTCAACAATGGCAACTGGTGCCTCCTCTTAACCCAAGCTCTCATCTAGCTGAACTGTGTTGTAATCCAACACATGGGACCTATCGGAATGGTACCTCCGGAGCATAGACACATGAAATACTAGATGAATTCCCGATAGACTAGGAGGCAAACCGAGCCTGCATGCAACCTCACCAACTCGCTCAGACACCTCGAATGGACCTATGAACCTCATACTCAACTTGCCCCTCTTTTTAAACCTCATGATACCTTTCATCGGCGAGACTGTCGAAAGTACATTCTTTCCCACCATAAATGACAAATCACGCGCTTTTGGCTCCGTGTAACTATTCTGCCCGGACTGTGTTGTGTGAAGTTGCTCCTGAATCAACTTTACCTTACCCAAGGCATTCATTACCAAATCTGTACCATATAACCTAGCCTTGTCGGGCTCAAACCAACCAATGGGGGAACGACATCGTCGACTATCCTAGGCCTCAAATGGATCCATCTCGATGATAGACGGATAACTGTTGTTATAAGAAAACTCGGCCAACGGTAAGAATCGATCCCACTACCCTTTGAAGTCCATCACACATGTTCTAAGCATATCCTCCAAAAATCTGAACTATCCACTCTGATTGCCTGTCCGTTTGCGGATGAAGGGCCGTGCTGAACTCTATCCGGGTACCCAACTCACTCTGTACCGCTCTCTAGAAATGCGAAGTGAACTGAGTGCCTCTATCTGAAATAATGGAAGCAGGCATGCCATGCAGTCGAATAATCTCCTGAATATAAATTCGAGCCAATCTCTCTAAAGTGTATGTAGTCATCACCGGAATACAGTGTGTAGACTTGGTCAGTCTGTCGACAATGATCCAAACGACATCAAATTTCCTCAACGTCTGCGTCAAACCAACCACAAAATCCATAGTGATGCGCTCCCTTTTCTACTTTGGTATAACCATCTGCTGAAGTAAGCCACCTGGCCTCTGGTGCTCGTACTTAACGTGCTAGCAATTTAGACATCTTGCCACATACTCAACAATGTCCTTATTTATCCGCCGCCGCAAGTAATGCTGCCCCAGGTCACGATACATCTTTGTGGCATCTGGATGAATAGAATATTGCGAACTGTGTGCCTCCTCTAGAATCATCTCCCTTGGCCATCAACATTAGGAACACATAAGCGACCCTGGAGTCGCAAAACACCATCATCTTCGATAGTGACCTCCTTGGAATCACCTTGCATCACTGTCTCTCAAAGAACTAGCAACTGTGGAACATTATACTGATGAGCATTGATCCGTTTAAATAAAGAAGACTGAGCCACTGCACATGCAAGAACTCGACTGGGCTCTGAAATATCCAATCTCACTGGCCGGTTAGCTAAGGACCGGATGTCCAAAGCCAATGGCCTCTCCTCTGCTGAAATGAATGTAGAACTACCATACTCTCGGCCTTTCTGCTCAAGGCATCCGCAACCACATTCACCGTGCCTGGATAATAAAGGATAGTAATATAGTAATCCTTCAGTAACTCAGGCCAACTGACCTGTCTCAGATTAAGATCTCTCCACTTAAACAGATGCTACAAACTACAGTGATCGGTGTAAACCTCGCACGACACTCCATAAAGATAATGCCTCCAGATCTTAAGAGCGTGAACTATCGCAACGAACTCGAAATTGTGCACATGGTAATTCTTCTTGTGGGGCTTCAACTGGCATGACACATATGCAATAACTCACCCCTCCTGCATCAATACAAAACCCAAACCAACGCGTGAAACGTCACAATACGCATTATACATCCCGAAATCAGAGGGGAAAACCAACACTAGTGTTGTCGTCTGTATAGTCTTGAGCTTTTGAAAGCTCGCCCAGCAATCATCAAACCATCTAAACTGAGCAACTTTCTAGGTGAATCTTGCTAAAAAAGCTGCAATAGATGAGAAGCCCTCCACAAATCGATGATAAAACCTACTAACCCGAAGAAACTCCTGATCTCGGTCGCTGTGGAGGATGAGGCCAACTCTGAACTGCCTCGATCATCTTGGGATCCTCCTTAATACCCTCACCAAAGATAACATGCCCCAAGAAATCCATAGAATCTAACCAAAACTCACACTTGGAGAACTTATCATATATTTGTTTTCCCTCAGAGTCCGAAGCACTATTGTGAAATGCTGCTCGTGCTCCTCCATGCTATGCGAGTAGATCATTATTTCATCTACGATGACGATGACAAATGATCCAAGATATGGCCTGAACACCCGATTCATCAAATACATAAATGCCGCAAGTGCATTAGTCAAGCCAAAGGACATCACTAGAAACTCATAGTGCCCATATCTAATCCGAAAAGTCGTCTTTGGAATATCCGAAGCACGAATCCTCAGCTAATGATACCTAGATCTCAAGTGGATCTACAAAAACATTCTATCACCCTGAAGCTGATCAAAAAAATCATCGATGCACGGCAACGGATACTTATTCTTGATGGTGACTTTGTTCAGCTGGTCGTAGTCAATGCACATCCGCATATTCCTTTCCTTCTTCTTCACAAATAATATCGGTGCACCCAAGGCGACACACTCGGCCTGATGAATCCTTTCTCGAGCAACTCCTAAAGCTACTCCTTCAACTCTCTCTCAACTCCACCGAAACCATACGATAAGGCGGAATAGAGATAGGCAAGGTGCCTGGCACCAAATCAATGCCAAAATTGATATCTGCACCACGTGTGTTGAATCTAATGTAGGAGTATCGACAGTAGTATCTCGAACAAAGGCCAAATAGGCCAAACAACCCTTCTCGACCATATGTCGAGCCTTCAAAAAAGAGATAACCCGACTAGAAGTACTAATAGATGGGCCCCCCACTCCAACCTAGGCAACTCTGGCATCGCCAAGGTAACTATCTTGGCATGCAATCGAGAATGGTATGGTACGGAGATAACCAGTCCATGCTCGGATAACTTTGGAGTTAAGCATATCGAGCAACAGAAGATCCGGTCTGGTCTTATATCAATTGAAAGTCACTACACAGGACTGGTAAACTCGATTCATAATGATAGAATCACCCACTGGCGTGGACACATATACAAGAACAGCTAAGTACTCACGAGATACATCCAGATAAGGTGCAAATAGAGAAGAGAGATAGGAATAGGTAGACCACGGATCAAATGGTACCAAAGCATTCCTAGGGGAGATATAAATAATACTTGTGATCACGGAGTTTAAGGGTACTATATCTGGTATGGCTGGAAAGGCATATAATCTAGCCGAAGCGCCACCTGGCTGGCCTTCACCTCTAGGGCGATCCTTACCCACCTTCCCTCCTCCTCTGGCTGGCCGAATGGGCGGTGCGGCAACTAGTGCGTTAATCATAGGTTGATGGCCCTGCTGTACTGCCTTGCCCCAAAGCCTAGGACCTCTTGGTACGAAAAACTATAAATTCTAGGTCTGACCCTGATGACCTGAATACCCACTGGATGAACCCTGAATAGCTAGGGGATGATAAGAGCTCTCTGGAATGATGCTGAAGAAAGTCCATGTAGGAGCACCTCGAGCAGACTGTTGTGCTGAATACATGTGCTTGCTAGGCTAGCCCCCCATGAATTAACCTCTGCCCCCAGACGAGGAACTACTTAATCTACCAAAATGCAGAGGCTGCTTATCCCTCGATGTGAACTCTCTGCCCTGGTTGTGTATGCGCTTGATCCTCCGAGCTATCTCCATAACCTGATTATAAGGAGTCCCCATCTCTGCCTCTAAAGACATAGAAACCCAAATCCTATAGTGCAATCCTACATTAAACCTCCGCACTCTCTCCACATATCTAGGGATTATGATAGCTACACAATAAGACAACTCAAAGAATCTCGCGTCATAGTTGATCACAGACATTTGAACCAGTTGGAGCGGCTCGAACTTGTCATGACCCAAGCCGGAGGGTCACGACTGCACCCGGACCCTACTCGCCGAGTGCCGGCGTACCTTTCATCTTACCTTCCTTGTTATCTATAAGGTCGACGATACCTGTATGAAAAGCAAACCATGATCATGATCAATTGAAATACCATACAATAACATGAACATAAGTATATATAACATGGCCCTTAAGGCTGCGATGCAAAAACTGTACAACAAAAATGCATTTACCAACAAGGCAATCCAACTATACATAAACCCACCCCTTGTCTATGAGCCTCTACTGGAACATACATGATGCAACCTGTGTCGGAACAAGGCCCCGACATGCCCATATGCCTATAACAAAATGCATACCGAGACTACGGCAAGTCCGAAGGATGGATCTCGCCAATATCCGCTGAACTGGACAGCCTACCGTAGTGGGGGAGCCTCGTCTATCTGTCTGTCCGGACCTGCAGCACGACATGCAGCGTCCACAAATAAAAGGGCGTCAGTACGGATAAAGTACTATGTATGTAAGACGGGAAAACATACATAAGAACAATAACATGTATCGGGATAAGAAACATACAATCTGTACCATCTGAATGCCTCTAAGGGCGACTAACCATGAGATGCCTGATGTGCACATGCATATACATATATAATATATATATATATATATATATATATCCTTTTTAAAATCATCATATACATATGCCTCTGTGGGCCTTATCATCATCATATACATACGCCTCTGTGGGCCTCATCTTCCTCATACCCAACTGATCAGTGGTTGCACAATAGGTGCCTGCCTGGCCGACTATACCGCGGCGCAATAAAGTAAAATAGCTGTCGTCTATAGCGCGACTAAGTAGTGTGTGTATATATATATATATATATATATATATATATATTTATAGTTGCATAATAGGTGCCTGCCCGGCCGACTATAGCACGGCTCGATAGAGTAAACTAGATAATGTATGTTGGACTCATTGGAATCACAGTTTCAATCTTTCGGACTGGGGTAAGGTCAAAGAAGTAACATCAACATCGATCCTCCCATAAGGGGGAAACAATATAAGTACTACTACCTTCTAAGAGTAGAGTATCTTTGGGGCTCGTTCATTGCATTATGTGCAATCAGAGTCGTGCAAAAGAAGAAAAAGGACAGTCTCACATACCTTCTATATACTTCCCAACCTCAAGCTATGAATATTCCACGACTCCTTAGTCTACAATAAGAGAAATGATACTACCGTTATCGTTTAAGCATTGTAACTATTATGTATCGACTGTAACTTATTTTGCGATAAAACGGACCGCACCTCCCCTATATATATGACTTCCCAAAAGTTAACACAATCGCCGAACAGCCCAAACAGCATCAACAATAATCATATTAAGCCTCCCTAAACAATCCACGCACAAGTCAATCACTTCATACATACGATGGCCACCATAGTCGTGTCAAACGACCCGGAAATGTTACGAACAACTATCAGCCCACAACCCTAAATCTATATGGTGTTTCTCCACACCCTTCCTCCTCCAAAACTCCACAAAACAGTAGTAAAACACGCAGCCTAACAGCAACACAAAATAGTCTGCTACAAGTAAATAACTCGAACTCACAGCTTCCGATCACCGTCCCGTGAGTTCTTACATGTATGGAACGAGTTACCAAGAATTAAAAGTAGAAAAAATGTATGAAAGAGAGCAGTAAACTCACCTTAATTGTTGAATAACTCAGCCCTTGCCTTGGTTTTTCAAACTCTAGGTTTCACCCCTAATTAGAACTTGAAAGCGAGGGAAAATCGATCAGGGTTTGTGTGGGATTTTTGGGGAGGGGTTGCAAGGGTTCAATTTCAGTTTTTAAGGTATGAAATAATACTGAAACAACTGAGTTTAAAAGCTATCAAAAGTCCCCTCTTGGCCGACTTTGGGACTTTTAATTTTGTCCCCTAATTTTGGCAAGTAGGTGATGCACCTACTTGTCACCTACCAATCTGCTCAGGTCTGCGGAAATACAATTATCTCAATACTCCGAGATTGTATTGACAAACAGTTTGATCTGTAGGAAACTGGACTCAAAGACCTTTAATTTGGTAGGTATATCACCCTAATTCCTTGTAAATTGGGAGAAAACCTCAGAAACATTTGACCTAACATTTAAGTAAAATTTTGAACCTAAGTTGCGACAACTTTTGTCGACTTTTGTTTCATAACTCGTTTGACTTCAAGACTTATGAAATGGATATTATATGATTCAAATACCTTAAAACATGACCTTTTGGTAATGTTAATCACCTCTCGATTTACCCGAAAATACGAGTTACAAATCCTTAACTCGTTTATCTTCTAATACTTGTTAACCACCCTTATACACCCTTGCATCATTTAAGACCAATAGGACTAAACTCTTATTATCTCAAAGGTAATCTCTTCTCGGACCTATGTAGACTATCTTACGGTGTAATCTAACGAGTACAAATATGGGTTGTAACAGAACTGACCCGTAACTCTTCCCTCTGTGAGGGTGGAATATACCTCTCCATGAGAGATGTGTGAACTGATCCCAAATCAAGGGAGGAGAACCTGTTGGCCTGCTTTGGAGATACGACTACCACCATTTGCGGGCCTTCCCCTCTAGATGAAATGTGGTGAAGTCCACCCCATTGGACTCCACTACCTCAATATTATTCAGCCTTTCCCTACAACGGTTGATGAAATCTTGTGGGTCCTCTGACTGCTCACTACAAAAGACAAGAGGATGAAGCCTAGTCCATCTATTTAATTGTTTTTCTCCTCAAAAATCATGGCTAGTCTAGTCTCTACTCTAATCGCTGCAATCGGCTGAACCCCGCCCGTAGGCAGTGCACTCGAGGTCTGATACGCAATAGTAGCGTGCCCTGGCGCATGAGTGAAGGGTTCTATGCTCCTCCTCACGCTTGAGATATTGCCGGATCAGCTAGAAATAGTCCAGTCTGAGCCATAGAATCCATAAAACCACTACATACGACCCATGACCTCCTAAAATCACGATGTGATCATAAAGTCTGTCAGGGCTAGGTCAGCTACAGGAACCTCATCGTGCTCCTCGATAATAGGATCCTCCACCAGATCCACTAGTGGTATCACGGGAGAAACTCTAGGATGCCCTCGTCCTCTAGTAGGAGCTGGGGCCCACCCTCGACCAGCTATTTCATGAATAAAATATGACCAATTAACCAACCAACAAAATCACTTATTACAAATAAGATCTTGCTGTTACATCGAAAGAGATAAATGTTGACTAATCTGGATAACATTGAACTAGGTAAAATGAAATGGTTGAATAATTAAAAAATGAGATTATTCAGGAATACACATTGAATGCTGAGATTACGCATTGAATTTCTGGTAGTAGATCCATAATAAAAAAAGTGTTATTGATTGTTCCAGAAGAAATGAAACAAAAGATATGGTAGAGCTAGGACAATTATTGTATGAGGTCTACCCAATGTTAGATGCAAAGGCGCATAATAGATCGAGATGAACATCATGAGTTGTCCCGTGATAAAACCAGTTGTTGCTGGTACCTTCTTCTCGGTTCCTTCTTCCATAACCAGAGCTCGGAGAAGGAAGAGATAAGAGGGCCCTATGGAGAATGTGGTCAGAAATCCATAATAGAGTCCGACCACAACGACCGAATTGATTATCTTCATGCAAAAGGATACTAGATTACCTAGTAGAAAAGATTGAAAAATCATCACAAACCTCCCTTATTTCTTTTTTATTGCAATTTCTGGATTATTATATGATGATTTTTGAACTTCCCATATATAGAAAAGGAATAGAAAGAGACAGACTAGAAATAACATCTATTGTGTCAATGACACCAAAGGGATATTAAATGAATAGAATTGGGATATGGATGGAATATAATGAAATAGAGCCACTTTGAGGTTCCCTCTGAAATAAGGCATGTAAGGAAGCCACTACGAAGAAGTTCCGGGAGTTACAAAGGAAGCTTCGAGCTCATATCTGTCACTACCTCGGACGACTGGATAAGCAGCCCCTGTGCCGCCGGGTAATGCCGTCATATGCATTCTCACCATCTGTGAGAGAATAAGATAAAAATAATAAACACAACATCGACTGCATGAAAGGAGATGAAGAAAGAGAAGTTTCCTAACACCCTATTGCCTATTGAAGATAAGTACGAACGTCTCCGCACCAATCCGCAAGACTCTACTAGGTCTGCTCATGACTCGTGAGACCTATGTGAACCTAGTGCCCTGATACCAAGTTGTCATGATCCAATTCCCATCATAGGTTGTGATGACACCCGACGCCACCGTTAGGCAAGCCAGCGGTAAACCATCAACTTAATTATTCATTCTGAGACCTTTGAAATCATGGATTTCATTAAGTAAATGAAATAAATTGTAGAAACCATGAAGACATACTTATATTCTTACTAAGCCATAAAGTATGAAGGAAACATAAAGTGAAATGATGATAATATTACGTACAACCATAATCATACTCTAGAAAGCCCCAAAACCCGGTGTCACAAGTGCACGAGCAATCTAGTAGAATAGACAAACCACTATAGCTACTGTCATAGATAAAATAGACAGCAATAATAAATATACAGTAACAAGAAGGAGACTTTTGGTGCTGCAAATCGGAGCATGGAAAGCAACTCACTACTAAGTCTCCGGATAGTGCGTATGCGCGCCTGAATGACCGCCTGAAGTACCTGCCTCAGTACCTGTACAATTAATGTAGAAGTGTAGTATGAGTACATAAATAACGAGTACCCTGTAAGTATCTTGTCTAACCTCGAAGAAGCAGTGACGAGGGGTCGACAACGACACTTACTAGTGGTCCAATAATTAAAGTACATAAAAGTAGACATACATGAAATACAACAGATAACAATGAAATAAATTATGTAACTAACATGATCCTGCAACGTAATAACAATATGAAATCCTCAGGTACTATATGCTATCTCAAATGAACAAGGAAAATCAAGTAGATATAAAGTCTCAAGTCTAGAAGGAAATCTCATGTGAATTCTTACTCCTACCGAATATTACGCATGATTTTTGCCAAGGTCATACGGCCTGATCCTTAATAATAGTGTAGGCTGCCGAGGTTGTATGACCCAATCCATAGATATCTCAAATATACTGCTGAGGTCGTACGGCCCTACCAATAATGCTATTTCATGGCACTGCTGAGTCACACGGCACGATCCACAGAAATAGAGGAACTTTCTGAACTACGGGTCACATAAATACAATGTGGATAGGAATATAAAGAAAACATGATTTTTGCTGACAATCAAGTATCTCGCCAAAACTTAAGGTAAAGAGGCTTGGCCTAACATAAATGCTAATCCGGTCTAATTATAAATTTAAGTAATTAAATGAACCAGTTTAGTTCAAGTAGTACAAATTAGGCATGGAAAAGTTCTATGTTTACCTGGACATACACAAGATTTTAGCTACACACGAACTCTGGTTACCTCATACGTACATAACCCCCATAAGAAGTAGCACACAACAATTAAATAACTATGTGGATAATTTCTCTCTTACAAGACTAGACAAGAGATTACCTCGCTTCTAAGCCCTCTAATCAGCTCTCAAAGCTCACTAGTCTCCTCAAAAAAATGCCGAGCAACTTGAAACTAATAAAATTATGTATAACTCAATCAATATATGCTCAAAAGATTATAATTTATCTATTAGAATTAGAGTAATTTCCCAACCCAACACAAAGTCAACAAAAGTCAACCCCGGTCCCACGTGCCCGGATTTTGGAGTTTTTCAAAGATAAATTTTATCCATGATCCTACGAACTCAAATATATAACTTATACCCAACTCCATAGTCAATTTCGTAGTCAAATCTCATTTTTACTAAAACCTAAGTTTTTCAACTAATTCCCATAATTCAACTAACTTCTATATTAAAATCTACCCATAATCCATGTAATTAACTCACAATAGGTAGAAATCACTCACCTTATGACGCTTGATTAAAATCCCTCTCCGGATAGCTCTGAAATCGCCCATGCCTAATACGAGATGAGAAAAATGAGCCTTAGTCCCGAAACAAAAATATATTCTGCCCAGGCCATTCCTCTTCGCGATCGCACAATCCTCCTCGTGATCGCTAAGGCCAAGACTGCAGTTGCCAAAAAATCCCTTTCGCGTTTGCGACACCAAGGTTGCATTCATGATGCTTCCTAACTCCTACCCTCCGGGTTCGCGGTCCAAAGGTCGCGTTCGCGAAGGCTTACGCTTCCTTCCCTAGAATCCCCCCTCTATGCCGTCGCGTCTGCCTCCTCTTAATCGTGAAGGCCAATAAGTTCCCCCTAGCCCAAAGTTCTAACCCATCAAGTTTGCCTCTTTAGCCCTGCGAACGCGAAGTCTTGCCAAGACACAAACTGCGATCGCGATTAACTATCCGCGATCTCGTAGCACAAAAACTCGCCAGCCTCTCATAGCACTCCGTGATCGCGGTTCACACAATGCCAATTTCCACCTTGCTCCGGGTGGTCCGAAACCCACTCGAGCCATCCGGGACCCCGTCCAATGTACCAACAAGTCTACAAACATACTACAAACATACTCAAAGTTTTGACTCGAGTCATGCTTGGCTTCCTTAGGCAACTGTTATGGTACTAAGTGTTCCGGATTCAACCCGAACCCTTCGAAAATCAAACCAACCGTCCCCACAAGTCATAAAATGGGAAAAGAACATATGGTATGTCTTAAATAGGGGAACAGAAGGCAAAACAACTGATCTGGTTATTATAGACATAGACCTACAATTGTTATGAAGACCAAAATATCCAATTCTGCTGTCCACTATGTCACAAGGGCGCTGAAATTGCACGACAAAGTAGCTGCCACATTTTTATTAGGATAGTTGTGACCAATTTAGTTTCCCCTTTTGATATTCATCATGATTTTCTTTAAACATCTTTAAATTTCATACCTTAAGTGAGTGTTTTATTATCTGTGTAAAGTAAGACATTCGTTCAAGCTAAGGGCAACACTTTAGGAAAATTTCTCGATTCTTGGCTTAGAGGAGTTTTATGTCCTCGGTGGTTGTTTGAGATTTTAAAACACTAAAGCTCCATGATTTGCACATAAAATTTAAAATTTTATCTAATTTATTTTGTTGGGATACATTAAATATTTTAAGACTTGGTAAAATTTCCTTCACTTTAAGTTGTAGTTATACTGGCTTGTTGTTACTTTAGTACCTATTTGCTAACTAATTGATTAATTATATTTTGGTATTCTTGGATTTATTTGGTTTCTGTGGAGGATATAATATGCTTGGGTTAACGACATGTTAAATTCTTATGGATATTAGTGAAGTAACATTATATTGGGCAAAATTTATATATTACAAGTGTATGCTTCTCGAGTAAACACGTGGTAGTGAAGACAGGTAGGAGATGAGCCAGCAGATGGTTGATACCGGATACAGGCATGTGACGGCATTGCGTAACTTACGAAGACATCAAGGTCGAGGAAAAGAATTTGAAAGTAAAGTACCGGTTGGAGAAGGTAGCATTAAAGGAGCAACCGTTACAAATAAATATAGCATTTATTATCAAACGTTATGTAGCTATCAAGAGGGTTTTTATTCATCTATAAGAAGAGCATGATTTGAGGATCTTGTCTCCTAAAATTTAATTTGAAATAATGAAATTTGTGCTCATTGAAGGGACAGAAACAATTGTATTACAAAAGCTAATATTCTTCTCTTATTCAGACAAAACTTTATGCAATTGTTATTAAAGTTCACTAATCTTCTTAATTCCATGGGGATTAACCTGAAATCTAGGCTTGTTCTTTTTTTAACTGTCCTTGTTTTATTTGCTCTGTAATGTGTTATTTCCTTAATTATCTTATTAATTAGATCACATTAATCCGAGTGTTTATAAGCCACGTATTCAACTGTACCTTTTTTTAGAATAAACAGTTTGGCACCCACTGTGAGGCTTAGACAATTATGGTATTACATTGATCTACTCATCTTTTACTAATGTACTTTGAAGTTTTTTTTTTGTTGTAAGAATAAAATAGCTATGGAACCCAATGATGCGTTGCTCAATGTTGAAACAAACAATAGCAATGAGCCTGTGGATAATTTTCATGATGGAAATCAACAGGACGATTCAACCAGTGAAACCCATATCGATGAGAATGAGTCAACTCTTAACTGGGTATAAAGAAATACTCAGTGTGCGAGGAGTCCTACCCTTGATGATTTGGATGATGACCCCATTGCTGGTACTATAAAACTTTTGAGAGCACAACAAAGAGAGATCATGAACCATCTCTCAAAACATGACTGAATAATGACTAAGCACCGTTGTTGGCTTCAAATAATTCCATCGATGGAGTTCGATTCCCTCCCACTTTGCATATAAATCAGACAGCTCCAAGAATCGATAACGTCGCTTCAAGGGAGGAGTTTAGATCGAATAACAACTAAGTAGGTGGTGCATGTGTTGCACTCTATTTCGCATAGGTCAAAACAGAATACAACTAGTGGTTCTTATGAATTTAATAAAAGAATCACCACCTAATATTTAAGGTATATTAGGGTACCTATAAGTCTATGAAAGTTGTTAACCTGATGGTCTGCTAACCGGTGAGATTTGGGTAAGGGTGTAACAACCCGAATTGGTCGTTTTGAGCATTTGCACTCAGTTCGGTGGTTTGAGGTCATCAGTAGCTTCATATGGTATATTATGACTTGCATGTATCTTCAATTTTGGTCTTCGAGTTGTTCAGAATAAATTTAGAAGATATATTAATAAATAGGAAGCTTTAAGTTGGAAGAGTTGACCAAGTTGGACTTTTTCATATTCGAACCAAGATCAGAGTTTAATGGTTCCATTAGGTCCGGATAGTGCTTTTGGACATGCGCCCGAAATTCCATTCGGATGTTTCTCAAATGTTTTGGCACTATTCGGCGAAAGTTGGCAATTTGAAGGTTTAGAAGGTTCATAAGTTTGACCGGGAGTTGACATAGATGTTATCGGGTTCAGATTGTTGTTTTGGGAGTTCGAATGTGTTTAATATGTCATTTCGAACTGGTATGCAATATATGGGTTCATTCCTGATTGGCAATGCTTGAATCCGACGGTTTTTTCAAAGTTAGAAGTTATGAACTTAAGAGATTGATCTTGATCGAAGATTTGTCTTCTGTTTTGAGACTTATTGGCATGTTTAGATGGGGTTCTGAGGAGCTCGGGTGAGTTTTTGGTGGATTTCGGATCATTTTGAAACATGTTGGTTAATGGTGGTTTTTGGTAGAGATTTGTTGTGGTCGCACCTGTGGAACCTTTGGCGTAGGTGCGGAGCCGCAGATGCAGTTGAGGAGGCGCAGAAGTGTAAATGAACTGAGTTTGGGATATCCATAAATGCGGGATTTTGGGCGCATATGCGGCAGCACAAAAGCGGTTGTCTAGGCGCAGAAGCGAGAAGGAGCGCATAAGCATTCTAGCCTCGCACCTGCGATGACGAAGAACCGAAATTAGGTCTGCAGGTGTGAGAGGTCGGGTTTTTAGTGGTCTCTGCAGAAGCAAGATTTTAGTCACATAAGCGACGCCGTAGAAGAGGTAGGTGGTCCGCAAATACGAAATGTCTGGGCATAAGCTTGTATATCGAGGTTTAGGTTCATTTTATCAAAACTTGAAATTTGGAGCTCGATTTTGGCGATTTTGGAGAGGATTTTCACCACATGGATTAGGGTAAATATTTTATATTCAGGTGATTCTATCTTCGATTTTTGCATTTGACTGATGATTCTAAAAGAGAAATTGGGGGGTTTTGTCTAAACATTCCTAATGTGAGTAATTGGATTTTGAACATTGATTCGAAGTCAAATTTGAGTGAAATTTGTATGGTTCGACGCGTATTTGAATGGGTTATCGGAATTAGTGTGTTTTGTCAGGTTCCGAGGTGCGGGTCCGGGTTAAAATTTTGGTTGGCTTTGAGTATTTGATTAAGAATTCGATCTTTATGACTTGGGTTTGTTTCCTATGGCCTTATTTGATTTTTTTGTAGTTGCTTTTGGCTAGCTTCGAGCCGTTCTAAGGTTGATTCACGCAGGATGGCATTTATGGAGTAATTTGGTTTGCTCGGTATTTGATTTGGCCCGTTAGAGGTAAGTAACATATCTATTCTTGGATTTGAGGGTAATTATCCATAAAAATTATGATATTTGAAATGGGTTGGGGTGACTCACCCGCTAGGTGACAGACATGTGTGTGTGCACCGAGGTATTCATGATCTGGGTAGTTCGTAGGCTATTTTGTGCCTTGTGTGCTATCATGCTTCTTGATATGATGTTTTCTCCATTTGTATGACTACGTGAGTTGTTATTCATGCTAGAAATCATATATAGGATATCTGATTTATTGTTGTGACCCGATATGGCTATCATTCCATGTTGAGTTAATTGCCTTAGCCGTAGTCATAAGGTTTTAATCATGAAAGTTATATCTGCATGTTATATCTCACCGCTGTGAATTCTTGATATGCTATCTTACATGTTATTGGTGTCTTTCTACGTGACTCATATTGAGTTGGATTTAAGGCACACTGTGGTATTCCGTGTTATATGATTGGATTATATTTCTGTGATATGTTGACATTTGGAGACTTGAGCGGATTAATCACTGATGTGGGTCGTAGATCCATGTTTTGAGTTATGTTGGATCAGGTTGCATGCTGCAACAGTTATATTAATATTGAGGTGGCGCGTATGCCGGCCCCACATTGGGCTAAGTGTTCCTAATATTGAGGCTACGTGTGCACTAGGCCCCACGTTTGGTCTATGGTATTATGAGCAGCCCTTGGGCAGGATCCGCCCCTCCGGAGTCTGACATACCAGTAGTAGGCAGGCATAGTGTTTTATATATGTGCTTTAGTGATAGGCATTTATGCCAGGCACCGGTATAGAGCTAAGTGTTGTTGTGTGGGATGGTGAGGTCCTTGAGTTAGGCACCGTGAGTGTGCTAAGTGTGGTTATTCTTGATAGTTTCACAATGATGATATTGAGTTGATATGTATATTTGACACATAGACACAGAGATGTATTTTCCTCATGCTAGATGGTATATGACATTTGATGACTTGATATGTATATTGACACATAGGCATAAAGATGTATCTTACTCATGCTAACTGGTAAAACGAAAGTCTTATCTGGTGTTGTGGATTGGAAAATACGGCTCTTTTGATAAACTCCTGTTTAATGGATTCCAATGATAACTTTTGGAATTTGACTGTTATACTTGAAAATCATGTCTACTTTTCCGTAAGTGTGATCAAGCTGAGCATAATATTTTTTGGGCTATTTACTATTTCCGATATTATCATATCTCTTGTTGTCATTAATTATAGATGTTGGACACTGACTATGCTCCGATGTCGTCATTTGCTTTCACCCTAAGGTTAGGTTTGTTACTTATTACGTACATGGGGTCGGTTGTACTCATACTACACTTCTGCACCTTGCGTGTAGATCTTGGAGCTAATGTTGCTGTATATGGCGGGAGCTAGCATTGGCGATATACTTGCTTTCTGGATATAGCTGCCACTTGTCCTTGGTAGCTTTAGATTTGCAAATTTATTTATGTATATTTGAAACAAATAATGTATTTATTTCGTACCAACTCTGTAAATTTAAAGTCTTAGAAGCTCATGATTTGTACTACCAATCCTTAGGATTTTTTATAGAAGTGCAGTTATTGTTTTTACTCATTGACTCTTATCATTCTCATTTGGGTTGTATTGAATGTTACTTGGCTTACCTAGCGGTTGGATTAGGTGCCATCAAGACAAGTTAGATTTTGGGTCGTGACTAGTTGGTATTAGAGCACTTGGTTCATAGGTTCTACGAGTCATGAACAAGTGTCTAGCAGAGTCTTGCGGATCGGTATTGTTATGTCCATACCTATCTTCGATAGGCTATATGGCATGTAGAAAAAATTTCCCATCTTTCTTTCCTTATCGTGCAACATTGATTCAGCGTGAAGCGTATATCTTTGATTTCATTCCATCCACTCGTATGCTATACGAGCACTCGGTATCGGCTATCCATCGACGACTTCTGATGTTATGGATGAGGTGTGAAATGTATTCTCTTTGTTGTGGAGATAGGCTGGTATGGAGGACTTGAGGCCAAGTTCAGTCATAACTTGGGGCTCGGTGATTTCAGTTGTGAGTATGAAATATGAAATACAACCGACGTGCCAAGAATGTAATTACAATTACGGCCACTAGTGCCAATGAAATGGAAAGACGTTTGAAATACTATGAAATGAGTTGTAAATCCTTTAAGTAATAAATGCTTTGGGAGTATCGTTTAGTCACTGAGGAAGGGTAGGTCGA
Organism: Nicotiana obtusifolia; assembly: GCA_002018475.1. NCBI lineage: Eukaryota > Viridiplantae > Streptophyta > Magnoliopsida > Solanales > Solanaceae > Nicotiana > Nicotiana obtusifolia. Next base: position 67,635 of record MCJB01024505.1, read on the forward strand.
AATCACCTAATCCCGAAACTACATGTGCCGATGTAGGAGTGATTAAGGGGTAAAACCCCGTGTTGATGTGTTGAGATTGTTTCCCTTTATATGGGATGAGATTGATGAGTTAAGATATTTCCCCTTAAGTGGGACGAGATTACTTCTAGCAAGATGTGATGTGATGTCGACCCATACGACATTGTGGTGAGACGGCTTAGCCGATTGGGCTGAGATCAGACGCCTGGCCGTGTACATGGTAGTGCTGTGAGTGGATGTCTCGGGGTGAGATGGCTTAGCTGATCGGTCTAAGTCGGACTCCGTGCAAAAAGCACGGTGGTATTCGGTACTAAATATCTCCCGACTTAAAAATATTGAAATTTACTTGAAATTTACTTTTTTCTAACTTGACCGCTTAATACTATTTGAGGCTCTTATTGATTTTATGATTCCTTCTCCTGTTACTGTTACTCGTTTTATTGAGAAGCTTCTTAATTTTACATACTAGTATTATTCCATATGTACTAACGTCCCCTTTACCGGGAGTATCATCTAGTCACCTAGGAAGGGTAGGTCGAAATAACCTAATCCCGAAACTACATATGCTGATGTAGGAGTAATTGAGGGGTAAATCCCCGTGTTGATGTGTTGAGATTGTTTCCCCTTATATTGGATGAGATTGATGAGTTAAGATATTTCCCCTTAAGTTAGACGAGATTACTTCCAGCAAGATGTGATGTGATGTCGACCCACACGGCATTTTGGTGAGACGGCTTAGCCGATCGGGCTGAGATCGGATGCCATGCCGTGTACATGGTGGTGTTGTGAGTGGATGTCTCAGGGTGAGATGGCTTAGCCGATCGGGCTGAGTCGGACTCCGTTCAAAAAGCACGGTGGTATTTGGTACTAAAGATCTCCCAACTTAAAAATATTGAAACTTACTTAAAATTTAATTTTCTCCTAATTTGATCCCTTAATACTATTTGAGGCTCTTATTGATTTTATGATTCCTTCTCCTTTTACTGTTACTCATTCTATTGAGAGGGTGTTTAATTTTACATACTAGTACTATTCTATATGTACTAACGTCCCCTTTGCCGGGAGTATCGTTTAGTCACCGAGGAAGAGTAGATTGAAATAACCTAACCCCGAAACTACATGTGCTAGTGTAGGAGTGATTAAGGGATAAATCCCCGTGCTGATGTGATGAGATTTTTTCCCCTTATATGGGATGAGATTATTGAGTTAAGATACTTCCCCTTAAATGGGACGAGATTAGTGCTAGCAAGATATGATGTGATGTCGACCCACACGGCATTGTGGTGAGACGCCTTAGCTGATCGGGTTGAGATCGGACGCCATGTCGTGCATATGGTGGTGTTGTGAGTGGATATCTCGGGGTGAGATGGCTTAGCCAATCGGGCTGAGATCAGACTCTGTGCTAAAAGCACGGTGGTATACCGGTACTAAAGATCTCCCAACTTAAAAATATTGAGACTTACTTGAAATTTACTTTTCTCCAAACTTGACCCCTTAATACTATTTGAGGCTCTTATTGATTTCATGTTTCCTTCTCCTTTTACTGTAACTCGTTCTCTTGAGAGGGTGCTTAATTTTACATACTAGTACTATTTCATATGTACTAATGTCCCATTTGCCGGGGGCGCTGCATCTTTAATGGATGCAGGTGGTGCGATAGCAGGTGGTATCGATAAGTTGTAGCAGCACACCATCTCCTCAGCTGACTTGGTGAACTCCATTTCATTTCGGGATCTTATATCTCTTGTCCTTTGTGCATATTGTTTTGAGGCATAGCCGGAACCTTGTTACTGGCACCATCATGCTACTCTTTGGTATCTATTAGACGCTCCGTAGACATACCGTGGGTGGTATCTTTGTATTGGGAAGTCAAATTAGAAATGTGGTATTTGTATCATATGTTTCCACTTCTAAACTGTCACGACTTAAACTTGAGGGCCGTGACTGGCACCCGGACGGGTGCCATACTTGTCGAGCACCATCGCACATTTTATCTAACCTTTCTTATTATCTATAAGGGCCAACGAGATCAGTATAAATAGTAGACATGAATCCTAAATAACCAACAATGACATATAATGGCATAAACATATTATCATGGGCCGACAAGGCTGTCATGAAGCTATGTATAAGGTACGAGCTGACAAGCTGCCATGAGAGACTATACAACAAAAATTAGTCGACAAGGCAATCCAAACTATACATGAGTCAACACCTGTCTATGAGCCTCTACAAGAACATAAGTGCTGCAACATTGCCGCAACAGGGCCCCGACATACCCATAACGTCTATAACAAAAATGCATACCAAGACCACAGCAAGTCCGGAGAAGGGATCTCGCCAATAACTGCTGAACTGGGCAGCCTACTATGGCGGGGGAGCTTCACCTACCTGTCTATCAGGACCTACAACACGACATGCAGCGTCCACAAATAAAAGGGCATCAGTACGAATAAAGTACTGAGTATGTAAGATAGGAAAGCATAAGTAAGAACAATAATGTAAACAAGGATAGAGAATATACAACCTGTAACATCTGGGTACCTTTTAGGGCTACTGACATGAAATGCATGACACATATATATATATACGTGAACTTTTAAAACATACACCTCTATGGGAATCATCATTATCATATCGTACCCGGCCCAAATAGGCTCGGTAAAAACGTACCCCGCCATCATAAGGCTTGGTAGAATCGTACCCGGCCACGTGGAGCTCGGTAAAGTCCAACTGATCAGGTGCCATACCCGTCCGACTATAGCGCGGCTCGGTAGAGTAAAATCGATACATATATATGATGCATGCTGGACTCATTGGATTCACATTTTTAACCTTTCGGAGTGACGTAAGGTCGGTATCCTCCATACATGTTATTAGGATTAACTCTTCATCAAGAATCTTATAAGAATCAGGAAGTACCAACAACATTGATACCATAAGAATAAGAGAAGTAACATCAACATCAATCATTCCATAAGAAGAGAAACAATGTAAATACTGCAAGCTTCTAAGAGTGGAGTATCTTTGGAAGCTCATTCATTACATTAGGTAAAATTGCAGTCGCGCAAAAGAAGTATAGGGATAGCCTCACATACCTTGTATATACTGCCCAACCTCAAGCTATGAAAATGCCACAACTCCTTAGTCTACAATAAGAGAAATGACTCTATTGTTATTGTTTAAGCGTCGTAACTATTGTGTATCAACCGTAACATATTTTAAGATGAAACGGACATCACCTCCCCTATTTATATGACTTCCCACAAGTTAACACAATCACCAAACAGCCCAAACAACATCAATAATAATCATATTGAGCCTCCCAAAACAGTCCACCAACCAACAACATTACTAACAAGCCTTTCGATATATATCTCACAAGTTCTAGCTTCAACGACTTAGCCGTAACTTGGATGATCTTAAAATACATGTAGGGTAATAGGTTCCTTAGATTTAGAATGAAATAACAGCTCCAATTTCACCTTAATTGACCACGAAATTTCCATCCAATGCTTCCATAAGAACAAGGAAGCGAAGCTACCAATCAATTCGGGTTTTTCGACACTATAATCACTTTAGAAGTCTTGAAATCACCTAGGGTTGATATTACAAATTGAGGGAGTATTTTACTGAACATAAAAAAAATAAAACAACCTCCCACATGAGCTGTAATGACACAAAAATCAGCAACTATAAGAAGAACAAGAAACATACGAGCGCCACGGGATTCCCGACACTTGATTTGTGTTGTTTGCCCTTTTTTTGGTCTTGGATCATGAGAGAACCTTGAGAGAGTGTTCTTAGAGTTATATGGTCTGAATATACTGAAAAATAATTACTTAAAACGGGGTTGATGCGTGTAATATATATCCATATGTCTTAACCGCCTATGTGTGCCCCATAGAGAGCTGCTTGGCGCAGTCTCACGAAAACGCGAATATCTCCCAATTCTGAGATCGTATCGACAAACGGTTTAATGTGTTGGAAACTAGAGACATATATATTCAATTTGGTGGTTATTTCACCCTCTAATTCCAATCAAATTGGGAAAAAGGCGTGGTGATAGTTGACCTAAAGTATAAGTAAAATTATGAACGTAAGTTGCGACAACTTTTGTCGACTTTTGTTTCATAACTCGTTTGACTTCAAGACTTATGAAATGGATATTATATGATTCAAATACCTTAAAACACAACCTCTTGGTAATATTAATCACCTCTATATTTACCCGAAAATTTGAGTTACAACATCCTTGATTCGTTTAACTTCTAATACTTGTTAACCACTCTTATACACCCTTGTATCATTTAAGACGAATAGAACTAAATTCTTATCATCTTAGAGATAATCTTTTCTCGGACCTTTGTAGACTAACTTATGGCGTAATTAACGTATGTAAATATGGGTTGTAACACCCTCCCCCCCTTAGGAACATTCGTCCTCGAATGTAAGGGTTTATGGGGAGTCTAACTCATAGTGGATTCCGACGGAAATTTGCAGCTGAGTTTCCCCTATAAAATAGATACTAGCCAAACTTGCAAGCAGTTAAACCCAACCTATGGCCTTACAAGGCTATACAAAGCATTCTCGATATGTACATTATCTGCATATCACCATTTTGTATTAAGAAAGAGTATTCTCAAGTTATTGCTTACATCATAGAGACATTTCACCTTCTAATGTGTCTTGGTTCCCCCGACATCCTCGTTATCTTCAATCTGGAACAGGTAAGGGTATTTAGGCTTCATCTCATCTTCTTCTTCCCATGTCATTTCTTCCGTATTATTGTTCCTCCACAATACTTTAACGAAAGCTACATCCTTTGTTCTCAGCTTGCGGTCTTGTCGATCTAATATAGTCACTGCATTTCTTCATGTGATAGATCCTTTGTAACTTGTACATCTTTGTTAGGGACGACCTGAGATGGGTCTCCAATACATTTCCTCAACATAGATACATGGAATACCGGGTGGACAAATTCCAATTCAGATGGCAATTCTAACTCATAAGCAACCTGTCCATTTCGTCGAAGAATTTTGTACAGCCCGATATACCGCGGACTTAGTTTACCTTCTTCCCAAAACGTATAACACCCTTCATTGGCGAGATCCTTAGGAAAACCCAATCACCAACCTCAAATTCCAGGTCACGACGCCGGACATCTGAAGAAGACTTTTGCCTGCTTTGTGCCGTCTTTAGTCGCTCTTGTATCACTTTCACCTTCTTCATGGCTTGGTGAATCAAATCCGGTCCATAAAATTCTGTCTCACCGACTTCAAACCATCCAACTGGTGATCTACATCTACTCTCGTACATTGCCTCGTCGGGGCCATTTTAATACTAGAATGATAGCTATTATTGTAGGCGAATTCTCTGAGTGCCAGATGGTCATCCCAGTTCCCCTTGAAATCTAGAACACATGCTCGTAGCATATCTTCAAGTGTCTGAATGGTACGTTCAGCCTGTCCGTCAGTCTGCGGATGGAATGTCGTGCTGAGATTCACTTGTGTGCCTAAAACCTTCTGAAAAGACCTCCAAAAGTTTGCTGTAAATTGAGCTCCTCGATCTGATATAATAGATAAAGGAACACCATGAAGCCTAACAATCTCCTTTATATACAACTTCGCATAATCATCAGCTGTGTAAGTTGTCTTAACTGGCATAAATGGTCACATTTTGCAAGTCGATCAACTATCACCCAGATGGAGTCATACTTATGATAAGAGAAACGTAATCCAATAATGAAGTCCATATTAATCACCTCCCATTTCCAAGTCGGAATCTCTATATTCTAAAGAAATCCACCGGGTTTCTGATGCTCAATGTTTACTTGTTGACAAATAGGGCACTGGACTACAAATTCTGCAATAGCCTTCTTCATGTTATCCCACCAATACTGCTCCTTAACATCATGATACATCTTTGTCGAGTCGGGATGGATGGAATATCGGGACTACTGAATCTCAATCATAATCTTCTCTCACAACCCCACCATATTAGGCACACATAATCGGCACTGGTCTCTTCGTGCCCCATCTCCTCCGATCTCAAAAGCCGTAATTTTACACTGCTGAATGATCTCTCTCAATCGTACTAAGGTAGGATCTTCATAGTGCCGTGCTTTTACCTCGGCTACCAAAGATGATTCTGATGTATTCTGTACAGTAACACCTCCGTCATCAGAGTCTAACAATCTAATTCTCATATTGGCTAGCTGATGAAGCTCTTTAGTCAACCCCTGTTTACCTGCCTCAATGTGAACTAAGCCTCCCATTGACTTACGACTGAGAGCGTCTGCCACAGCATTGGCTTTACCGGGATGGTACAATATCTCGACATCGTAATCTTTCAGTAATTCAAGTCACCTACACTGCCTCATATTCAACTCCTTCTACTTAAAGAGGTATTGTAAATTTTTATGATCTGCGTAGGTGTGAACATGGATACCGTATAACTAGTGCCGCCATATCTTCAAAGCATATATTACTGTAGCCAATTCCAAATCATGAGTTGAGTAATTATTTTCATGCTTCTTCAATTGTCTTGATGCATAGGCAATCACCTTCCCATGTTGCATCAATTCGCACCCCAAAACTATACCTGAGGCATCACAATATACCACATAACCTTCTGTTCCTTCTAGGAGAGTGAGCACTGGCGCGGATGTCCATCGATTCATTAGCTCCTGAAAAACTACGTTCACAAGCGTCAGACCATTGAAAATTGGTAGCTTTCTGTGTTAAATTTGTCAATAGTGCTGACATAGAGGAAAACCCTTCTACAAACCATCTATAATATCCTGCTAGCCCCAGGAAGCTACGGACTTCTGACGGTGTTGTAGGTCTCGGCCAATTCTTCACTACATCGATCTTCTGAGTGTCGACACTAATACCCTCCTCAGATATCACATGGCCAAGTAATGCTACTGAGTTTAGCCAGAATTCAAATTTGGAGAGCTTAGCATATAACTTACTATCCTGAAGGGTCTGTAGTACTATCCGCAAGTGGCCCGTATGTTCTGTCTCTGAACGAGAATACACTAGAATATTATCAATAAATACGATCTCGAACACGTCAAGATAGGGCCTGAATATACTATTCATGAGATCCATAAAAGTTGCTGGGGCATTTTTTAGCCCGAACGACATCACGAAGAACTCAAAGTGCCTATATCTTGTCCGGAAGGCCGTCTTTGGAATATCCTTCTCCTTAACCCTCACCTGATGATACCCTGAAAGTAAGTCAATCTTGAAGAAATACTTGGCACCCTGGAGTTGGTCAAACAGGTCGTCAATCCTTGGAAGTGGATATTTGTTCTTTATAGTAAACTTATTCAACTATCAATAATCGATACACATCCTTAACGACCCATCTTTCTTCTGCACGAACAAGGGTGGCGCACCCCAAGGTGAAGTGTTAGGCCTAATGAAGCCCTTATCTAGCAAGTCTTTCAACTGCACCTTCAACTCTCGCAACTCTGCTGGGGCCATCCTGTAGGGAGGGATAGAGATGGGTTGAGTGTCAGGCAACACATCAACGCTAAACTCAATCTCCCTTTCAGGAGGAAGACCTGGGAGTTCATCTGGGAAAACATCTGGAAATTCTTTGACCACGGGGATTGATTGTAGAGTAGGCGGCTTCGCCTCCGCATCCCTAACGCGAACGAGATGATAAATGTAACCTTTTGAGATCATCTTCCTTGCCTTAAGATAGGAAATAAACCTACCTTTCGGCGCAGCAATGTTCCCCTTACATTCGATGATGAGTTCACTAGGAAACTGAAACCTAACCATCTTTGTACGACAATCAACATTTGCATAGCATGAGGCCAACCAGTCCATTCCCATTATCACATCGAAATCAACCACTTCTAACTCAAATAAATTTGCCGAGGTTTGAAGACTACAAATCATCACTGTGCAACCTCTATATACCCTTCTAGCAATCACAGAGTCTCCTATTGGAGTAGATACCCCAAGTGGTTTACTTATTAATTCAGGTTTGATGCCAAACTTATTAGCCACAAAGGGTGTAACATATGATAATGTAGATCCCAGATCAATCAACGCATATACAACATAAGAATACACAAAAAATATACCAGTAACAACATCCGGAGATGACTCGAGATCCTGTCGACCTACTAGAGCATATGTTCGATTTTGAGAACCACTCGAACTCGGCACTGCACTTCTACCTCTACCACGACCTGTCGACTATTGTTCCCTTGCTGAAGGTCGAACTAATGAGGAAGAACTAGACACAGATCCAGTCGGCTGAGCCATACCACCACCTCCTCTGCTAGGACAATCCCGTATCATATGGCCAAGCTGTTCGCAACAATAGCACGCATCTGAACCCCGACGGCACAGTCCAAAGTGGTCCTTGTCGCACTGATCACAACGAGGTGTTGGGGGTCTCGTATGACTAGTATCCATATGATATTGTGGGACCGATGCCCGCGAACTCTGACCTGAACCATAATAGGTAAATCGATCATACCGAGGTCTCTGAAACTGTGGAGGAGCACTAGCTACAAGTGGCACCAAACTCCTCGAAAACTTGGGCCTAATACTACCTCCGAAGTCACCAGAATACTCTGCAAATCTCTCCCTCTTATGCTGGCCCCTATCCTGCTCCCTGTCTGCCCTTTGCCGGTGCTTACAATCCTCTAGTGTCTGGGCATAAGCCTGAATACGGGAAATATCCACGCCCTTTACCAAGGAGGCTGTCGTGCACTCATTTATCAGATGTGGTCCCAACCAATTCACGAACAGGTGCACCCTATCACTCATCTCGGCCACCATATAGGGAGCACACCTTGCTAAAGAATCAAACTGCATACTATACTCTCGCACACCCATGTTACCCTGTCGAAGGTTCAAGAACTTATCAGTTCTAGCTCGTCGTGTCTCAACTGGCAAGTAGTGACAAAGAAAGGCCTCAAAAAATTCATTCCACACAGGTGAAAGAGCGTTTTGACCCCTGGATCTCTCCCAACTATCATACCAGAAAACTGCTAAATCCCGTAACTGATAAGAAGCCAACTCTACTGCCTCCGTATCACTAGCATGCATAACCCGCAATGTACGATGAACCTGATCAATAAAAGTCTGCGAATATTCTTTGGGTTCTGATTCGGTAAATACTGAAGGGTATAGATTAATAAAATTACGAACTCTCATACTAACTGGTTTATCAGCAGCACCGGTATATTGCCACTGAGCCTGAGCAACTACCAAGCTAGTCAACAGTTGTACCGCAGTCCGCATATCCTGGTCTATAGTGCCAGATGGAGGAACTAGAGGTGCTGGGTGCCTCCTAATATCCTTTGGAGGAGAAGGAGTAGATGAGGTATGAGACGGCACCTCAATTTTGCCTGCTCTGGCTGGAGGCACCTGACTGGCACCCTCTCCCGCAATAATATCAAGCCGTCTATTAATCGCTTGCTTCCTAGTCGAAGGTATCGCTGAAAGAAAACATGGTGAATATTAGAGACGAACACTTACGACTCAACTCTACGCACGATCTAGATTCAAGAAGAAAGTAACAACCCTAAATGTCATGTAGCCACCTGATTATAAATGCGGTGTGCTACACATGTATCATCAAGACTCTACTAGACAAGGCTCATAGACAACCCCTAGGACAGACTTGCTCCGACACCAAGGTTGTCACGACCCAAATTGGAGTGCCATGACTGGCACCCGGGCGGGTGCCATACTTGCCGAACACCAACGCACATTTTATCTAACCTTTCTTATTATCTATAAGGGCTGGCGAGATTAGAATGAATGGTAGACATGAATCCTAAACAACCAACAATTACAGATAATGGCATGAACATGTATATCATGGGCCGACAGGGCTGTCATGAAGCTATGTATAAGGTACGAGCTGAAAAGCTTCCATGAGAGACTATACAACAAAAATTAGTCGACAAGGCAATCCAAACAATACATGAGGCAGCACATGTCTATGAGACTCTACAGGAACATAAGTGCTGCAACATTGTCAGAGCAGGGCCCCGACATACCCATAGCGTCTATAAATAAAATGCATACCAAGACCACGACAAGGCCGGAGAACGGATATCGCCAATAACCGCTGAACGGGCAGCCTACTATGGTGGGGGAGCTTCGACTACCTGTCTATGGGGACCTGCAGCACGACATGCGACGTCCACAAATGAAATGACATCAGTTCGAATAAAGTACCGAGTATGTAAGGTGGAAAAACATAAGTAAGAATAGTAATGTAAACAAGGATAGAGAATATAGAACTAGTAACATCTGGATACCTCTGAGGGCTACTGACATGAAATGCATGACAACACACACAGAGACACACACACACACACACACATATATATACGTAAAATTTTAAAACATACGCCTCTATGGGCATCATCATTATCATATCGTACCCGACCCTAAAAGGCTCGGTAAAAATGTACCCCGCCATCACAAGGCTCAGTAGAATCGTACCCGGCCACGTGGAGCTTGGTAAAACCTGATCTGTGGTTGCACAATAGGTGCCGTACCTGTCCGACTATAGCGCATCCCAGTAGAGTAAAATAGATACATATATATGATGCGTGTTGGCTCATTGGAATCACATTTTGAACCTTTCGGAGTAATGTAAGGTCGGTATCCTCCATACATTAATAGAATTAACTCTTCATCAAGAATCATATAACAATCAGGAAGTACCAACAACATTGATAACATAAGGGTAAGAGAAGTAACATCAACATCAATCGTTCCATAAGAAGGGAAACAATGTAAGTACTGCTAGCTTCTAAGAGTGGAGTATCTTCGGAAGCTCGTTCATTACATTAGCTACAATCGGAGTCGCGCAAAAGAAGGAAAGGAATAACCTCACATACCTTGTATATACTTCCCAAACTCAAGCTATGAAAATGCCACGACTCCTTAGTATACAATAAGAGAAATGACACAATCGTTATCGTTTAAGCATCGTAACTATTATGTATCAACCGTAACCTATTTTACGATGAAACGGACAGCACCTCCCCTATTTATATTACTTCCCACAGTTAACACAATCACCAAACAGCCCAAACAACATCAATATTAATCATATTGAGCCTCCCAAAAGAGTCCACCAACCGACAACATTACTAACAAGCCTTTCGATATATATCTCACAAGTTCTAGCTTCAACGACTTAGCCGTAACTTGGATAATCTTAAATACATGTAGGGTAAAAGGTTCCTTACCTCTAAACATTCAGAAATACTCTAATTTTACCTTAATTTACCACGAAATATCCTTCCAATGCTGCCATAAGAAAAAGGAAGCGAAGCTAGCAATCAAGTAGGGTTTTTCGGCACTACAATCACTTTAGAAGTCTTGAAATCACCTAGGTTGGATACTACTACTTGGGGGAGTATTTTACAGATCATAAACAACTTAAAACAACCTCCCGCACGAGCTGGAGCAACACAAAAATCGGCAACAATAAGAAGAACAAGAAACTTACTAGCGCCACGGGATTTCCGACACTTGATTTGTGTTGTTTGCCCTTTGTTTTGGTCTTGAATCATGAGAGAAACTTGAGAGATTGTTATTAGGGTTCTAAGGTCTGAATATATTGAAAAATAATGACTTAAAACGAGGTTGAGGCGTGTTATATATATCCATATGTCTTAACCGCCTATGTGGGACCCATAAAGAGCTGCTTGGCGCAGTATCGCAAAAACGCAAATATCTCCCAATTCTGAGATTGTATCGACAAACGGTTTAATGAGTTGGAAACTAGACTCATAGATATTCTTGGTGGGTATATCACCCTACAATTCCAAGTAAATTGGGATAAAAGCTCGGCGACATTTGACCTATAAGTAAAATTATGAACGTAAGTTGCGACAACTTTTGTCGACTTCTGTTTCGTAACTCGTTTGACTTCAAGACTTCTTAAAAGGATATCATATGGTTCAAATACCTTAGAACAAGACCTCTTGGTAATATTAATAACCTCTATATTTATCCGAAAATACGAGTTACAACATCCTTGATTCGTTTAACTTCTAATACTTGTTAACCACTCTTATACACCCTTGTATCATTTTAAGACCAAGAAGACTAAATTCTTATTATCTCAAAGATAATCTCTTCTTGGAACTTCATAGACTAACTTACGGTGTAATCTAACGTATGCAAATATGGGTTGTAACATAAACTATGAACGTGTAATGTAATATTTTGGGGAATCTGGGAATGAAGTTCTAACGGTAATGAAATTTGGATTGTTCATGTAACCTTCTCATTGTCTAATTAATGAAATACACCTTCTTTTTATTTATGGGTGAGTCTGGGTAGAAGGCATTGTACAGGATTGCTTGGCCGGGTTATCTCAGTTGAGTGCCGGTCGCACTCCCTGAGGTCGGGGCGTGACAACTTCCATTTTGCATATCGCACTTCAAAATGTGCAGACCGCTCTTCATCCTTTTCGACTTCATGCTGAAATCTTGAAACCTCACTGCTTCAATAATCTCCTCACATATAGATAATGGTACAATCAAGAGGTAGAGGTGAATCTACAAAAGGAAAAGGTGAATTTTCAAGGGGCAATGGTAGAGGTGCCATTCACCAAAATGTGCAACGAGAAATTACCAAGAAGACAACTGCAGGCTGGGGGAGAGGTAGAAGCCTCTCAGAATCTACTTCGTATGCCCCATCTAGGGTGGCCTCCCAGGGAACTTTTTTATCTTCATCATAGGAGCACACTAAATAACAATCTTGGCCACAAAGGAACTCCGAGCCTCTGGATGTGCCTTTTACATCTCACAACACCTCCCAAGCTTCAGATAGTGACAGTGATGAGTCCAACATAGCTGCTCTGGGCTCTAACCCTGATGATGCCCCAGGTGATAGGAGAGGGGGATCAGGTGAACAGGCAGGCATGGCAAGATCAAAGAAGAAGGTTGTCTGGGAAGATAGATTTTTGAATCCGCAAAACATTTTGGATTTCTGAATGAGGTGGAAGGAGAGTTCCTTGACTGATGAGTGGAAGTTTCTCCTTAAAGACATAGACAAATACAACCCGCAGTCTTAGAGCAGTTTACCTAGAGAAAGGGGTAGATGCAGTTAACTAGGAAACTGGTGGATATGAAGGAGCATCTTCTCCGTGAATTCTATGCCAACACATTGCATATTCTCAAAGGGACAATGTTCACCAAGGTGTGCAACTTGAAACTTAAGTTGGAGCAATATACTCAAAATGCGTACATGATGATGTGGAGCCGAAGATGTATCTAGAGAAGTTGTCTCTGAAAGAGGAGGCTAGGCCATGGCTTGCGGAGATTCTTGCACCAGGACCTACTCCCCCTTAGATTGTTGCCGGGGTGCCGATCCTCTAGAACACTCTGAGCATTGAGCAAAAGAGTGGCAGACCTTCATTTGCAGTAGAGTTGATCCGTGTTAGAATGAGAGCAACCTGCCTCTTTCACGAGTGATATTGGTCGCTTCTATTACGACAGAGTACACGATTAATGTTGGTGCCCTAATGTTTGCCAACATCTCCCTTATGGCATAGCAGGGTAACACCTCTTACCTCTATCCCATCACTAATAATGCATATTTGACGGGTGCCAAGGTAGAGTCTAGGCTATTTGACACCAAGGTCAAGCGATAGAGCCATTTGAGTGGTACAAGCTACAAGATCCAAGGAACCTGAAGAAGAGTGCTCAACCTTCTACTACTGTTGGCTAGTCTGATGAGCTAGTAGTGGTAGCCCCTGATCCATCTGATGTTCCATCTACTTCGGCTGAGCCTCCTACCAGTACGGTAGCCGCTATCCCCGAGCTGCCCTCATCAGCTCCTACTACAGCTCCTACTACAGTGCCTACACCAGATCTAAGGCCAGTGCCCATGCCTACAGGGCCATTGTCTGCTTTGCGGGTCTCTCAAAAACTTGCGAGCTTCAACAACTGGATGCAAGCAGCTGCATCAAAGCTTTCTAAAATCTCCTTTGCAATAGGCAGCTAGCCTATTGGAAAAATACTACTCTTATCCCTCTCCCGAGGATCCCAGATCAAATTAGACTGATGAATTTATATGGCAAGCCGGAACCATACCTGTAATGACTGAGTCTAAAGCAACTGCCTCCCCCCTACACGGAAAAGCATAGGATATGGCCTAGCCTCCCCCTCTAGAGCAACCTCTACCCGCCAGTCCCCCACTCCCAGTTGGCTGTTCGGGTGGAGTGGCAACTGTGGCAGCAACCATGGCCTGAGAATCTATAGACCTGACTGAATTCGTAGAGCCTAAGTAGTTTGTAGAGCCGAAGTACAGTTCAAGAATTTCTAATATTACAACTAAACGTCTGAATCCTATCAAATCAACTCCAAACGAACCCAAATTTTGCGGGAAAGCTCTAAATACCATAACGGACCTATTCTAAGTCCCAAAGTCAAATTCCTAGTTCGATCGCTAAAAGTTAGTCTATTGTCAAACTTTTCAACATCAAATTGCCAAATTTCAGCAAATCAACATAAATCAACCTACGTGTAATAGTTCGGCCGGTCGTTTTGAGTATTCTATCCCCATTTCTCCATTTATTTTTTATTTTGTGCTCTTTTGTTATTACGTAACTTTCCGTGGTAGTTGGTTTGGTTCCGGGGATGTTTCAAAATGAATTGGGACACTTAGTTTCAAGGTTAGAAGCCTAAGTTGAAAGAGTTGACCGGATGTTTACTTATGTGTAAATGACTTCGGACTGGAGTTTTGATGATTCTGATAGCTCCGTATAGTGACATTGGATTTAAGAGTGTGTCCGGATGTTGATTTGGAGGTCCGCAGCTGATTTCGGCTTGAATTGGCGAAAATTGGAAAAGTTAAAGTTTAAGAATTGAGAGGTTTGACCGAGAGTGGACTTTGTGGTTACCGGGCTCAAAATTTGCTTTTGGAAGTTGGAATAGGTCTATTGTGTCATTTATGACTGGTGTGTAAAAGTTGAGGTCAATGGAGTTGGTTTGATAGGTTTCAGCATCAATTGTAGAAGTTGGAGTTTTATTAGGCTTGAATTGGTGTGCGATGCGTGTTTTTGATATTGTTTGACATGATTTGAGGTTTTTAGAAAGTTCATAACATGTTGTATGACATGTTGCTATGTTTGGTTAAGGTCCCGGGGGGCCTCGGGTGGATTTTGGATGGTTAACGGATTGAAATTGGAGTTAGAAGAATTACTGATACTGCAAATGTTTGTTGCATTCGCACTTATGGAGGATTGGTCGCAGGTGCGCGACAGCAGGAGCGAGCCTGGGTCGCAGGCGCGGTCTTGTGGTACTTGGGAAATGGTCGCAGGTGCGATGAAGTTTTCCGTATCTGTGAGCACGCTGATACGACGAGTCTCCGCATATATGGAGTTTGGTAGAGGTGGCTGGCGATCGCAGAAGCAGAGAGGAATGGGCAGGCGCGGATTTGACGAAGCGAAGGATGGACCACAAGCGGTCTAGCAGGCACGAGGGTTGGGCCACAGGTGCGGCTGGTCAGGTCTATAAGTGGATTCCATAGAAGCGGACCTTTTCCGCAGAAGCAGAGCCGCATATGTGGCTAGGGAGTCTGCAACTGCAAAAATGTGTGGGCAGAATATAAAATCGAGGGTTTTTAGCTTCTTGTCATTTTTGGACTTTTCAAGCTCGATTGGCAGCGATTTGTTTGAGAGGGATTTCACTAGATTTCAAGAGGTAAGCAACTTTTGGTTGTTTTTATTAATTAAATACCCATTGAATTTCCCACCTAGGTTATGTATTTTATGGTGGAATTTGGGGAATTTTGGACTAGGGATTGGAGAGTAAGATTTGGGAATTTGACTGACGATTTGATGTCAAAATTGGGTAATATTTGTATGGTTGGACTCATTGTTAAATGGGTGTTCGGATTTTGTTAATTTTGTCAGATTTTGAGATGTGGGCTCGGGGTTGACTATTTTGGTTGATGTTTTGACATTTGTTAAAGAACCTAGCTTTATCATATGGAATTGATTCATGTGGCTCGCGTTGATTGTATTAAGTTGTTTGTGGCAAGATTCGAGTCGTTCTAGGCTGATTCACGAGGCAATGGCTTGTTGGAGTAGAGATTTGTGCGGTTTAAGGTAAGTAACACTTCTAAACTTAGTTCTGAGGGTATGAATCCCTGAAAATACGTGTTATGTGTTTGCTGTTGAGGTGATGCACATGCTAGGTTACGGGCGTGTGGGCGTGCACCATGGTAATTGTGACTCGGTTGATTCCGTGGTACGGTGTAGTTATCTAACTTTGTTGCTATTCATCAAACTTCTGCTTGTTAGAGTAATTAAGCTACAATCATGTTAGAAATCATGCTTAGACTATATGCTTGTTCTATTGGGACCTACAGAGGTCACTTCTGCTATTGCATTATTTGCATAAATTGCAATTATGTACTCAGTCACATCTATCATTTGCATATGATATCCCAGTCTATGCTGCCATTTAATGTTACATCGTATTATCATTGTTTGGGCTGATTGTCATGACATTTGTGAGCCTGAGAGACTGGAGAGATTGATGACCGAGTAAGGCCGAGGGCATGATTCTGAGTGATGCAGGCTTTATTAATTCATTCCATGATTGGCTTATATTAGCTCTTGGTCAGGATCCGCCCCTCCGGAGTCTGACATACTAGCAGTGAGTGCGAGTGCCGAGTGATTAGGAGCGCTGAGTGATTGAGAGTCGCTGAGCGACTCGGAGTACTGAGTGACTGGGAGTGCTGAGTAATTGAGCTTGCTGAGTGAGATTGAATACTCTGAGAGTATTATATATCATTATCACTTTGTTGCACTACAGTTGACATGCACATTTAACATGTAGATATAGAGATGTAACATTCCTCATATCAGTCACACTTAGCATATTTTGTCCGTGTTGAACTTAAATTGTTAAACTAGCAGACATGTCTACATTTTTGTATTGTCTATAAACTAATTATTGGCTTTCTCTTTGAGTTCTTACTGTTATTATCTGGATTTCAACTGAGCCTATCATAGCTCAACACTGCTTTCAGGTTAGTCTTGTTACTTATTGAGTACATTGGGTACCCCGGGAACACGGCACACACAACTCTTAGTTCCCAATCGCCCTATGCGAACGTGGTCCAACACATGCAAACACAAAGAAATACATATATAGACCCTTCGTGAATGCAATCCTTCATTGCGGACGCGATTCTCGAAGCCCTTCAGCTTACCCACCTCTTCACGAACGTGATACATGGCTCACGATCGCGATGCATTAGCTGACATCATCAAACCAGACATACAAACATCATCTGAAATGGTCTAAAATCACCCCGAAAGTCACCCAAGCCACTCCGGACCCTAACCAACATTACCAATATTCCATATACATTATTTAAGCATATCCAAAAGCTCGAAACATCATAAATGACATCAAAACCGCGAATCGTAGATCAAATACTTTCTTGAATTTTCAAACCTTTAAACATCGCCAAACGCGTTCGAATCACACTTAGACATTCTCAATCACAACCAAATTTTGCACACAATTCCCAATCATCAAAACGAACCAACATAAGGTCTCAAAACCACAATAGAAGTTCGATAATATCGAAGCCAACTCTTGGTTAAAACTACGAACTCTCCAATTCTTTAATTTGTCAGTATTCAATATATAGATCAAAAACGTTCTAGGGACATCCAAATTTAAATCAGAATATATTCCCAAGTCCAAAATCACCATACGAATATGTTAAAGCCATCAAACCTTAATTCCGAGGCCGTTTACTCAAAAGTGAAACCCTGATCAAATCTTTCAACTTAAAGCTTTCAAAGTGAGAATCACTCTATCAAATCAATGCCGAAACCACTGAAAAGTCAAAACCAACCTTAGACGCAAGTCATAATACATCATATGAATCTGCTCGAAGTCTAAATCACAGAATGTAATGCCAAAACGCAAAACGACTGGTCGAGACGTTACATTCTCCTCTACTTAAGCATACGTTCGTCCTCAAACATGCTAAGAGTCATTCCAAAGTAATCCAATCACTGTATAAACTCATCATACACATACCCAAGGGTGATCCCATGTCATCACAAACCATATAAGTCCATTTGCACAATCCTGACTGTAGCTCTTTTCTTCAACCTTAGCCCATGGAACTTAGAACAACCTTCTAACACCTAGAATTCTTTGTAAGATCTGAATCTCGCATATAACCATCGTACAAGTCTCAACAAGCTGCATCAAGTTATAACCATATTTAAAAGATATAACAACACGTTGTACCACATAACTCATGTACCCATAGTAAAATCTTCTAACCACAATAGCTGCTCATTACCAAATTCGGCACCAGGAACATACCTCCTATCAAATAAAACCTTGTTCCAACCCTTGCAACACTGCCACTGATGGAAGAAACACGTAGAATCTCATAACCTCCCATCAATTCAACAAGTCGTGGGGCCCTTGCCCGACAAGATCCATAACCAAATTCTAAGATGACTAATCACATTATCCTTCATAACATACCTTATCCTAATCTAATTACACTACTTTCTGGTCCAATAATTTCCTCACCAAGTACAAGCTACTTGATTCACAGGCCATGCCCAATGCCGCCTAGAGCCACAAAAGACACAATCCGTGCATCCAACAAGCAACAGCTCGAATATAACCAATGATTGAAGGAGAACCAAATAAGAAAACCATCCCACATGTTCCGCCGATACAATCACCAATGCACAATGCTATCATTCAATCCCAAAAGGGAAAAACACACTAATTAAGCACAAAGGATCATATCCTAATGTAACTCTGTTGTGGCGCGTAACCCGGTCCCATACATCAATACACGTGGAATAAATCGAGCCATGATGCTCACAATCAATAAGAACATGTGTATAAACAACAAACACACGAAGCACATGACCATAAACATGGAGGAACAAATATCAGAATATACCACAAACAGGAAAAGCATGACTAAGATGTGATAAGTAACTAAAAACCTAGGAGCCATCTCGCTCAAATCTTGAACACGGCATGAGTAAAACCATATCATGCGTGTGAACAGTCAAACAGTCTCTCAAGCCATTGTACCATAAGAGAGCAACTCATGAAACAAATCACGGCCGGAATAACATCCATTCAACACGATGACACACCTATAGTTAATAATGTGCAAGAGTGAGCAAACTCAATCCAATGTGGATTACACATTGTCATCGGGATTATGAGTGGGCCCCAAATCAATTCCAATCTTCCCAAAATAGGTAAATAACCTTCCAAAAGTCCGATGACACGCTTATAGAGTTCTCCGACCTGAAATGCTGCGTAAAGCGTCTATGTTGCATTAGTATTGTACTCCCTAGAAGATACCCACGCACTCGTGACACCAAGTTTTGGGGATTTAAATCTTTCTCTTGGTTGGATTCCACTATAACTTTTCTGGTTTATATTTTGGCCTAATTTTGTTTAAAATTAATGATGCTTTCCTAGTTAACTCTGTGTTGTTGTTAAATCTATGATGGTTGTAGGACTTTGTTTCTCATGACTTAGCTAATTGGAATGATTCTACACTATTGTTATCCTTATAGACAATCATGTTGAGCCTTCATGTTTGTTGAACTAAACCCCATGTTAGTACCTACGTGTGGTCTATCCCTGTTGATTGAGTAATAGCCATATTTCTATTGTCATGTTGACTAAGTCGGCTAAATCATGTTCTTGAACTTTTCCTGATATTCTGTCAGACTAGCTAAATCTTTATACCAGTAGCATTATGCTATCTCAATCCTCATTCCTATGGTGTCATGTTGCTTTGGTTTAGTTCAATGAATGATTCTCATTACTGGTCTTGTTCGTGTTATTGATCTGTTTACTTAGCTATGTCACTCTAATGATAGCTTGCTCATGATACTGTGATGTTCGAGTTGTGGGAGCTGGGGGGAAAGCATTGGCATCCTTCTATGCAAACACGACACAGTGGTCACAAACGCGGAGCCCAGACTGGATATCTCTTCGAGAACAAGAAGGAGTTCGTGATTGCGATGGCCATTTGGCCAGTGTTCTTCACGAATGCGTCGGGTGCTTCGTGATCACGAAGGGTATTTGAAGCCCAAGTATTAAAACAATCAAAAATTGGGATTTTCACCATTTTTCACAATTTTCAAATTAGAGCTCGTCCTTGAGGCGATTTTGAAGTTGTTTTTCATATATATGAATGAAAGCTAGGTTTCGGCAAATAGGTCAATTGATATAAACTATCATCCTAAGGAAGAAACATAAAAACACCATACCTGAGGTGCTCTTTCTATCCAAAAGAAAACCTGTATAATCAGCATCAACATGTCCCACTAAGTTGAAGTTACTACCTTTTGGACGCCATAGACAGAGGTCAGTGGTGCCTTTTAGGTATCTCAAGATCCTATTGATAGCAGTCAAGTGAGACTCCTTTGGATTTGCCTGAAATCTAGTAGAAAGGCCTAATTAAGCATTCACTTAAGAGAGGTAAAAGAGAGCCACGTAAGGGTAAGGGCTTTTGATGGGTCACAGAAAGATGTCATCGGGGAAATCTACTTAACTTTGAAAATTGGGCCCGTCGAGTTCCCGATATTAGTCCAGGTGATGGATATCTCGTCTTCATACAACCTGCTACTAGGAAGGCACTAAATACACATGGCAAGAGCAATTCCTTCCACTCTCCATCAGTGCGTAAAATTTGAATGGGATTTCCAGGACATAAAGATAAATCGAGAATGGAGCCGATCAGCTTACTTAAAACGTGCGGTTCCTTTTATAGAGGGATTTGACGAGGTCACTTTTCATGCAGTCAAGACCTTGCAAACAACAAAAGTGGGGAAGAATGAACAAGACCACAGCACGCGGTCGCTCTGTGGGTCAGAAATGGCGATTCGAGAAATGATGAAGTAAGGATAAAGACCAGGGACCGAGCTAAGAGCCCGATCAGATAGGATAATTGAGCCAATCCAACCAAAGTGGCAGAAAGGTACTGCCGACTTGGGATACCAACCTACAACTGGAAGAATGTACAATGGTAACCCTGGGAAGAAAGTCTTCATACCAGAGTATGTTCTAGGCCTGGGTTAGAGCTTACCACAATAGGAGGACATAGTCGACGAGATCAGAAGGTTGTTCGTGGAAATGATAGAGGAATGTGCGGCGAGGCAGATATCAAGACACCGACCATTCGAGATGTCAAACCAGAATAGCCCTTGCAAAACTGGACAACTAGTCCATCTTTGGTTCGTCGGGAGTCTTGGTAGTGTGCAATTGTACCAATTTTTGAAAACTTCATGATCAATTAAGTCTTGAATCATGCCTGTGCTTTTTTATTAAACCGCCTCTCTAAACACTGAGGAATTCCTTTTAATGAAATAAGAGAATTATTTCCTGAAAATCATTGCAAACTTATCTCTGTCTTTATTTATACTTGACTTTCTTTTTAGTGATCAAATTAATAAAAAACCGCGTTCCACAACTTTGACATGTAACAAAACCCTCAAACAAAATGATCCGGACTATAAATAGTATGATGAGAGTATGATGCCCGAGAACCTACCGCAAGAGATCGAACAGGTAGAGAGTTAGAAGAACCCCAATCTCGAGGAAACAAAGGTGATCAATCTAGGAAGTGAAGAAGATGTAAAGGACACCCGAATCAACATCCACTTGAAGGACAGAACAGAAGGAAGAATTGGCCGAGCACCTTCAGCAATACATCGATCTATTCTCTTGGTCGTTTGACGATATTCCTTAATTAAGTGTCGACATTGTCTCGCACGGATTTCCCTCTGACCCCGCCAAGCCACTAGTCAAGCAGAAACCCAAAAAATTCAAGCTTGATAAGAATTTAAGGATTAAAGAAGAAGTTACCAAGCAGATAGAGGCGAATGTGTAAAGGGTCACATATTACCTGCCTGGTTGTCCAACATCGTATCTGTACCTAAGAAGAATGGAAAGATTAGGATATGCGTGGATTACCAAGATCTCAACAAAGCTAGTCCCAAGGGCAACTTTCCTCTGCCGAATATCCACATCCTTATTACCCCATGCGATCGCGAATAAAGGAACAATTGATGCACCCAAGAAATGTAGTATGTGATCGGGGACCAAAACGTTCGATCGCGAAAGAGGAAATATACCAGATGCTGAGTTGTACTACGCGAACGCGGAACTACCCATGCGAACGAGAAGAAACAAAACTCACGCTTACTTGATCGCGGACCACACACTACGAACGCGAAGAAGGAAAATGGTCAGTCCCAGCACAGCCTACGGGAAAGCGGCTTGATCTTCGTGATCGCGTATAAGGGACATCACATATCTTATCAGCCATTTAAAAACATGAGAAAATGACCCGTAGCCCATCCAAAACACGCTCGAGGCCGCATCAAAACATACTGACGGTAGGCTATAATTACATAATTTAGTAGCTTATTTCACTCTAATTCACTGCACTTTATTTGTGTTTGAGCTTTAATGGTAGTGTTTTGCGCTTATTGTGTGTTTTATGCCTTGTGGAGTGATTTCGAGTGATGTAGATATTGTGGGAGTTTGAGTGATCTGGAGCTTTGAAGTCTGAGTAGCAGCCCAAGGGATTAAGCCGAGATCGTGGTCGGGGTTCGAGGACCAAGTCTGGACGTCAAAACGCAAGATTTGAGCCGTACTCTGAGAAATTTACACTAGTGCGTAGCAAGGCGCGAGGCATAATGCGCCGCAGCAGTGTATTTTTGGCTACTGACAGATGTTGAGCTCTTTGGATTTCCCCACTAATGCCCCGCATGGCGCATTGCCCCATGTGGCGCGCCTGTGTACTTTTTATAGAGTAAGTTTCCTATTTCGGCTAGGAAAAGGTGATTTCGTCTAGGCCCGGCCCTACTTGGTATAAATACATGGGAAAACATTATTTTCTGGACTTTTGACACAGATTTGACCTAAGGAGGCTAAGGAGGAGTTGGAAGAACATGAGCACAAGGATTTCATCATTCATTCCTCACTCAAGACCCGAGTTTGGACTGAATTTATGTTTTCCTATACTTTAATATTATTTGTGATGAATTTCTCCATATCTATGGAGTAGTTCCCTTTAGGGTTTTATGGATTTGGTGTATTGATGATTGTTTGTGGATTATAACTCTAGTTTTATGTATTGAAGCATTTTTGGATGATTTAACTGTTTCATATTCACTTGTTCAAGTAATCGAGAGAGGCATAACTTGTGATATATTTGCATTATCTTGTTAGTTGAGTTCATTAATTCTTCTTAGTAATCGAAAGAGGCTAGTTGATTTATTAATTAAACCTAGTTAGGAGAATAATCGAAAGAGGTTTTCCTAAAGACCAATCCACTATGCATTCTTGCATATCTTCGCGTGCTTAAATTTGTTCATCTCGTGAGGTTAAGACTTAATCAAGAGAGGAGTTTTTGTTAAACATTGAACTAATAGTCGAGTGAATTCGAGAGACTCACTTGAACATTAGAAGTGAATTATCTATAGTTAGATCCCAAACAATTATCTTGCACCTATCCTATCAAACCCTATTTTCTCCCTCTGATAACTTCCTTGCTTATCTTTGTTTCGATTGTCATTATTTAATAGCATCAGATTCTCAGTTTATTTTAGTTAGAAAGCATATAAACCTTAATTGTTGGTTCTCTTGGATAGCGGTCAAGCTAGAAACTACGAGAATATTATTTAAATCCAATCCCTGTGGATACGATACTATACTATACTATATTTGATTAGCGAGCATAATTTAAGTGTGTGATTCGAGCTCGTCAAATTTTGGCGTCGTTGTCAGAGATTGGCAATGAACAATGTTTGAAATCGTTTGTAGTGCTAATTTAGGAACTTTTCTTTTTATTTTATTATATCTTTCCTATTTTACGGTTGGTGTTCTTTGATTGTGCGCAGGTTACAGGTTAAGATGGGTGCATGACTCGAGCTTCTGCGAAAGATGTGCTACCATACAAGCGAGAGATAGAAAGACAACTGCAACAGCTGAGGAAGGAAATCTCACCGAGACGGTAGAAAAGGGTGGACAATCCTCAACCAAAGAAACTATGTTTGGGAACGGTGAAGATAATGTAGATTTGGATGCAAGAGAGGTAGCCCAACAACGAGAAAAAGCTGCACGGGATGCTGAGGAAGCAGCTATTAGAGATGCACAAATTATCTATGAAGAAGAGAGGGGTCGGAGAATCGCTCAAAATCAACCCTTGGGTGCAGACCCATTCGGAAATATAGCTCCTATGCTTGAGAGACCACTTGGAAATTATGCTAGACCGCTGTACAACCAAGGATTATCGAGTGTGACACCACCTCCAATTACAGCTAACAATTTTGAATTGAAGCAAGGGTTTCTTCAAACCCTTCAAAATTGTTGTGTCTTCAAAGGGAAGCCTAACGAAGATCCAAATACACATATAATAGACTTCGAGGAGATTAGGAAAACCTTTTAATATAATGGTGTGTCACAAGATGCAACGTACTTAAGTGCATTCCCCTTCACACTTAATGATGATGCAAAGCAGTGGATTCGAAGCTTACCCACGGGTTCAATTAGAATACGGGAGGAGATGACAAGAAA
Organism: Nicotiana obtusifolia; assembly: GCA_002018475.1. Lineage (NCBI taxonomy): Eukaryota > Viridiplantae > Streptophyta > Magnoliopsida > Solanales > Solanaceae > Nicotiana > Nicotiana obtusifolia. Next base: position 92,278 of record MCJB01024505.1, read on the forward strand.
TTCCTTGATAAATATTTCTCCTCAGCTAAGACAGGCAAGTTTAGAAGAGAAGTCCATAACTTCTGTAAGAAAGATACTGAAACTATTTTTGAAGCATGGGAGTGTTTTAAGGAGATTGTTCGAAAGTGTCAACATAGTGGAATTGAACACTGGTTGCAACTCCATGACTTTTGGGATGGATTGACACCGGTCTCACGTAGAAAATTGAGCAATGCAACTGGAGGCCCGTTGATGAATAAGACTCTGGAGGAGATAGTTACAATTCTTGATGAGTTATTTGAATATGCTAATCAGTGGCCCTCTGAGAGTACTGAAAGAAAAAGATCAACTGGTGTTCACCAGGTCAATGCTAACACATCTGTGCAGGTACAGCTTGATACTATGGCTAAAGAAATAAGGAATCAGACCTTAGCCTCGATACAAACTGAGCTTCATGCAGCTTGTGATATATGTGGAAGAGGACACCCTACTCATGTGTGTCAAGCGTCAATTGAGAAAGTAAATGTTGTGGGAAACTACAATTTCAATGCAATGGGTTAGAGGCACCCTAGTTTTTTATGGAGTTCACCCGGGGATACCGCGAATGCATGGAAACAAAACAACTATAGACCACAGGGACAAAGAGCTCCAGCTTACCAAAATCAGCAGAGAAAACAATTTCAGCCTCAACAGCCTATTCAGCCTGGTTTTGGGCAAGTGTTGAAAGATCCCACCCCGATATGTGAAACTTGAAAAATGAAAGTGGGGAGCAACTGAAAAATGATGTTGATAAAAAGAAGAAGGGCCAGATAAAATCTGAGAAAAATAAGAAGGGAGAAACTTCGAGAAGGAAGGAAAATGATGAGAGCCAGCAGGAAGACCATTCTTAGCAACGGGTAGAGCTATATTGGATATACAAGAGAGAAAACTTATGCTTAGAGTGGGTGAGGAGACTGTGACGTTTAAGATGGATGTAGAAAAGGGGGTTCAAAAACAAAACCAGCTACGAGTGTTGAGTGAAAAGTGAAGGGCTCAAAAGAGAAGGCTGCACTGAGTGAGAAAGATAAGTGTGGGGTGTACCCCAAAAAGGCTGAGAAGAAGTTGTCGGCATGGATATGTGCATTAGTTCGAAGGCGAGGAATGGAGCCCGACTTCAACTCAGACCTCGACTACAGATTCAGGCGAGTTTCCTTTACCTTATGCTTTGTAATTGTGTCATGGGAACATGCCACGACTTAAAGTGTGGGGTGGGGGACATGTTGTAGGTATGTATGTATATTAGTTTTAGTTTTGTTAGTTGTAGTAATTAGAGATAGAAAATAAATAGAAAAGGTTGAAAAAAATTTAAAATTTTTTATTTTTCCCGACGATGGATATCATTTGACGGGTTTCTTGAGGGATTAAAGTTGAAAGAAAAAGATAAAAAGATTTTCTTTTTTTAGGTAGTGTAATAATTCGTCCTTCGTTTTTCTTTGTGCCGCGGTTCTTTTGTAAGGGTTTTATTTGACCCGGGTGTAGTTAGTTATTATTTTGTAGAGTAGTAGGAAACCTTGTATTGTGATTTGAATTGAAGGCAATGCCTCTTGACTCTATTGTGCCTTGAAAATAGGAAGTGCTGTAGTTGTGACGCTTAGGCTTAGTTTTTGAATCTTTCATAAGTACTTTAAATTGTTTGATCTTAACTTTGCTTAACTGCTTTGACTAGAGTGTCTTGATAGTCTGATCCTGAGTGAGTTATGTGCCATGTGGGTATGTGGTTTTGTGTTATTCTGTGCATTGCATTTGATGTATAGGACTTGCCCCGTGTGTTTGGAAAGTGAAACAGTAGTTTTATTCAGTCTTGGAAGTGATTTAGGTGTTTCTTTGTTGAGCCAGTTATAAGCTTTTACCCACCTAATTGCTATGTATCGTAGTTAACCCCTTTGAGCCTGCAATCCTGTTTCTTTGGCAACCACATTAAAAGCCCTAACCATTTGTTTGAATTGACCATCTATTTGAACCTGTTTGTTATGAAATTTGTAAAAGTTGAAGTGTGGGGTGGCTGGTTTGCTTTTGGGTGGAACTAATGAAATACGGAGAAAGGTGCACTTTATTGAAAAAGTAAGAGCCACTTGAATCGAAAAAGAAAAGAAAAAATAAGTGTATGATTGTGAAAAATGTTCTTTGATAGTGGTGACTCTTGATGTAATTGTGCTTAAAGAAGTAGGGAGTTAATTTATATTGATGTGAAGGTGGATTTATGGTTTGAAATAAGTGTGGGGTTTTGAACAATGAATTGTATGTATTAAAGTGCTTAGGGAGGTGTAGTAACTCATATATCTAAAAGTATCCTACCCATCCCGCAGCCTACATTACAACCAATTAAAGTCCTATTTGATCCTTGACTGAATGAACTCGATTAGTAGAGTAGTACACTATGGGCAAGCCTATGGTACGTCTTTTGTGGCATATGAATGTTGCTTCTGAGAGTGAGCGAATTCTTTCTATCTTGAGTTCCTAATTGTTCTTCATTTCTATCGTATGTAGAACTACTCTCTATTGTTGTGTGAGGGCACTTAATTCATGAAGGAAAGGTAATTCCATTGACCTCTGTGTTAGAGTAAGTGAGCGGGTTATAAATAATGCGTGGTGCTTTTGAGTCAAATCTTGAGGCGAGGATGTTACAGTATTGTGCTTAATCTGTATTAAATATTCTTGGTGTGATGAGTTATGAGAGTTGTTGAAAAAGATCGTGCTTATTTGAAGTGTAGTTTGATTGCTCGAGGACGAGCAATTGTTTAAATGTGGGGTGTTGATGATAGGCTATAATTACGTATTTTAGTCGCTTTTGCACTCTAATTCACTGCACTTTATTCGTGTTTGAGCTTTAATTAGTAGTGTTTTGCACTTATTGTGTGCTTTATGCCTTGTAGGAGTGATTCCGAGCTATGTAGATGTTGTGGAATGAATTCGAGTAATTTGGAGCTTTGAAGTCTGAGTACAAGCCCAAGGGATTAAGCCGCGATTGTTTTCGGGGGTCGAGGACCAAGTCTGGACATCAAAACGCAAGATTTGAGCCGTACTCTGAGAAATTTGCACTAGTGCGACGCAGGGTGCGAGGCATAGTGCGCTACAACAGTGTTTTTTGGCTGCCTGACAGATGTTGAGCTCTCTAGATTTCCCCGCTTCTCGTCACCTCACTCAATCCTAGAGCAAAAACTGCAGGGAGCCGCGTTCACGTAGAAGAAAAGCAAGGCTGGGGAGTGGTGCGCGTTTGTTCATCACAGTCGCGAAGGCTGGACAGCGATCGGCATAGCTTTAAGTGGATGGGCTTCGTGTTCACGAGTGTAGTGCCGCGTTCGCGTAAGAGGTTCTGGCAGCTGGGCAATTTTGTTCTTCGCGATCTCGATGTTAACACCTTGGCAGACTATATAGTACTTTATTTTGAAGGTTTGGTTCATTTTAACATATTTTGAGTTGTAGAGCTCAGTTTTGGGCGATTTTGGAGAGGATTTTCACAATTTGGAATGGGGTAAGTGTTTTTGACTCGGATTTGTCCATTATTCATGATTCCATCTTTGTTTTTATCATTAAATTAGTTATTTAAATTGGAGAAATTGGGGGTTTTTATAAAAACTTTCCTAAAGTATAAAATAAGGATTTTAAGGTCGATTTGAGGTCGGAATTGGATGATTTTGGTATGGTTGGATTCGTAATTGAATGGGTGTTTGGAATTTGTGAGTTTGGCTGGGTTCCGAGGCACGAGCCCGGGGTTGACTTTTTGATTTGAATCTTTATTATCCGAAATTGCTTCCTATGGCTTTTATTTATGATATTAAGTTATTTTGGCTAGATTTGAGCCGTCCGTAATTGGATTTGCATGGGAAGGGCTTATTAGAGGATTGATTTTGCTTGTTTGAGGTAAGTTTCTTGCCTAACTTTGTGTGGGGGGAACTACCCCTTAGAATTTGGGTTGATTCTTGAACTGTGTGGAAGCCGTGCACATGAGGTGACGAGTGTGTACCCGGGCTTATTTGTAAAAATTGACTAGTTTAGACTCTTAGGTTACATATAAGCATTTCATTGAAGTTGTTATTCATTTCTTTTTTCATTGTCAAGTTTATTTTTACATTCTATTCTTTCCATTATTGAGTTATTCTTATCCATTTAGTTATAGTGACATTTCATGATATCTCTTCTATTGTTAAGCTTATGTTATGCATTAGAATTGGAAGATGTTGTTTCATGGAAATACTTTTATTGTTGAGTATTGAAGTTTTAGTTGTTAAAAGCTATTAACATGGTTGTAGTTAAAATTTGTTGGTCATTGGAAAACCTTTCCTTGTTGAGTTATTTCTTGTTCATTTGTTGTTATTAGAACTCGAATGGCCACCCTCTTTTTATCTTCACCTCAGGATCCGGGGAACCCGAGGACTTTCTTCTCCTTCGCGGTAGCTCCGGGCTGCCAGAAATGGAGGTTTCGGTAGGTAAGGACGTATACTCATCACCTTCTAGTGGCCTAAGTCGATTTAGGCAAACCTACGAGGGAAAATAGAAGGTCAACATCGTGTAAGCTTGGGGTGTAGTAATTATTTAGGGGAGAGCCTTACCATGAGAACGGGCCTCCCATTCGCCCTTCAAAAGTTTGTGCCACGTGTACTCGTAGTATGACATCTGCTGACAGATCCCTACGATCTACTCCTTAAGCTAGGGGACCACATTAGGAACCTGAGCAACAGCTGCACGATCATAACTATTGGCAATGAGAGAAGAAATGAAGGGAATTGGCACTTAAGAAAATACTACACTTACAAGATGTGTTCCACTTCTCGGGGAATGGAAGGAACTCGAGAGGGAGCAAGTCTTCAGCTTTTACCTGAACAAAATGCCCCTGCCAGCCTCGGTTTCTTCCCTCGTCGATGCTCGAAAAAGGGGCCTTGCTAGCTCGGCGAAAAAGCTTGATTAGTGACCCTCAAAGAATTCGGGGATTGTACAGAGAGAGTAGAAGGTCGAGGGTAAACCGAACAGATTCAGTGTTGTTCACGAAATGGCGTAAGAGGATCATGCTCCTCCAGAAGGGTAGGTGGATTTGCTCGAGGCACACTTCGTACCTCTTGCTAAAAGCAAGGATTACCGGGTTAATCAGACCCAACGTAAAAGGGTAAGTGTAAACACTTAAATACCCCTCCACGTGGGTAGTAATATCATTTGGTCCGGGGACAACCACGTCCTTGCCTTCCCGTCTACAGTGCTCTGGACTATGGGAAGGGTATCTTCAGTAACAGAGCATATATATTTCCATGCTCCTTCGCCTCGGTCTAGTTTGACGGAGGCCTTCTCAACTTTGAAGTCATCCCCATGGAACAGCCCCCGAGTATGAAGATTTTCATAGGAGGCTTGGGGAGCACCTCGGGATCATCCACCTCGATATCTGCAGGAGGGTGAGAAGATGAAGGGGCAGTTTGGTGTGGTACTGATTTGGAGGTTTTGGCCATCGTGAATCTGGAAATGTATGAAGTTTTGAAGAAGCGTATGAAGGTTTGAAGGTTGGAAGTAAATATATGAATATCGGGGTTGAAGATCCAAAAAAATATTTGAAGGTTTGGAGATTGATGATGAAGATGTGAAGGTTCAAGAGGCGGGGTATGAAGATTTGAGAAAGTTGAAAGCCTTTGTAAAGTTCGAAGGTAAGAGCTAGGACCAGAATGTGAAAGAAGTGAAGGGGGAGAAGCTTTTATAGGGGGAAATATAACACATAGGCGACGTTTCACATTCGAAGGCAACCAGCCAATGATCGGCTCGTGCCTGAAGTCAGAAAGATATGACAGATGGGACGTTTTAACTTATTCGTCATCTAGGTTGTAACGTGCGAAGGAAGGAATCGGGGTTCATCTACCATTTCCCATCGTTCTGGCAAACCTACTCTCTGGGAAATGAGGGGACTATTTGTATACGGGTGAAACCACAGGTAACATATACCCCAATTTCTTGGCGGGTCAAATGAAGCAAGGATATGATTACACGGGATCAGAATCGAAGCTGAGAACTTCTTGTACCAAGGCCAGAACGAAATGCTCGCCATCGAGCTCGATAAAATGATGCACCCCAGACCCGGGATGGGTTCTGAGACTTCTGGAAGCGCATGAACGGCTGCACACGACGGACAGAGGGCTGTGATATCCACGTCCAACCTGATATCACGGTGCAGATCTCGCGTGATGTCGGTAACGGATGAATAATTAACGAGAAAGGAAGATTTTCACCTTTTTTAGACTTGTACTAAGGGTGAAACTCTCCTACTAAGGGGAAGCTTTTATTTCAATAGAACACACTGTAACACGCATACCAAGGCAATACAAATTGATTACTCTGCTTTCTAGCGAATTGAAAGTTCTTAATTTATTGTTGTTCTTCAGATACGTTTGGCTCCGAACCAAGGATCTGACCGAGATCAAAATTATTGTTCAGCCCAAATCTGAGCCTGGCCGCAACATCACAATTGGTTTGATTATTCATTTTATATTTAATCTGTTTATCTAACATTCTTATTATTTGGGTTGAATCAATCCACATATCCTTAAAACCGCGTATAAATTCAATTTGTTATCCATTTTAAGGGTAAATAGGAGTCTATAATCAAGTGAAGGAAAAGGCGAGTGGTGACAGAGCTTGAGACAATAAAAGAGTATAAGCCAAAGGTCATATCCTCATTTCGAGAAATGAGTCAGTGACTCCAACGAGATTACCAGAAGGCTAAGTTAGACCCCCCGTAGTAACAAAAATTAGTATGGTCTGTAAACAAGATAAACCCGAACATGAATTAGGGACCGGAGGATTGGATAATAGTTGACATCGTGACAATTTCAGAGATCGTGTTCCTGCAGTAATAGAATGCACAATAAAAGAATAACCTTTAAAGGTCATTCATGAAAATGCTTCCCTAAAGCAAGCACTATGAGCAGAGTTAAGCTTAAGGAACTAAGTGTGCCAGTTACACTAGATGTCACCTTCGTGTGTAAGAAATTCAGTTATCCCTGGTACAAAAGGGTTACCGCAAGGCGAGTAAGAGCCCGCGAAGATGTGAAAAGGCGCCAAAGATGAAGAGGTAAAACATTTATAGGTAAATATTCATAACATTAAATGTCAGTACTCCCATAAAGGGTGAATATGGTGTGATATGGTATTAAGTCGGAGTTATGTGGTACAGGTAACTATGGAAGAGTAAATGAAGAATGTGGTAGAAAGGCGAAAGGAATGAGATTGAATTTATTCAGATCCTACAGATATGATACAACTTTAGAACATTATGTAAGCACGACACCGGGAGAGGCAGTAAGGGTTCCAGCATAAGATGTTATTGATAAATAAGTGTAAACAAACACTTGATACATAAGGAGCCAGTGCGAAGGGTAAGGTAAGACAAAAAACATAGCCCAAGAAAGATTACGCATAATGTAGATATGAGAATGGACCAATGAGTAGTCTATAGTTGATTCTAGAAGAGCCTAATTACGGCTAGGCAAGAGGTCATAGATAAATCAACAGATCATGCAAGATAAACGTAGTGAACCCCAACATAGTGAATTCATTCTCACAGATATGACATCATAATCCTTGAGAAATATTCAGATATGATTTGGGGTAGTTAAAGGTACCGTATAAGTGTTACAAAAATAAAAGAGAGTGCCACTAGGGAGACAGTTTAAATTTCAGTTCAAAAGCAACCCTATGAGCATAAGGGCGTGGAGGTAAGTAACTAAGGATAAGTATATGCGATTAAGAACATCGAAAAATTCCTTCGATTATGCGAGGCAATAAGCTCGCAGGTTTATAGGAGTCAGAGGGTCTCCCCTAAGTACTACAAACAAAGACTAGCTGAGGAAATAAGGGAGAAGGATTCAACCTAACCATAGTAAATTGATGAAGAAATGATCTTGTAACAACAGTCTTACTACAACATTGTATGCACTCCATAAAAAAGTGGCACCTATCGTGACTAATGAACGGGAAGTCAAAAGTGATATTTAAGATCATACGAGTTATAGGGAATTCCAGTATTCGTGGGCACTATGATTAGCCATGTATCCATGTAGCAAGTGGCAAAACGACCAGGAAAAGTAATTGCTTACATTTATAGACAACTGAGAAGGCACGGAAGGAAATCTATGGTGCTAGCAAGTTAAAGGAAGGTTGAGAATAGTATCAATAGATATGTGTAGGTCGCAAGCTAAAGTGTGGTAGAGCAACAAATTTTTTGGTTGATAAGAGTAAGGATAAGAAAAGCTGAGTGGAAAGGTAACAAGAACAGGTAGGGCCTCGGAATTAAGCCCATCAAAACAAGAGAGATGATGATTTTTGTAAGTTATAGAAAGCTCAGTATAGACTGAATGAACTCGGAGGAGTCTAAGACTAGGTGTATTTCAAAGAGATGGAATGATTCCCTAGTAGTAGAATAAGGGTGTAATTGTGATAGATAAGAGGATGATGTTTATGCCTTTGATTGAGTAATGATTTAAAGAAAAGGGATTTCATGAATTGCACAGGATTAGAATACCCCCCATAAGATGAATCACGTTGGTATGCTATTAAATATGGTTATTGAAGTATAGTATCGTCCCAAGGTGGATCAAGAAAATCACTCAAATGTTCCCCGATGTGATGTGAGCCCTAGTGACAATGTATTACGTAAGAGGTTTCAAGTTATCAGATGTAGATAATAGATCAACATATAGTGAATCAACAATGGATGGATCAAAGATACAAAGTATGAGACGAGATTAGGTCGTCATTCTTAAGATGAACAGTAATGAGGAAGCATTAAAGGACTTAAATTTATACATATAGGATAAGTAGTGAGAGCGTAACCTAGAGTTGGGTAGCAAACCTCGGTAATAATAAACTGAAGTAAGTGTTATGGTATAGTAGGACCTACCTAGATATTGTAAGGCCATAAGGATACATAACTGAGGCTATGAAACAAAATATAGCAATAGTTGTAAGTTCGAAAAAGTACCAAGCGAAGAACTTCAGTACACCTATAGATGCCTAGAGGGAAAGCTTGTCATAGTTCTGTATATGTTCACAAAGTGAGGCCAAGAGATTGGCCAAAAGCTGGGGAAAAAATAGAGAAGAGTCGCGCATAAAAGGACAGATTCATACAGGCTGCATCACAGAAGGTAGCAACAGTTACGAGATTTGAAGAATTCCGACCACAAGTCGTGATATGAGAAAGAGGCCAAAAGGGGGGAATGTCCTGGCCTTTGGATTTATTCACAAAACAGTTGCATACATGGAAAGGACAGTATAAAAGTATTCTCAAGAGCTATAGGTTATGAGACTGATAAGCGCATCAATAAAAATTCGAGGATGAATGTTCCAAAGATGGGAATGATGTTACACCCCAGGTTTTCATACATGAGAGTACGTCGTAAGTCAATTGATGTAAGCTTAGAAATGAGATTACATTTGAAAATACATAAAGTAAGTTAATCATGTTACCTTGGAGGTTACAAATCTTTATGATCATGGATAACAAGTACCAAGAGGGTTGAAAGGCTTAGAAGCTAAACAAATTGAAGAAAATAAATTTTGTCAAAAGTCGAGAAGTTGAGAATACTATAACATTTACTTTTGGGGTGAGATTAGAGTGCTCTACATGATAAGGAGGTTATTTTATGAGCTATTTTAGTCATATGATAGTCGTGTGTTATTTTTTAAAGTCAAGTGAGTTGTGGAACAAAAGTTGGCAAAGGTCATCACAAGTTACATTCATAATGTGCTAAAAATTAGGTCAAATGTAGCAGAGACTTTCTCTTAATATACTTGGAATTACAAAATGATCCACATATCAAATTGAATATTGATGAGTCTAGTTTCTAAAACAGTAAACCGTTCATCGATACCACATCATAGTAGAGAGATATTCGCATTTTCGCGAGGCTGCACAAGCACCTCCCAATGGGACCCACTTAGGCGGTGGTCGACCTACTTCACTTTAAAAACGATTTGGGCGACCTTTATTTCTAATTTTTCGACCTAAATTCATCCCTACACTCTCCTAACCCTCCTAAACATATACCATAAGTTTTTGATGTGATTCCAAAGTGATTACACCATATTTCAACATCAAAAGTTAGTTCTAGTGAAGAACAACACCTTGTGTTGTCATTGAGGATATATGGGCTGTGTTTGGCTGAAATTTAAAGTTTTTTCTACTGTATAAGGTGAGTATAACATCCTACTAATTATGATTAAGCTTTCTTGTATGTTGGTTAAGTTGTTAGGATGATAAACTACAAGATAATACTTGGATTAGCTTGAGATGTTGTTGTTCTTGATGGATTGATTTGAAAGTAATTCTTATAGACTTTAAGTGTCTGGAAATTATGGAAAATAAGTTTGCTATAATATTGTTAGTATGATTATGCTGGATTAAATGCCAATCTTGTTGAGGAAATTGGTAACTAGAAAAGAAATGGCTATAAAGCACTTGGAAGTTGTCCACGGTGATATTATCTTGTGTTAGGCTATTTCGGATAACTTTGAAATTGAGTAAAAGGTTGGAAATCCTTTAAAAGGTATTGGTTATTATACTGGATATGTTACTAACTTCAAGAATTAATGATAATGGGCTTCAAGGGTGCTATAGGGATTCAATCCGAGCTTTTCGCTCGCGTGATATGTTGATGACTTGTTAATGAAATATTGTGTACTCTATTGTTGATGTTGTTCTTATTGTATTGCTCTGGTTGTTGTTGTTGGTATTTGGTATTGGAGGAGGCCCTTATTACGGGGAGATGCTGCCCAAATTTACATAAACGAGCTACTAGCTTAAGTTGCGGACTTAGCCTTTACTCAGCATTGATTTTGAATCTCCTTATGCTATGGTAGATTGAGTTGAGTTGTTTGAAGAATTTTTTGGAAGGTATTAAGGACTCAACGGAGTTAAGGTATGCTAAGTCTATCCCTTCTTTCCTCTTGGCATGATCCATATGATAAAAACGAAACGAGCAAACGTGCAACTTTCTTAAATGACTCTATTCATAGAAGTACTAGGGGTACCTATGTTCTTGATTCCCCATGTACCCTATTATTTTTTGTTCAAGGGTCTCAGAAAATACATAAGTTGATAAAGTTTATCCAAAAGCATAATGATCTTATGACATTCCAAGAGATCTTATTAACTTACTTCATTATGTATTGCAATCATTTCTACATGTACATTGACCCATGATCAGATGGCATTATATACATGTATATTATATGTATATGGGGTATGGGGAAAGGTTACGGCATTATATACGCACCACCACCTGATCAGCTGGTATACGTTGATGATTTTGCGCACAGAGGCCGAGGTGATATGATGGGATGCCCTCAGAGGCTTGATAATGTTATGTAAGCATATACCTATGCACGGTATGACATTATAAATGTTTCATGATTCACAGAGCTGTTCGGATTTACAGGTTGATTCCTTTGCTCCATGTTTCTTTCATGTCTTTTATATACTACTTTTTATGCCTCACGTACTCGGTACGTTATCCGTGCTGACATCTCGTTTTCCTGGGGATGCTGCATTTCATGCCCGGAGGTCCCGATAGATGGGACAACAGTCTTCTTAGTGGGCTATCAGCTCAGCGGAAGGTTTTGACGTACTCCACTTGCTACGGAGTTACTTATTTGGCAAATATGCTTTGGACATATAATGATTGGTATGGCGGGGCCCCGTCCTGACCTTTATGACTTTATGTTTTCATAGAGACTTGTAGACAGAGGTCATGTATATGCATACTTGTATGGCCTTGTCGGCCTATGGTTTGAGTGTACAAATGATTATGTCAGCCTTGTAGGCCCGTATATCACATGTATTTGTTTATATATCATGTTGGGTCATCCTATGTTGAGTATTCCCTTATGTTTTGTTTTTATTATCTCATCAAGGCCCTTCTAGCCCACCTACCCACGATGGTATGATAAGAAAGATATGTTACGGTTGTACTCGGTTGACTAAGGCGCCGGGTGCCCGTCGCGGCCCTACGATTTGGGTCGTGACAGCTGATAAGAATGCTCACAACAATGGTGAAGCAAAGTAGTCTAGCATAGTAGATTCACAAGCTACAGTAAACCCTAGGATGCAGGAATTCAAGGTTGAAGCTCTTGATCAAACTATAATGCGGAACACAGCATAATCAATTGGAGTAGGTGCAAGATCACTTGTAGAAGCTAGAATCAATGAGGGTGTAGGTGAAGAAGCTACAGGGAAGGAGAAAGGCAATGGAACAGTAAACCCTAGCAACACTGTCATGGATATCGCTTCAGCTGCAGCTCACGCGACAAATGGTAAGGGTGTAGGACATGTTAACAAGGCTTCTATAATGGTCTTGGATGATACAGTGAAGTCAAATACCAAAACAGCCGATGGCAAACCTAAGGAATCCAATGGAATAGTAATTCAAGTGTGTACTGCTACAGTACACCCTAATCAAGGTTCAGTCTATGAATTGCAATTCAAGATGATGCAGGAGGCTTTGGGAGTAATGGAACATAATAACAAGGGGTTGAAAGAGGAGACTAGGGTGTCACAAGATCAGGACATTGTTCCTAAGGCTTCAGATACAATTGAGGCATTGCCAGTGGCCTGTGCCTTGGGAACTATGCAGTCAATGCAGCTTCAAACCAATTTCCCATTAAAGTCACCTAACCAAATGCTACATGACATTGTCACTCACAATGTGGCACCTGGGGATCTTCAGAATGTAGTGGTAGAACAAGGTGAGATTGAGGAAGAGGGAGAAGATGAATCTAATGAAGGAAATTTCAAGGCAGTTGCTAGAGATGCAGACTTAACTCCAAGAGTTGCTGGCAGAAGTGGTAACAAGGGAAAAAAAGCAAGGTCATAAAGAAGTACCTCAACCTACAAGAATTATGCCAAAAAGGGCAGTCTCAGTTACTAAATGATGATGAAGGCCTTGATATGGAACATAAGGTCTGTTAAAACTCAATAGGCCTTTCAAAAAGTGATAAATACGCATAAGGAACATGGATTCATTGTGGTTGCTTTGATGGAACCTTTTCAGAACTCAAGACATTTTAAAAGCAGAGTTATATATAAATACCGAATAAGGTAAATCAAGTCTATGCGGCAATAATCACAATAATCTCCCAAGACTAGGTAATACAGAGTCACGAACTATAGCTGAATACATAGAAATATCTTAAAAATAAAATATAATACTGTTCGGACAACGAGTTAACAGTACAATAAAAAAGAAAAGGACTCCAAGGGGCTGCGATGACCAAGCAGCTCTACCTTGAATCCTCGCGATCAAGAAACTAACTCTGCCTGTGTCCAATATCTCCAATACCTGGATCTGCACAAAAATATGCAGATGTATAGTATGAGTATTCCATGGTCGGTACTCAGTAAGTATCAAGACTAACCTTGGTGGAGTAGTGACGAGGTACAAGTCGAGACACGTACTAGTCATAATAACATGTGCAATATATAAGTATAACGCTAATAATGAAAGCAAGAATCATAAAATGTCAATAAGGAATAAACATGTGATATAAATAATAAAGTAATCAAAACATCATTAAAGCACCAGTGAAACCAAAGAAGGGAAAGCAAATGACAACCAACTAATCAAGTCATTCTAAAATAAGTCTCACAACAACATTACTCCAAGATACATCATATCATAATCACAAGTCACGAGTCCCAAATCACAAATCATATGCTCACGCCACCTCGTGCCCACATTATCTCAATCCGCCCGGTATGGTCACATGCTCACTATCACAATTCGCCCGATGCACAGGCTCAATTCACCAATCCGCCCAGCATGGTCACAGGCTCAACATCACAATAGAAGCAGATAATACAAGAGTACATGGGCATGATCGATGAATGTCATGTTTCATACTTCTGAACTAGTATAAGTGGCATGCTACGGTGAATGCTTGTGCGAGTGTACTAATACAGTCCAACTCAACAAGTAATATCAAGGACATCGAGTAGCTCATTGAAAGCAGCACAACGAGTCACGTAAGGTGCATGACATATACAAGGAAAATCACACCATCACACGAATAACATCAACATAATGCCCCTAGGCCATCACATATCATCCCTGACATAGCCACCCTTTCTCTATGCATTGAAAACATCATAATAGCCACCATTATCGCTCTGCCCCGACATTTAACACAATAGCCACCCGTATCACTCCACATAATAGCTACCCGTATCGCTCCGCGCAGATAATAACACAATAGCCTCCGGTATCACTCCAGACAATAAATCAACACCCGTATCACTCTACGGAATCAACAACAGTGAGATGCCACTCTTATACTCTGCATAACCACAATGAATCCACACAATAAATCACACGTGCTAACATCAACAACAACACAACACATCAACTCGTACCACAAGTGACCATAGGCCACTACCCTTTCCAAAACAACAATACCAATATCACACAACACATAGCCCACAGCTCTACCACAATGTGTACAAGAGTCTCAATAGCAACAAAATGGAATGGGGAAAAATAATTTAACAATGAACAATACTCCATTAAGCAAAAACTTCAACTAAAATAGGTTAATGGCTTTCAATAACTTCAACATCAATTAATTGCTTAAGAATAAACCCAATAATGGTGGTATTTCCATGAAATGGCAACTCCGAATTCTAATGTATGACATAAGCTAATAATAAAAGAGATTGAATGAACTAGCAACTATTTCTAAATGCATGAGAATAACCCGACCACGAAAGGGTATCATGGAACAACAATCTTAATTACGAATAACTCAATGATAAAGGATGTCACATTATAATAAAAGAGGTAACAACTTCAATTAAAGCACATTGGAGTAAACTTGACAAGTAAAAGATATGACATGTGCTAACAACTTCAAATAAAGCATGTGAAAATAAACTTGACAATTAAAAGATATAATATGTGCTAACAACTTCAAATAAATACATGAAAGAAGTCTAAGAGTCTAAATCGGACAATTTCTACATATAAGGCCATGTACACACTCCTCATCTTATGTACACGTCTTCCACATAATCCAAATAGTGCAACTAAACAAAATCCTACGGGATAGTTTACCCCACACAAAGTTAGGCAAGATACTTACTTCAAAGAAGCTAAATCGATACTCTAAATAGACCTTCCCGTGTGAAACAACCTCCGGATGGCTCGAATCTAGCCAAAATAACTTAATATCATCTAAAAACCATAGGAAATAATTCCGGATAATAAAGCTTCAATCTTTATTGAGAATCAAAAAGCCAACCCAAAAAGTCAACCCTAGGCTCGCACCTCGGAACCCGACAAAACTCATAAAATCCGAACACCCATTTTGATACGAGTCCAACCATACCAAAATTATCCAATTTGGACTTCAAATCGGCCTTCAAATCATCATTTTTGTATTTTAGAATTTTTTTGTTTTTACAAAAACACCCAATTTCCCCAATTTGAAATCACAAATTTAATGATAAAAACAAAGATGGAATCTTGAAATATAACCAAATCTGGGTGAAGAACACTTACCCCAATCCAAAGCGTTAAATTCCCCTCTAAAATCGCCTAAGTCCGAGCTCTCTAACTCAAAAAGTGATAAATGTATCATAACCTCGAAGTGGAGTACTTTTATATTCTGCCTAGGGATTCCTCTTCACGATCGCGGAAAAGGCTTCACGATCGCGAAGCACAAAACACAAGCTTCCAAAATTACCTCTATGCGAACGCGTTCAGTAGCCCGCGAAACCGACCCATCAGCTCAACTACCCTAGGTGAACGGGGTCGTGTTCACGCGAACGCGATGGCCAATCCCCAGGCGCCCCTCCAGCTCTATCTCTACGCCATCGCGACATAAGGGACACGAATGCGATGACCATCTTCCCCAGGCTCTGCGAACGCGATGATCAACTCGCGAACGCGATGAGTACAACCTCTAGCACCACAGATACACTTCGCGATCACATTTGTCCTCACGCGAACGTGGTGAACTGCAAAACATCAGAAAACCAGCAACTCTAAAACATTAAGGAACGGACCGTAGCCCATCCGAAACATAGTCGAGGCCCTCGGGACCTCGTCCGACAATACCAACAAGTCCCATAATATAACGCAGACCTGTTCGAGGCCTCAAATCACAACAAACAATATCAAAATTACGTATTGCACCTCAATTTAAGCATAATGAACATTCAATTTCTACAACTTGCGCCGAATTATATCAAATCAACCCGGAATAACCTCAAATATTTCATGCAAGTCCCAAATGACACAACAGAGCTATACCAACTCCCCGAATCGCAATCCTAACTAGATATCAACAAAGTCAACTCCCGGTCAAACCTCTCAACATTCCAAGACTTCAACTTTCCAACTTTAGCCAAAATGCACCAAATCCCTACGGACCTCCAAATCTAAATCCCGACATACGCCTAAGTCTAAAATCATCATACGAAGTTATTGGAATCATCCAATCACCATTCCAGATTCGTCTACACAAAAGTCAAACTCTGGTCAACTCTTACTACCTAAGCTTTTAAAATAATCATTCTTCCTAATCAATCCCGAATCACCCGAAAATCGAATTCGACCATACACATAAGTCAAAATACACAATACGAAGCTACTCAAGACCTTAAGCCACCAAATGGGATGTTAATTCTCAAAACGATCGGTTGGATTGTTACAATAAGCTTGTAGGCCACCTCACCAACTCTCTCAAGGATCTCAAAAGGACCGATATACCTAGGGCTCAACTTGCCTTCTTCGCGAACCTCATCACTCCTTTCATGGGTGAAACCCACAGCAAAACCCTCTCTCCCACCATAAATGCTACATCACAATCCTCCCGATCAACGTAACTCTTCTGCCTAGACTGGGTTGTACGAGGCCGATCCTCAATCAACTTGACATTCTACAAGGTATCTTGAACAAAATCAGTGCCCAACAACCTAGACTCTCCCAACTCAAGCCAACTAACTGGAGAACGACACTGTTTCCCATATATGGCCTCATAAGAAACCATCTGAATACTCGATTGGTAGCTATTATTGTAAGAGAACTCTTCAAGCGGTAGGAACTTATCCCATGAAACCCCAAAATCCATAACACAGGTATGTAGCATATCCTCATGATCTGAATGATGCGCTTGGACTGTCTGTCTGTCTGGGGTGAAATGTTGTACTCAACTCAACTCGTGTGCTTAACTCACACTGCGTAGCTCTCAAAAAATGTGATGTGCACTGCATGCCTCGATCGAAGATAGTGGACACAGGCATGCCATGGAGACGAACAATCTCATGGATATAGATTTGAGCGAGCTGCTCTGAAGAATAAGTAGTCACAATTGGGATGAAATGTGCAGATTTGGTCAGCCTATCCACAATCACCTACACTGTGTCAAATTTCTTCAATGTCCGTGGGAGCCCAACAACAAAATCCATTGTAACACGCTCCCACTTCCACTCGGCAATCTCAAGTCTCTAAAGCAAACTGCCCGGCCTCTGATGCTCGTACTTTACTTGCTGACAGTTCTCCACTATATATTTCTTAATTCTTCTCTACCAATAATGCTGCCTCAAATCCTGATATATCTTAACGGCACCCAGATGAATGGAATACCGCGAACTATGGGCCTCCTCAAGAATCAACTCACGCAACTTATCTAGATTGGGCACACATATCTACCCCTGCATCCGCAAAACCCCATCATCTCCAATAGAAACCTCCTTGGCATCACCGTGCTACAGTGTGTCCTTAAGGACAAGAAAATAGGGGTCGTTATACTAATACTCTCCGATGCGCTCATAGAAGGAAGACCGAGAAGCCACGCAGGCAAGAACCCAGTTAGGCTCCGAAACATCCAATATCACGAATTGGTTGGCCAAAGTTGGAACATCCATGGCTAGTGGCCTCTCTACTGCCCATACTCTCGGCCTTTCTACTCAAGGCATCGGCCACCACATTGGCCTTCCTAATATGATACAGAATAGTGATATCATAGTCTTTTAGCAACTCTAACCATCTTCGCTGCTGCGAATTGAGGTCCTTCTACTTGAACAGATGCTGGAGACTCCTGTGGTCGGAATAGACCTCACATGGAACACTGTACAAATATCGCCTCCAAATCTCCAATGCATGAACATTAGCTGCCAATTCCAAGTTGTGCAGAATTCTTCTCATGAACCTTTATCTACTGAGACGCGTAGGCAATTACTCTTCCGTTCTGCATCAACATCGTGCCAAGCCCAATACGTGACGCATCACAATACACAGTGGAAGACCCCGACCCTGTAGGCAACACCAACACCGGGGCTGTAGTCAAAATAGTCTTGAGTTTTTGAAATCTCACCTCACACTCCTCGGAGCATCTGAAAGGAGCACCCTTCTGGGTCAATTTAGTCAAAGGTGTAGTAATGGATGAGAAACCATCTACAAAACGACGATAATATTCGGCCAAACTAAGGAAACTCTGAATCTCAGTAGCTGAAGACGGTTTGGGCCAATTCTGAACCGCCTCAATCTTCTTTGGATCTACCTTAATCCCCTTACTAGATACCACATAACCCAAAAATGCCACCGAATCAAGCCAGTATTCACACTTGGAGAATTTTGCATATAAGTTCTTCTCCCTCAAGGTCTGGAGTTAGATCCTCAAATGCTGCTCATGATCCTCTTGACTGCAAGAATATACCAAGATGTCATCAATGAACATGATGACGAATGAGTCGAGATATGGGCGGAATACACTATTCATCAAGTGCATAAATACTGCTGGGGCGTTGGTCAACCCAACTGCATCACTTGAAACTCGTAGTGACTATACAGAGTCCTGAAAACAGTGTTCGGAATATCCAAATCCCAAATTTTCAGATGATGATACCCTGACCGCAAATCAATCTTCGAGAACACTCGGACCCTAAAGCTGGTCAAATAGGTCATCAATACGCGGTAATGGGTACCTGTTCTTCACTGTAACCTTTTTTAGCTGACTATAATAAATACATATCTGCATAGTACCATCCTTCTTCTTCAAAAATAGAACCACAACACCCAAGGCGATACATTAGGCCAGATGAGACACTTATCAAGCAACTGTTGTAGCTGTTCCTTTAACTCTTTCAATTCCACTGGTGCCATAGGATATGGTGGAATAGAAATGGGCTGAGTGCCCGGCATCAGGTCGATACCAAAATCGATATCTCTATCAGGTGAAATGCCTGGAAAGTTTGCTGGGAAAACATCTTGGAAATCTCTCACTACCGGAACTGACTCAACGGTAGGAGTATCAGCACTAACATCTCTCACAAAGGCTAGATATTCTTCACACCCCTTCTCAACAATCCATTGTGCCTTAAGGAAGGACACAACCCTGCTAGGAGTATAATCCAATGTACCACATCCACTTCGACTGCGGAAAAGCTATCATAGACAGTATCACAGTCTTGGCATGACAATCCAGAATAGCGTGATAGGGCGACAACAAGTCCACGCCCAAGATCACATCAAAGTCTACCGTATTGATTAACAATATATCAACTTTGGTCTCAAAACCACCAATATCAACTAAACACAACCGAAAAACACAATTCATAATAATAAAAATCTCCCACAAGCGTGGAGATATATACAGGAGAATTCAAAGAATCACGAGGTATATCCAAATACAGAGCAATGTAAGATGAAACATATGAATCAGTGGATCCCGGATCAAATAAGACTGATGCATCCGTATGACAAACTGAAACTATACCTTTGATGACAACATCCGATGCAATCGCCTTTGTCCAACAGGGAAAAGCATAGAAACGAGCCTGGCCTCCACCTCTATGGTGACCTCTACTTGCCTGACCTCCACCCCTAGCTAGTGGGGTAGGTGGAGCGGCAACTGGAGCAGCAACCATGACCTACAAATCCTGTGGACCCTGTTGAATCAGTGGAGCCTGTGTAGTCTGTGGACGTGCACACCTCCTAAGTCTAGGGAAGTCCCTCACCATATGTCTCTTATCACCATACTCAAAACAAGCTCTCGGTGGACATGGCTGCTGAAACTGACCCTGGTTTGGTCAACTAGACTTACCGCTGAAGGCACCCCGTACAGGAGTTGCACTTGACAGTGGCTAAGCCAAATGGGCAACCTGAGGCCTTGCAAAGCTGGAGCACCACTAGTAGCTGGAAGTGCTGAATGAATTGGGCAGCTCACATAGCCTCTGCCATGACGGGATACAACTGGAGCGCGGGCACCACTATATCCTCCCAAATCTCACCGCCTCTTGGTCTTCATGTTCTCTATCTCATGACCCTGCTTATCTTCCAACCTGTGCGCGATCTCTACCAAATGCTAATACGGAGTATCCATTTCCAACTCTTGAGCCATGCTGAATCTACTACCATAGTTGAGCCCCTCGATGAATATTCGACTCACTCTCTCACCGTAGAAAGAAAGGTAGGTGCATGTCGGGAAAACTCACTTGATCTGATAGCATATTTCGACACTAACATAGTCCCCTGACGCAGCTGCTTAAACTCTGTGCGCCTTGCATCCTGAAGGGTCTGGGGAACAAATTCTCTCTAAAACATCTCCGAAAACTGAGCCCAAGTAAGTAGGACTGCATCAACTACCTACCCTCCTCGTAAGCCTGCCACCACTAATACGTTGCTCCTGACAGCTAAAATATAGTAAAAGAAACTTTGCGCTCACCTCCGCAGTACCCATGGTGCAGAGAATACAGTGGCACTTCTCTAGAAAACCCTCCGTATCCTCGGTAGTTGTGCCATCGAAAGTAGGAGGATCATACTTTTTGAACCTCTCAAGTCTCCTCTGCTCCTCTTCGGATGCCGTTGGCCTAACCTCAGGCTGAACTGGAATAACTGGATGTGCTGGCATGTCACCCGGGACCTAATCAATGTGGACCAGCTGCTTTGGAGTGTGGGCTGCGGGGGTTTGAGCTCCTCCCCCAGCCTGAGATGTAGCTAGTGCAAGGGGAATCAATCTCGGCCGAGCTAGAGTGCCAAACAAACTCAAGAAATGTGCTAGGGTCTTCTGAAGTCTAGGGGCAGTAACAGGCGCCTCGCGTGCCTATCCACCAACCGGAGCTACTGTTGCTAGGGTCTCCTGAAGTCCAATAGTGCGTGTCCTCACCATCCGTGAGAGAATAGAAAACAAAGATTCAAATTTCGAAGTCAACCAATTCGCACGATAAGGAATCAAGGAAGTGAAATTTCCTAACAGTTCCGTAGCCTCTCGAAGATAAGTACAGATGTCTCTTTACCGATCCGCAAGACTCTACTAATCTTGCTTATGACTCGTAACACCTATGAACCTAGAGCTTTGATACAAACTTGTCACGACCCCATTTTTCCCACCTAGGTTGTCTTGATGTCACCTAGTCTATAGGACTAGGTAATCCTAGCATTAATTGATAGCCTAAAAGAAATAACAAAACTAGTGGAACTCATAATAACTTCAAAATGGAACATCAACAACATAATCCCCAAAACCGGTGGAACTGAGTCATAAGCTCAATAGAATATTATAAAATCTCTAATACAAAAATGTTTGATAAAAGGATGAAAAGTAATGAGAATATAACAGAAGGTGGCTCTGAGGCTTGCGGACGTCGAGCAGGTATATCATGAAGTCTCCGAAAATAGCTGAATGAACACTAGCATCTGGCACAAGCAGATGTACCTGGGTCTGCACAAAAATATGCAGAAACATAGTATGTGTACACCGCAACAGTACCCAGTAAGTATCAAGCCTAACCTCGGTAGAGTAGTGATGAGGTCAGGTCAAGACACCTACTAGGATAAGAAAAACTAAACAAAGTATAACATAGTCTAATAATGGACAACGAGGAAGTAAATAACAGATAAACAGTTCAATAATGTAAGCTAACAATCGAAAGTTAAGCGGTAAAGGCAACAAGTAGGGAGCACATGATAAAACAAGTAGTCAAACACGAACAATTACAAGTAAGGCAATGAATAAAACAACAAGAACTGTTCAACCAACAAGCCTCTTTAACATAGGATGTACAGCAAGAATCACAACTGAGGTACCACGCCTCATATTGACATTTCACAATTTCAAAAACAATCTTTCCTCATATCACACCGTGAGCCTTGCATTTATTTTTGAAAATACGTTCCCGAAATAGCTACACTCGTTATAGCCCCCTTATCTCACCGCGTGGCTTTAAGTAATTCCCCTTACTAGCAACACGCGTATGAATCCTACCTTATCTAATTGCATGTGCAACAACCCATATCTTTATAGCGCTGCATGCATATCAATATCACAACACAATGATCAACTCACACCACATGTTCTCTTATGCCACAACACTTTCCAAATCCATATTCCAATGTTACCACAACATATAGCCCATGGGTCAATCACAATGTGTATAAGAATCTCAATAATAACAACATGAATGGGGAATACTCAACAAGAAAATATATCTCAACAACTAACACCTTCAACCTCAATATGTGTAACGACCCGATATGTCGTAGAAACACCTACGATACTAATCGTTCAGATTTCGCTTGTTTTAAGTGCAAATTCCTCTTTGTAATTATGCAATATTAACATTTTTGTAGGGTATGAGGAATAAGAATTCAATAATTAAGAAAAGAGTTCAAAAAGGTAAGTAATGCAGGATATGCGGTCGCATTTCAGACATGCGGACCACATATCTTACACAGGCATCGCATACTTGGACAGATTTTTGGGCAAGATTCATGCCAGAAATGCTGTCTGAAATGCGGACCGCAATATGGCTGACTGTATCGCAGAGTGGAATAGAGAACTGGACTAGTTTTATGTCAAAAATGCGGTGAGAAATGTGGACCGCATTTATAAAATGCGGACCGCAAATCCTACGATGAGATCGCAGAATGAGGCAGAGTTTTGGGCCAACTGCCATGCCAGAAATGCGGTCCAAATGCGGACCGCATGTTGAGTTTGCGACCAGAATGTGATCGCATTCTGGACACCTGAACTTTTATTTTGTTCCAAATTTTGACCCACTATAAATAGGAGCTAGGAACCCTAACATGCAAAAACCCCCTTATTTCGTCAATTACCTCAGAAACCTCTCCAAAACACCCTTAAACCCCAACAAATCAACCTCCAAATCACCTTGAAACCAACCCCAAAATCTGTGAGAAACATATCCACAATATAGTCATCAACCTCTAATTACCAACCCAGCTTTCCCCACTTAAACCCACCAAGAACCAATTGTAACTCGCCGGGAATGGCCCCAATTTAAGCTGAAAAACAACCGTAGAAGTACTCCCTTCAAACCCTAACATCTATTACAAGAAACCCCATTCTCTAACACCAAAGTCCCAGGTCAAATTGCTGCAGATTGTGCCAAGAATTTGAGCTGAGTTAAGGCACCCTACCAAGTTGTAGCTCGTTAGCCGCGATGGTGTCCACCTGAAGTTCGTGAGCATCCATAAAAGGTTGGGCTTGAGGAATTGTTGGAAATCTAGGAATTTTTGCAAAGCAAGGTAAGTGTTCGTTCTAACCTTAGCTTGAGGGATTAGAAATCGTGTCTTGTTTGCTAAATTGCTCCTTCTTGAGAACAACGTATAGGCATGGTGACGGGTGTCTATATGTTGGTGTCACGCATGACTGTGGGTTGTATATGGTTAATCGTTGTGTGACTATTATTTCAAATTGTTGAATAATTTCCTTGAATTGTTATGATGTGTTGCATGTGGGAGCGGGTGGCACGTCTGCCACAAGATGTTTTGAATTGATGGCGGGTGGTACGCCTACCACAAAGTTTCTTCTATTCGGCATAAAGTTGATGGTAAACTAGACTAGTTGAGTAAGAATTGTTAGGAGTCGAAGAGGTCCAATGTCAAAATTGTGGGTAGTGTTTTAGGAGTCCGTTAGAAGTTTAAAGGGTCCAGTGTCACATTAGTAAAGTCGTGTCTAGAGTCAACGAAATGATAATTGGGTTGGGAGGTTAGTTGTAGGATATTGACCGTAATTGAGTACTGACATTGATTGAGCTAAATAGAAGTCAAGTTTGGTTTGCTTATAGCTGAGTTTCCCCCTGGCCAGGATGATTGTGTTGCTGTTATTTGTTCCCTTGCTGGGAAGTTGTTATGTTGATTTGATCCCTTGCCGGGACTTCTTGTGATTGTTGTGATTATGAATGTGGGAGCGGGTCGCACGCCTGCCACGAGATATTATGAAAGTGGGAGCGGGTCGCACGCCTGCCACGAGATATTATGAAAGTGGGAGCGGGTGGCACGCCTGCCATGAGATATTATGGAAGTTGGAGCGGGTGGCACGCCTGCCACGAGATATTATGTAAGTGGGAGCGGGTGGCACGCCTGCCACGAGATATTATGAAAGTGGGAGCGGGTGGTCGCCTACCATAGTATATATTGTAAGTGGGAGCGGTGACATGCCTGCCACGGGATGTGATGTATGTAGGAGCGGGTGGCACACCTGCCACAAGAGGTTACTGTAAGTGGGAACGGGTTGCAGGCCTGCAACAAGAGGTTACTTGGAGGAAAAAGGGTGGATTGTATTTCATTTCGTTTGTGTTAAAAGCTGAATTGCTGTTTTCCTTCTTACTCTTTGATGATTCCTTTTGCTTTATTTGTCTGCCATTCCGATGTATGCTTTCTTTTCTCCTGTTTAAGTTGTTTATGTATTTTATCTTCTGCTGTAGATACATATATGCTATAAAAATTGCACAGGTTTATCTGGAGTCTGGTCCTAGCCTCGTCACTACCTCGCCGGGGTTAGGCCAGGCACTTACCAGCACATGGGGTCGGTTGTGCTGATACTACACTCTACACTCTTTTGTGCAGATCCCAGTACCGCAGGCTTCGAACAGTAGGAAGCTTCTAGCCTCTGATTTTTAGGCGACCCAAGGTAGTTCTGCAGACGTCCGCGGACCTTGGAATCCCCTACCCATTTCTTGTATGTGTTTCTCTTATGTAATCCAGAAACAGCACTTTGTGATATTCTTCAGACCCTGTTTGTAGTACTCTTAAATAGTCTGTGAAACTGTGACTCCAGATCTTGGGTAGACCGTGTGGATAGTTTATCGGCGATAGTTGTGTAAAGTATTAACTTTGTGTTTATTTCGCTTGTTGAATTACTGCTTTTCAGTTGATGCACTTATGATGTAATGAATTCGTAAATAGAAACGTGGTAATTAGTCCGATTGACTGGCTTGCTAGCTTTCACTAGTAGGCGCCATCACGACGACCGAGGGTGGGAAATCCGGGTCGTGACTGGTTGGTATCAGAGCCCTAGGTTTACATAGGCCTCATAGTTCACAGAAAAACTCGGTAGAGTCTGAGGGATCGGTACGGAGACGTTTGTATTTATCCCCCAGAGGCTATAGAGTTAGGAAAACTTTCACATCTGTTCATTCTTATCGTGCGGTTTGCTTCTCGAATTCTAATTGGATTCCTACTCTGTTCTTTCGCAGATGGCGAGAACATGCGCTTCCTCATCTACCGTCCCGAAGCCCGAGCCCCCAGCAACAGCTTCCATGCGGGGTAGAGGGCGAGGCCGAGGTCATGCTAGGGGTCGAGGCAGGGGCAGGACTCAGCCTCCTGCAGCAGCACTAGTGGCGGAACCTCAAATTGATCTTGAAGACGAGGTTCCGACCCCAGCAGCTCCGGTAGGCCCAACTCAGGTCCCCGAGGGGTTTATCGCTACCCCAGTTCTTCAGGACGCTTTGGTCCGGTTGGTGGGCCTCATGGAGAATGTCACCCGAGCGGGCTTACTTCCAGCAGCACCAGCCACTCCTCGGGCAGCCAGCTGTGACAGCCCAGCCGGGAGCAGTAGCTCACGCCGGCAATAGGGCGGTAATGTCCGCCGATGCTTTGTGGAGACTGGATAGATTCACCAAGCTCTTCACCGCTACCTTCAGCGGTGCTTCTTCGGAGGATCCCCAGGACTTCCTATACAGTTGCCATGAGGTCCTCAGGAACATGGGTATTGTTGAGACCAACGGGGTAGACTTCGCGGCATTTTTCCTGTCCGGATCCACCAAGACTTGGTGGAGGGATTATTGCTTGACTAGGCCAGCCGGTTTGCCATCTTTGACTTGGGAGCAGTTTACAGAGTTGTTTCTGGAGAGGTTTCTTCCCGTCACTCAGAGAGAGGCTTATTGGAGGCAGTTTGAGCGCCTTCAACAG
>MCJB01024516.1:4028-19424 GCA_002018475.1 Nicotiana obtusifolia
TGTGCCGAAAAAGGGAGGCATGACCGTAATTGAAAATGAGAAAAACGAGCTTATCCCAACAAGAAAGGTAACCGGCTGGAGGGTGTGTATGGATTATCGGAAACTCAACAGTGCCACATGCAAGGACCATTTCCCTATGCCTTTTATTGATCAAATGCTTGATCGGCTAGCGGGAAGGTCATTCTATTGTTTCCTTGATGGATATTCCGGCTACAATCAAATCAACATAGCATTGGAGGATCAAGAGAAGACGACATTCACATGCCCCTATGGAACGTTTGCTTTTAGCCGGATGCCATTCGGTTTATGCAACGCTCCGGCTACTTTTCAAAGATGCATGATGTCCATCTTCTCCGACATGGTAGAGGATTTTCTAGAAGTCTTCATGGATGATTTCTCAGTGGTAGGTGAGTCTTTTGAACATTGTCTTCACAATCTTAGACAAGTGCTCAAGAGATGTGAAGAAACCAACCTGCTCAATTGGGAGAAATGTCACTTCATGGTGGATGAAGGCATTGTGTTGGGGCATAAAATCTCAAAGCATGGCATAGAGGTTGACCGGGCAAAGATAGAGATTATTTCTAAGCTTCCTCCACCTACTTCCGTTAAGGGTGTTCGAAGTTTCTTAAGGCATGCCGGTTTCTATAGGCGCTTCATCAAGGATTTCTCCAAGATTGCAAATCCTATGTGCAAACTCCTTGAGAAGGATGCCGAATTTGTGTTTGATGAGAAATGCCTCAAAGCCTTTGAGGAGTTGAAGCAAAGGCTCACCACGGCACCTATTATTGTCACACCCGATTGGTCCCTTCCTTTCGAGCTCATGTGTGACGCTAGTGGTGTAGCCATTGGGGCAATGCTTGGACAACGTAACAACAAGGTTCTTCACCCGATTTAATATGCCAGTAAAACACTCAATGGGGCACAAATGAATTACACAGTGACTGAGCAAGAACTTCTGGCCATTGTCTATGCATTTGAGAAGTTTCGGGCTTATTTGTTGGGATCCAAGGTGATAGTGTACACAGATCATGCAGCTCTTCGCTATCTCATGGAAAAGAAGGATGCAAAGCCTCAGTTGATTCGATGGGTCTTGTTGCTGCAAGAGTTCGACTTTGAACTCAAAGATCACAAGGGAACTCAAAATTAAGTGGCGGATCATTTGCCAAGGGTTGAAGAAGTAGGGAGACCAAAGGGAGATCTTGAAATCAATGATGCATTCCCGGATGAACACATATTGGCACTATCTAACACTTTTGCTCCTTGGTATGCCGATATTGCCAACTATTTAGTTAGTGACCTTATTCCGGACGGATTGGAGTCATATCAAAATAAGAAGTTTTTGAGAGATTGTCGGCACTACTATTGGGAGGAGCCTTTCTTGTTCCGTGTTTGTGCGGATAATATTATCAGAAGGTGTGTTACGGAAGAAGAGATTATGCCAATTCTAAAGGCATGCCATGACTCACCGGTTGGGGGTCACTATGGAGGCAATCGAACAGCCGCAAAGGTTCTTGAATGTGGTTACTATTGGCCTTCGATCTACCATGATGCCAATCAAATGGTCAAGGCTTGTGACCAATGTCAAAGACAAGGTCCAATCTCCAAGAGGCATGAAATGGCAATGCATTTTGTGATGGAGATAGAAATCTTTGACGTTTGGGGAATTGATTTCATGGGTCCCTTTGTAAGCTCATGCGGGATGAAGTACATTTTGGTGGCTGTGGACTACGTGTCCAAATGGGTTGAAGTGATCGCCCTACCAAACAATGAGGCACGGAGCGTGACCACATTCTTGAAGAAGAACATCTTCACTCGGTTTGGCACTCCTAGAGCCATTCTTAGTGATGGGGGGTCTCATTTCTGCAACAAGGCCTTCAAAGTTCTCCTTGAAAAATATAGCGTCAAGCACAAGGTAGCCACACCTTATCATCCTCAATCAAGCGGTCAAGTGGAGGTTTCCAACCGGGAGATAAAGATCATTCTAGCAAAAACTGTTAATGCAAACAGGACCGATTGGTCAAGGAAGCTAGATGATGCATTGTGGGCGTACTGCACTGCGTACAAGACACCTATTGGTACTTCTCCTTATCGGTTAGTTTTTGGAAAAGCTTGCCATCTGCCCGTGGAATTGGAGCTCAAGGCTATGTGGGCATTAAAAAGGTTTGAACTTGGACTGGGCAGAAGCTGCAACTTTGAGGTTAACACAACTTAATGAAATGGAGGAATTCTGTTTCCATGCTTATGAAAGTGCAACTGTGTACAAAGAGAGGATGAAGTTCGTCCATGATAAGAAGATTTTTAAAAGAGAGTTCAAGTCGGGTGACTTGGTATTGCTCTTTAACTCCAAACTCAAGTTATTTCCGGCCAAGCTCAAATCGTAATGGTCTGGTCCATTCAAAGTAGTCGATGTCTCTCCCTTTGAAGCTGTGGAACTAGCTTCGAAAGATAGGCTCTGAACTTTCAAAGTAAATGGCTAAAGAGTCAAACATTACTTGGGCACAGATGGTGAAAAGCATTTGGTGGAGCAGCTGGCTCTCAAAGATGGTCCGTGCCCGACCAATGAGTAACTTCAAAGGAGTCCCAACTTCGTCTTGCCGCGACGTTAAATCAAGCGCTTCATGGGAGACAACCCATGTGTGGTAACATTTATTTTTGTTTTTGTTCTTTACATTTCTAATTTTTTTTTTCATAGATAGATTTACTTAAGCAATTTGAAGAGTGTGTTAGAGTGCAGGGGATTCAAAAGACCACAATACTGGGAAGGAATGCCTAAAAGGGGAAGAGAAACCACTACGTGAAGTTTGCTGCACAGATGCGGTTGCATTTTCACTACGCGGACCGCATTTCAATCGCAAACTGAGGCAGTAAGTGTGGCTAAAATTGTTGACCAAAATGCGACAAGGTAATTCACTTTGCGGACTGCATTTACATTATGCGATCGCATTGTGCTTCGCATTGTTACCCCTTCAGCAGAACTCACCGCGTAACACGTATGCGGTCGCATAGTGTTTTATGCGGTGACTTTCCCATCGCAAAACTGCCAGGTACGTCACCGCATTCTCTCATATTTTACTCCTTCAAAACAACGCAAAACACCGCAAATGCCGTAGTTGCTTGAGTATATCATGGTTGTTTCTGGGGTGCTGGGTAGAGAGATATAGGACTGCCATTGTTGGGGGGATGAACTGAATCGTGAGAACGAAGGCATTTGCGGCCCGCAAAATCAGAATGTGGTTCACATTTTGGCTGCATCCTTAAACCCTAGTCTCCTGAAGACGATGAAGAAATACTATGCCATTTGTGATCGCATAATTAATATGTGAACCGCAAAGGCACCGCAAACTGAAACAGAACACCCAGTTAAAACCTTGCTATCTGCGTTTGTTTGCGATCACATTTCCCACTTTGCAGTGGACTTTGCGATTGCATTTTATTCTTTTGTTTTGTGTATGTGCAAGTAAATTCTGTGATGGTTATGCGATTCGCACAGTGGTTATGCAATCGCATAATCCATTGCAGACTGAGGTCCAATACTGCACAGTCAAGATTGCGACAAGTTTGCAGTTCGCATAGTGGTTATGCGACCGCAAACCATGTCGCATTTGTTTGCTTTTTCATTGATTTCTTCTGTTTTCTTTTCACTGTTGCTTACAATGTCGCTCACATTTTACCCTTATACAGATATGGCTCCTCAAAAGCATGCAGCTTAGAAAAGGGCACCTTCCGGTCGTTACACGTCACAGGCAAAACGTGTACAAACGGAACCCAATGTGCCAAGCACCTCCTAGTTTGATGAGGAGGAACTCTTGCCCTTAGTCAATCTACAGGCCGAGGTTAGAAGGAAACACGGAGATGACTTTCATCTCCGATTTGGGGTTGAAGGCTCCAGGGAACTATATAGAGAAGGACTCACCAAAAGAAAAATCCTGGGTGAGAAGCAGTTGAGCTTGAATGGGCTCCAAGAATAGTACCCCCACATCCTCGACAATATAAAAGCAAGAAAATGGGAGTGCTTTACTGAGACCCCTAAGGAGTATAATGAGTCACTGGTCCGGGAATTCTATGCGTCTTATGGAGCCTCCAGGAAGGCGCACCACAAACACAACAGAGTTTTTACTGGCACCGTACTTGTTCGGGGAAAGAATGTGTTTTGCAACAGTGAGGAGATTAATGAAGTATATTTCCCCGACTGGCAAACAGGCATAGCTGAGTATGATGCCGAGTCTGCAAACAAGGAAAATGAGCGTGGGTGGATTGCGTCGGTGATTGCAAAGGGTACCCCTGCTTGGATCAATCTTGGAAATAAGATATATAAGGAGGATCTCACAAGGGAGGGTCGATTCTGGCTCAGCTTTGTCACCTCCCGTTTGATACCGACCTGGAACGAAACTGATATAAGCATTGAGAAAGCTCTCCTCATTGCATGTATCATGGCCGGTATCAAGAGTGATATGGGGACTCTGATCTTCCAAGAGATCGGTATCCGGGCAACGCAGCGTGCTACCTCGCTTCTATTTCCGTGCTTGATCACAGCCCTCTGTAAAGCTGTGAACGTTCCTCTCATGCAACAATCTGACAAGACCGGGAAGGAAACGAGGGACATAGACATCACACGTATTAGTGATGCTGCTGCCCCACCAGAGACTCCAATTTCGGACCCCGACTCCCAGACTCCTGTGCCTCCTCAGGTTCCAGAGGCATCCACGTCTGCTTCAGAGCCTGCCTCTCAGTCCACCACTGGTCAGCCTTCGTCTGCACTGCCAGCCCTCTCGACGCTTGGTCTCATTGCCCAGCATGCCAATGCCAAAGTAGACCAGCTATTGAAGACCTTGCCCAACCTCATCAAACAAGCCCTGACTCCTATGCCAACTTCCGTGACAGCTCTCCAACAACAACAAACACTGTTTGGGGATTGCTTGCACAAGCTTGAGTTCAGGGTTGAAAAGATAGAGCGTGGTGAGGTCAGGGGTTTGCCTCATCTACGGGAGGAGGTTGCGTCTATGGAAACCGAGCTCCACAAGATGCAAAATTTGAAGTTCGACCTATCATCCCTCCTGCCTAAGGATGGTGAGCAGGGAGCAGACACAGCTGCACCAGACTTGGGCCTGGATTTCACAACTCTGATTGCACCTCAGACTGCCAGGATGTCCCAACCTCCAGCTCCTCCTATACGTCTTGATATTCATGACGAGGAGACTTCCGGACATTCTTCAGAGTTAGAAGGCGAAGAGGCAGATGAGGAGGATTCATGGTCCTCGGAGGATGATGGCCCTCAAGAGAAGGGCAAGCAGATTGCTGCTCCTACAGTGGAGGATGAGGAGCAAGCAAACATTCAGAGGCCCATACAACATTCGCTAGCAAATTTGGCCATCCCTGCAGACCCATTGGCCACTCAGCCATCAGCGGGCGAGGCTAGCAGCTCACAGGCCCCAACACTAGTTCCCAACCAGCCAGAAATCCCTCCTTCAGCAGCAGAGGGTCAGCCGGCTACCGACTTGCTAAGTGCGCCCAAGGGAGCCCCTTTAACTCTAATTTATATTCATATGCATTGGGGATAATGCATGCTTTTGGTTGGGGGTGGTAGCCTTGTCTGTATTTTTGTATTTTTGCGACATTAGCAACTGTAGTATATATTTGTGAATTATGTACATTATTTTTTTTCCATCTTTAGTAATTAAAAATATATTTCCCTTGTTTTTTCTTTTCCGGGTTCTTTTTCAAGGGTGTAATAGTAGAACCAGGACAGTAAAATGAAATGTTGACCGGGATGGTGTAATTGTCTAGTCTCAAGAATATGTGTCTGTGCATAGCTCATACCCTTTCAAAAGATCAACTGTGTGAACTTGAGGCTCGCTCTGTGACTCTATATTTACCTAGAGTTATGTATATATATATGATGAAATCTTTGAGTTGCCAAATGTTGACTCCAGGGCTTTAAACTATGTGAACCAAACAGTTTGTGTGCCATGTGTGTGAGTTCTTTGTGGAGATAATTCTTGTGTTTGCTTCTGCCATCTAGAACCTGCCCGGTTGGTTTTTCGACGCTTATAATAATTACACTTAGTTGGAGAGATGATCTTAGGCATTCTTTGTTTATTTGTGAAACCTCTTTAGCCTTTCAAGCCTACCATTATATAAATAATATCACTAGTGCCCTATTCGAGCCTTTAACCTTTTCTTTGGCCACCTCACTACAAACCTTTCCCTTTTGTAAAATAATTACCTCTTTTGAACATGTTCCTCCTTGAACATAGAGAATTAGGCTAAAAGCCTAAGTTGGGGGTGTGGTGTCAAAATGGAAATGGGTAAGGTTGTACATTGAGGATAGGAGCATATACCTCAAAGTGCTCATATGAAATTATGCAAGCTCTAAAATAAAATTAAAAATAAAAGAAAATAAAAGAAAAATAGATATATGTGTATATTTATAATTATGGAGCTTTGAAGAAAATTAGAGAGGTATTTAAGGCGGTTCCATATTGGGAACTAGATGCCAATGCGGCTATGGGGTTTGAAAAGAAACAAAGTGCAAAAAGAAAAAAAATGTGATTAGTGTTCAAGGAGGATGTAGTCACTTATATCTAAATACTTATCCGACCCTTCCCTAAACCTATATTACAAGCCTAAAAAAGTCCTTATAGAATCTCCAACTGAGCGTTCTTAGAAGTAAGCAACGAATTAAAATAAGGGCAAGCATATGGTATGGTATGTGGTAACACTTGAAATCCTTTTCTGAGAGTGAGTGTACTTGTGAATTAGTCCCTTGTTGTTGTCATTATAAATATTGTGATTTTGGGACTTTCTTTCTAGTGAGGGCACATGAACTGCAAGGTTGAACTGAAGTTGAGTTTTTGAGTAAAACGTAAGTGCACTCAGCTGAGGGTAGCATTTAGTCACGTTGTCTAAGGCTCAAAGCTCACAAGTTGATTAGTTTTCCTTGAATATATCGATTATTCAGGAAGGGTAATGCATTCGAAGATACATGCTTGAAACACTAACAACAAACACTGTCCATGGTCACTAGTGTTTCATGTCTTGTAAATGGAGTCTAGAATAGGATATTGTCATCTTAGTTGCTTGAGGACAAGCAAGAGAATAAGTTGGGGGTGTTGATGTGCCGGAGAATTTCGGCACATTTTGATACTAATTGCTTAGATTTTAACTTGTTTTAAATGCAATTTCCCTAGGTACTTATGTAATTTTAGTATTTTTTGCAGTGTATGAGGTGTAAGGACCTAAGAGCATGGAAAAAAGTTCAAAAAGCCACAAAAAGACAAGAAAAGAGCAGAAAAACATCGCAGAGGTGGATATGCTATCGCAAATATCACATGCGAGCTGCATACTTCACACCAAGATCGCAGATCAAGACAGACTTCTGGGCAAAGTTCAACGTCAAGAATGCGGCCTTATCTGCGATCGCATAACTTGTCTGCGAGCCACAGATTGCACACAGAGATCGCAGACCAAAACAGAATCCTGGGTGAAGTTCAATGTCAAAAATACGGTCGCTTCTGCAATCGCATAACGTGTTTGCGAGCCGCAGAAGCAACCGCAAACCAAGCATAAAGTCTACTGGAGGAAGAAAATACAATGCAAGATACGGTCGCATGTCTACAATGCGGACCGCAAACCATGAATGCGGTGAAGGCGAAACTAGGGTTACAATCTGCGATAGACATGTCAAAAATGCCGACCACATTTCTGTTATGCGACAGAAATGCGGCCGCATATTCCACTTCAGGGCAGATTGGTTCGAATTTTGTCTCGATTTTTGGGTCTCTATAAATAGGTCTATTAGGGTTTTGTGGGGGCTATCTTGTCAGACTTTGAAACTAAAGTACAAGGCTTGAATATTCCTTTATTTTGGAAGCATTTGGATTAAGAATCTTTCACTTTGTAAGCTTTATGACAATTAATATTCTCTTGTTTTCAAATTTTAGTATGAGTAGCTAATTTTAAACACTAAGGTTGTGGATCCTAAATGGGTGTGATGTTATTGGGTGTTTAACATTGAATATATATTTAACGGTTGGTTGATATTTATTTACTTCTCATTCTTCAATTATTGTTGGTGGTTGCAAACATTAACAAGCGCCATTAAATTCTATCTTTGCTTTGGAAAGCGGGGTAGAATTTGGTAGAAGTAAATATCAAAGACTCAAGGCTTTAAACCTTGTTTAATAAAATCGCTTAGGAATAAGTGAGTTTTATTTGGCATAAATTGATTGTTCTTAATCACAACTCTTTTATATTTGGAAAAATCATAAAGAGGAAATACTACCTAACTATTGGAAAATATTAGGTAGTCACTTAGACATCATTTGCATATCAAAAAGAATCATCCGTTAGAAATATATCATGTTGACATAGATAGCTTTACATTTCATTAATAGGAACAAAACCTTGGTTTCTTTAATCAAATTGTTTACATTCTCAACATTAAAATTTGACTTTATTTAAAACCAAACTCAATTCATATTCTTGTTCCGGTTAATTGGATAGAATTACGACTTTAGTTGAGTAACACACTAATCAAGTAAACTCTTCACACCTATTCCCTGTGGGATTCGACCCCAACCTTGTTGGGTTATTATATTTGACATCGACCGCTTACACTATTTATTAAAGTGTAATTTGAGCGTATCACCAGGCTCAACTTATTCATATGTATCATCTTACTTTGCTCCATATTTGGGTATGTCTCGTAATTCTTTGAGTTCTCTTATTTATGTGTCCATGCTTGGGGGAGATTCTATTATTGATGACCGCGTGTACCGATCGTTATTGGTGGTTTTGAGACCAGAGTTGATATATTGTTGCTCAGTATGGTAGACTTTGATGTTATTTTGGGTATGGGCTGGTTGTCGCCCTATCATGCTATTCTTGATTGCCATGCCAAGACGGTAATGTTGGCTATGCCAGGTTTACCGCGATTGGAGTGGAGTGTTACTTTGGATTATATTCCTAGTAGGGTTGTGTCCTTCCTTAATGCGTATCGCATGGTTGGGAAGGGGTGTGATGTATATATAGCCTTTGTGAGAGATGTCAATGTTGATACTCCTACGGTTGAGTCAATTCCTATAGTGAGAGACTATCCAGATGTATTTCTGGTAGATCTTCTGGGCATGTCGCACGATAAGGATATTTATTTTGGTATTGACTTGTTACCAGGCACTCAGCCTATTTCTACTCTGCCATATCGTATGGCCCCAGCGGAGTTGAAAGAGTTAAAGGAGCAGTTGCAAGAGTTACTTGATAAGGGATTCATTTGGCCTAGTGTGTCATCTTGGGGTGCTCCGGTTCTATTTATAAAGAAGGATGGTTCTATGCACATGTGTATTGATTATCGGTAGTTGAACAAGTCCAGACCTTGAGAGAGAAGAAGTTGTATGCAAAATTTTCAAAACGTGAATTCTGGCTTGACTCGGTGGCGTTTTTGGGTCATGTGGTGTCAAGTGAGGGTATCAAGATAGATAGAAGAAGATTGAAGCAGTGCAGATTTTGGCCAGACCGCCATCAGCTACTGAGATCTGGAGGGTTCTTTGTTTGGTCGAGTATTATTGTCGTTTCGTAGAGGGTTTCTCATCTATTGTTGCTATGACCAGATTGACCCAGAAGGGTGCTCCGTTCAGATGGACCGAGGAGTGTGAGGAGAGCTTTCAAAAGCTCAAGACTGCTTGACTACAACCCCAGATTGGTGTTGCTTACGGGTTCGGAGTCTTACACTATGTATTGTGATGCGTCACGTGTTGGCCTTGGTGCGGATTTAATGCATGATGGTAGGGTGCTTGCCTACGTCTCTAGGCAGCTGAAGGTGCATGAGAAGAATTATTCTATCCACGACCTGGAATTAGCAGCTATTGTTCATGCCTTGTAGATTTGGCCGCACTATTTGTACGGTGTCCCTTGTGAGGTCTATACCGACCACCAGAGTGTACTGTATCTGTTCAAATAGAAGGATCTTAACTTGCAGTAGTGGAGATG
This sequence comes from Nicotiana obtusifolia, assembly GCA_002018475.1. NCBI lineage: Eukaryota > Viridiplantae > Streptophyta > Magnoliopsida > Solanales > Solanaceae > Nicotiana > Nicotiana obtusifolia. Next base: position 14,013 of record MCJB01024516.1, read on the forward strand.
ATTAGAGTTGTTTAAGGACTATGATATCAGTATTCTATGTCATTCCGGGAAGGCCAATGTGGTGGTTGATGTCTTAAGCCGAAACGTGGAGAGTTTGGGTAGTTAAGCATATCTACCAGCAGTAGAGAGGCTATTAGCATAGGATGTTCAGGCCTTGGCCAGCTAGTTTGTTAGATTGGATGTTTCGGAGCCGAGTCGAGTTCTGGCGTGCGTGGCTTCTCGGCCTTCTCTATATGATCGCATCAGTGAACGTCAGTATGATGACCCCCATTTGCTTGTCCTTAAGGACACGGTATAGCACGGCAATGCCAAGGAGGTTTCTATCGAAGATGATGGTGTGTTGCGGATGCATGGCCGATTATGTGTGCCCAATATGGATTGGTTACATGAGTTGATTCTTCAGGAGGCTCACATTTTGTGATACTCCATTCATCTGGATGCCGCTAAGATGTACCAAAATTTGAGGCAGCACTATTGGTGGAGTAGGATGAAGAAGGACATAGTGGATTATGTTGCTCGGTGCTTAAATTGTTAGCAAGTGAAGTATGAACACTAGAGGCCAGGTGGGTTACTTTAGAGACTTGAGATTCCCGAGTGGAAATGGGAGCGAGTCACCATGGATTTCATTGTTGGGCTCCCACATAAAAAGTTTGACACAGTATGGTGATTGTGGATAGGCTGACCAAGTCAGCTCATTTCATTCCAGTGGAGACTACTTATTCTTCAGAGCAACTGGTTCAGGTTTACATTTGCGATATTGTCTGACTTCATGGCGTGACGGTATCCGTCATCTCTGACCGGGGTATGCAGTTTACATCGTGACTTTGGAGGACCGTACATTGTGAGTGAGGAACACGGGTTGAGTTGAGTACAACATTCCACCCTTAGACGGACGGACAGTTTGAGCACACTATTCATATATTAGAATACATGCTTCGTGCCTTTGTTACGGAGTTCGAGGGTTCTTGGGATCAAGTCTTGCCGCTCGCAGAGTTTGCCTACAACAACAATTATCAATCAAGTATTCAGATGGTCCTTATGAGGCCCTATATGGGAGACAGTGTCATTCCCCCTTTTCTATGCTCCGAAAGTATCATGATGATCCGTCCCATGTGTTGGATTGCAACTCAGTCCAATTGGACAAGGATTTTTCTTACGTTGAGAAGTCGGTGGCCATCTTGGACAGGCATGTCCAAAATTTGAGGTCAAAGAGCATTGCATCAGTGAAGGTTCAATGGAGGGGTCAACCAGTTGAGGAGGTGACTTGGGAGAATGAGCATGATATGCATAGTCATTATCCTCATCTTCTCACCACTTCAGGTATGTCTCTATACTCGTTCGAGGATGAACATTTGTTTTAAAAGGGGGAGGATGTAACGATCCGACCAGTCATTTGGGTATTTGAGCATCGTTCCCTTATTTATTGCCCCCTCTATGTTATATTATGGTTATGTGACTTGCCAGAGTGGTTGGTTTGGTTTCGGGTGAGGTTTAGAGTGAACTGGGACACTTAATCCTAAAGTTGGAAGCTTAAGTTGAAAGAATTGGCCAGAGCTTGACTTTGTATAGACGACTCTAGAATGGAGTTTTGACTAATAGCTTCGTATGATGATTTTGAACTTAGGAGCGTGTCTGGATGTTGATTTGGAGGTCTGTAGGTCGTTTCGGCTTGAATTGGTGAAAGTTAGAAAATTGAAGGTTTGGAAGGTTGAGCCGTTTGATTGGGAGTTGACTTTATATATATCGGATCCAAATTTTGGTTCCGAAAGTTGGAATAGGTAATTTATGTTAATTATGACTTGTGTGCAAAATTTGAGGTCAATTGGAGTTGGTTTGGTATGTTTTGACATTGGTTTTAGAAGTTAGAAGTTCATAAGTTCATTAGGCATGAATCAATGTGCAATTCGTGATTTTAGTGTTGTTTGAAGTGATTTGAGGCTTCGAGCGAGTTCGTATCATGTATTAGGACTTGTTGGTATGTTTGGACGGGGTCATGGGGGCCCCGAGTGTGTACGGATTGAGTTCGGACCATTCGCTCTTGAATTACGATTGCTGGTTTTCTGTTCTGGTTTCCTTCTACGCGTTCGCGAAGGTTCTCCCGCGGTCGCGTATAGTCCTTAGGGACTACTGGGATTTTTCTCTTCGAGTTTGCAAAGCCAGGGGTGCGATCGCGAAGGTTGATAAGATTGGGCATCGCGAAGCTGGGGAGATTTGTTCTCCGCGATCACGAGTGTTTGTCCGCGATCACAAAAGAGGATAACTGGGCGGCAATGTTAAATTTCCAGAACGAGGGTTTTATCTCATTTTTCATCTTTTGGACCTAGAGAGCTCGGTTTATGACAATTTTCGAGGGATTTTCAAGGAAATCATCGCGGTAAGTGATTCTAACTCGAATTTGGCTATTATACATGAATTCATCTTTATTTTTTTCATTTAATTAGTGATTTGAGTTGAAAAGTTTGGTGGAAAATTTTGAAACTTCATTGACTAAATTTTAGGGATTTGAAAGGCAATTTGAGGTCAGATTTGAGTAACTTTTTGTATGGTTGGACTCGTTATCGAATGGGTGTTCGGATTTTATAAGTTTGGTTGGGTTCTGAGATGTGAGTCTGGGGTTGACTTTTTGTTTCTCTTTAAAGATGTTTACTGTTCGAAATAGCTTCCTATGGTTTGTATTTATGGCATGAAGTTGTTTTGGTAGATTCAAGCCGTTCAGAATTGGATAATCGCGAAAAAGGCTTACTAGTGGATTGAGTTGGCGTGTTTTGAGGTAAGTGACTTGCCTAACTTTGTGTGGGGGAATGGACCCTTAAGATTGGTGTTGTTTTGTGTTAATTGTGGTATGTGCAGGCCGTGTACGCAAGGTGAGGAGTGTGTACACGGGCTAAATGTGGTAACTTACTGGTTTTAGCTATATAGATTCTTTCCATGCCTTTAATTGAGTTGCCATAACATGTTATACTCATCATCAGTAATCTATCTTCACATGCTTTACTTGACAGTGTTAATACACGTCTTATCTCTTACTTGCTAATTGCCTTTACATGCTTAGTTAAAGTATTGTTCTCTCAATTCCTTATTCATTACTTAACTGTTGAGTTCCTTTACTTGAAGTTGTTATTTCTTGGAATATCTTATTGTTGAATTATGGAGTTGAAGTTATAAAGGCCGTGATTCACATCAAGGAAAAGTTCTGTTTTTGTTGAAATACCATTCTTGTTGAGTTATTCACTTTAGACTGCTACGTTGAGACCCTTGTTCTTGTTGTGGTTGAGCCATAGGCTATTTATTGTGGAAACACTATTATTGTTGACTTCTTTGGCGAGTTGTGGTATTGGGCACTTAAGGTGCGATTTGTGTTATCTTGTGATATTGATATGCATGTGGTGGTATAAGGATAGGGGTTGATATGCATGCGGTGAGATAAGGTAGGCTTGATACGCGTATTGCTAGTAGGGAAACTACTTGAAGTCATGCAGTGTGATAAGGTGGGCTAAAATGCGGGTAGCTATTTCGGAAAAATGATTTTCAAAACTAAATATAAGGCTCTCGCGATGATATAAGGAAAGATTGTGATTTGATTTGTGAAATGAGACTACGAGGCGGTACCTTGGTAGTGATCCTTGTTGATACCTGTCAGTTACATCACTTTTATATTGTTTGTATCCTTTCCTTGGCATTCTTATTATGTGTTTCTTCTGTGATGTCTTAATTGCCTTCGTCTCAGTGTAGTTATTTTTTTTATATCTCTTCCTCGTATCATTTCCAATGTTTTCGTTATCATACTGTACTATACTTGTTAAATGTTTTCATTTATTCCAATAGGTGTCTTGACCTGACCTCGTCACTACTTTACCGAGGTTAAGCTTGATACTTATTGGGTACCGCTGTGATGTACTCATACTACGCTTCTAAATATTTTTTTGTGCAGATCCAGGTACTTCATACTAGCCTATGCACCAGAGAGTCGATCTTGGATGGGAGACTTCAAGGTATACATGTTGGCATGGAGTCAGCCTCTATCTAGTTCTATTTCATTCTCCTTTTATTAGATTCTGTTGTATAGGGATGTTTGCTATACTCATGTAGAGCTTATGACTCGGTATCACCAGATTTTGGGAGTTATGTTCATTTGTGTTGCGGAGTCCTTTTTATGATGGCTATTGGTTAAGTTGAAAGTTTTATTACTATTTCAGTTAAATTCTTCATGTATGCTAGACTTACCTAGTCTTAGAGACTAGGTGCCATCACGACATCCTACGGAGAAAAATTGGGGTCTTGACACTTGTGACATAAGCAATTATTGTATCAATACAAGAAAAATATTTGTGCTAACAATGAATTATCATTCGATGAATAACTAAAGATCATTTTTTAGAGTCATAATTTTGGAACACAATTACGTGAGCCAAACCCAAATGACCACAAGGCGCAAGAATCTCACAGAATAGTATGATAGTCCAACTACAATTCCCTACTTAAATGCGTCAATTAAAGAACACTTTAATACATAAAGTGGTTCGAAAATGTATTCATATAGTTTTAAGACAAAGACAAAATTATTTATGTTATTTTTTCCAAGAAGATGACATGTTTTCATTTTTCATAGATATGACTAATCTAATTAATTAGGTATAACCCGGTCCTAAAATAATTAACCACATCTTGAAATATAGGAAGAATGCCTGATAGACATCTATCTTGTTCATGTTTGTCATCCCGGTCCCTGTATTCAACGAAGTTTCATCCAGACACTTGAACTCAGTCAAAACATGTATTTTAAACCCCTTCGGCATTACATGTTGCTCACTCACCTGACGTGGAGAAAATTTCCTGTCCACATTAGATAAATTAATGCCACATCTATATTTTTTCAAACATTACTTTTTTTAAAATATTCCAAAGCTATCCCCATCTTCCTATGTTGTCGGCGACCCTTATCAACCGGAACAACCGGAACTCAAGGTCGCCTCCACCGTTTTTCTCTCTTTCCTTCTTCCTAAGCACAATCTTAAACTCCAACTCATATATAAAACTCTTTAATTTTCATACAAAAAATTTCTATCTTGCTTTATTTCAGGTAAAATTCATATCACCATAGTAATGTTGAAGATTTACAGGCTTCAACAAAGTAACTCTCAAGAACAGAGACACAAAAAGGGGCAACAACCAACGAGCAAACTCTTTTGAAAAACCCATCACTACCATGGACTGATGGTCACGTCCGTAAAAAATACCACCAGAAAAATTACTTCACATTTTCATGGCTTCTTGATATCTTTGGAAAATCTAATCCATTAACAGATCTGTTTATTTAACTGCACTAAAAGAAAATTCTTTTCCTTCATATACTATACTTTCAATTTTGCTCTTGATTATTCACAAAGGGCAGAAGGGGAAAGGAAGAGGGGG